>JARKIC010000208.1:0-376293 GCA_029378375.1 Mycena olivaceomarginata
TCTCCTTCAAGCCTCGCTTACTCAAAGCATGCACAGGCGACTCGGCGCCCGCCACTGCTTCAAGGTACGGTCCCGACTGTGGCTCCCAGGTGCGTCACAACTCCGCTCTTCCCCGCTGCTCAATATCTATGCTCACGTCTCCCACAACGCCACCGCTCTCTCAAGCTCAGTATACAGTGCCGCTGCCTGACACACACACCCGCGCCGACTCCGCATTTCGAGATTCGCCGACCTCCGCGTACACGTCACCGGTACCGCCGACATCAAATTCTCCTGCAAGGCTCAAGACTCGATCTTGGCCGTCTGACCCACGCCGGCCATACCGACGCGTCGAGCGTGAAGCAACGGCCTCGCATCCCCTTCCCCACACACTCCCTTCCTTCCCATCTCACTCCCCTTCCTTCTCTCCCTCGCTTTTCTTTCCTTTACCCTCCTCCTTTTCCCCGCGTGTCCGCACGTCCCCTCGGTCGCTTTGCAACACGTCGGGCACCGCCGCGCGCGAGGCCGCCATATGCGTACGCGCGCTCAACGCGGCGGGGGAGGCGAGTGCGCCGCACATGAAGACGCAAGCGGGCAGGCCACAGCAGCGCTGCCGCGCCGCCGCTGGAACCTCCAGTAACGTGCGTGCGCCGAGGCACTATCGATTCCTCGTCACCGAGTATCACGTCCACTCGGCTGCCTTGCCACGTGTCGGATGCGCCGCGCTACATACGTACGTATGTAAGTAATACATTGTTGTCCTTACGTCCTTGAATGCAATTTCTCCACACCTCCAACGGGATTCGTGACTCTGAGAGAGTCGGAATTGGAATGAGACTGAGACGATAACGAAGAATAAGGGACGTATGGGTTTCAAGTCGGGCACATGGAGCTCGAGGTCTAGATTGTAATGAAATTAGGTGGCCAGTGGATCACGCAGAGATGCGAAGAAATAGAAGGCTCAATCCAAATATCTGGATTGCACGCGCATGCAGATCTGCACAAATCTGAATTCGCGACCAGTCTGTATCGAAAAAATACAGCTTACCTGGGGACGTCGATGGATTGCGAAACTTATGAATTGCGAGTACTTAACTCGAGATGGGAAAAGAAAGGCAACACACCAATAGTCCCTCGATTCATGGAGCAACCGAGGTACGAGGTTAAATTGTTATAGTGTCTGTTTATAAGAGACTAGTATCGAGACGGACAAAAAGCAAAGAAGAATCAAAGAAAAATGAAGTATTACGACTTGGCTCCAACGCGAACGTTCAACGCGCGGAGTCTTTGAGAAAATATATTCGAATTCAAATCTTACTCGCCTCCAGTGGGTCTGAGGTAAGTTAAACGAGTCAAACGAGAAAAGAAGTTCCTTCGAGAAACGAGAAATGAAGCAAGGATAGCAAATGAATAGCAGGGTCCGACAGATAACAATACAGATATATGAGTCGGATGGCCTCATACGCTACTCAGAAATGTGAGCCAAGGAATTTTGTGTCAAGTTTGGTGTACTCGCATGGATGGTCCGTCAAATGTATTGCCAGTTTCGGATTCAAAACGACGACGTAGGGTCAAGGTGCGTTCGTGGCCTTGGACATCCAAAGATAGGAGTGATGATTAGGTCAGAAAATAAATGGAACACACGCATCGAAGAACAAATGGTCGCGTCGATGGTCTCACGGACCTCTTTTATGGCCTTCGCATAACTGGTGTTGCCGTTCCGCTTCAATGGTGAGCTGAATTTTTTTGGTTCAATTATCCACCCGCGCAATTTGAACACTCACCAGGATGGACGTCTGGATATCCTTCACCTCCTTGGTGCACTCGTCGATGTTCTGCAGATTCTTCTTGACCTTCTCCAGATATTCCTCCCATGTTTTAATGCTGCGTGCTTCTAATAAACGAGTTTGAATCTTGGATGCTGATAATTTGGCACTGAAATTCAATATTCCAATTACCATCGACATTCACGACGGCGACAATGATACTCACTCGAGCAGGCGCTGCCTGTATTCCAACCACTTTACTTGGTCTCTTGCACCGTTTGCCTTTGCGTGTTGTTGAATTTTCTCGGTCACGATAATCGTGTCTTCGACCCGACCCAGCTTGTACAATGGAGTCTGACGTTTGGCGGCATAAATAGTGAATAATCCCGCTCCAAGGCCCAGGAGGATGTATGGGAAGGCATTGCCTGCCACTAGAGCTAGCCCCGAGAATATTATCGATGTAGGTATGTCGCCCATGGAGGAAGGAGGATGTGAGGTTCAGGTGCCAGAGGAAGATGTCTCCCATTAAAAGTGAACGTCAAGAGGGCTATTTCGGCAGTAAATGCTGACAACACACTGACATCTTCCAGCAAGTGTAGCTTAAAACAGATTGGCATCGGTCCATCCAACACACATCGACAACATATCGATGGGCAGTGCCACAAAAGCCGTCGATCCCCGTTAAGTAATGCATGCCTTTTAGAGAATCCATCGAGATTTCGCCAACGCATGTCAGATCGTCCCTTGGCCTACTTACAACATGTCGTTATTTACAGCCGTGTTGAAAGTATAGAGAGGTTTCGTAAATCATTGATGCTCGATTTTGGTTTACCTCTATTTGCTGTCGCATCCTCGACTCCTCACCCAGTGTTGTCAACGACGGGTCAGTGACGGGTCACCGACCTTGAAGCTTAGACTTGAACCATGCGCCAAGCGTGCACAGCGGGAAATCTTTGCGCAGCGTCGATCATCGCAGTTCCAGTTATATAAATTACCACGTTAGGACAGTGAATTGGACTTCCCACGATTGAATGTTCCGGTACGCACACTGCATCCACAACATTTCACCTTCATTTATCGAGGATACCTCAGGCACGGTAATCGCCTCCGTCGACTCCGCTGATCCCCTTCTCAAGCAACGCGTTTTCCTCACTCCGATACGCGGCTGGGAAAACGATCCTAACGGACTTGATCGACGGGTCAACGACTTTGATCGACCCGGTCGGTCTGGGGACCAAAAAGTCAGGATAGATCTAGCAAAAAAAGTCAGGAATGAAACAGGCCTCAAAAAAACATCGCCAAAAGTCAGGACTAGGAAACAGACAAAATTCGGGCCCCAAAATGCCACAGCAGTCCGACGTCGCTTGCAACGCGGGAATCTATAGAGGTCGCAAGAGCATGGCGCGATGGCTAAGAGGAGGCCAAGCCAGGGCGCATGGCCGCGATTCCGCTTCGCACGATTTCCAGGAGACCGTGATGCGATGCAAGCGCCAGTGGGGCGCTTGCAGAAAATTTGGCATTTTATTTCGCACAGTGAGATATATATACGATTCTGCTGTCAGTACATCACGTCTGGCATCAGCGTATGGTGTGTATGGCTATCATTCTTGCTTGCATGCCGTGCAGCACGGACAGGGAGCGGCGGACACTGAGAAGGATGTATGAGGATTATTCTGGGTGTGAGCTGTGCGTGCTGTCCTCGACCGGCTCGTGAGCCTAGAGGCCAGCCCGGCCGGATGTTTTGGAATTCAAAGGATTCATGGAGTGAGAAAGTGCCTCCTTGAAATCGCAGTGCGGCAGACCGAATTAACTAGTTTGGTCAATCTACCACTTACAATACTAGTAACTCTGTTCGTTTCCCCCAAATCTCTCGTGAATCAGGATACCCAACGCTAGAGCACAACAGTCCCATGATTTACTTCTCTCATTACGTTTTGTCTCTTTAAATTCAAGTAACAACCGCACACTGGCGCAAGCGATGAGAGAAAAAACTCCGAGTTCAGTTGAACATTCAAGTTCAAAAACGCCAAAGGATTCAATCGATTACAAAACAGGTATGAGTTCGAAGTTGAAGCATCTGCCTACGAGAGACTATCAATCAATGGCAGTTCCAGACGGAAGGGAGCATATATCTGAGTTCCGCCTCGCGAGCTCAAGACAAAAGGAACGAGAGAGAGTTCAAGCTTCACCCAAAAATCACCTTTGGCTCAACAAGATGCGATCCTATTTGCTTGCAGTTGATCAGAGACAGCAGCAGATTTCTCGACAAGTCGTATGAGAAGAATACGAGGTGTCAAAGCCCTTGTTCGTTTAATCATGTTGGTGCTGGCCAGCGACCGTCCAAACCAATAAAATACAACAACTGAACGGCAAAGCGGAGAAAACCATTGAAGCGACCCATGGAACCCAACAAACCGCCAGAGAAACCAAAACCCTAGTCCCCCCACATAAACGTCACTTAATATGTTCGCATCGCTCGCGGCCGGTACTGGCCGGTACAGAATATTCCAAACCGCTTGTTAACGGTGGAGGCTTGTAGGCGTAAGTGGCGGAGGCCGACTCGGGAACTGGGATCTCATTTTCCTGCTGCGTGCTGTGTCTCGCTCGTCTCCAGGAGGACGTAACGACGCGGGGTACCCGAAACGGCAATAGTGGGCTAGATCGCTTTCGGCGCGGGAAGGATTGCGGCGCACAGAGCGGGAAGGCGTCAGGGGCTAGAAAAAGGCGATATGAATCAGCGGATTGGACTGGAGATTGGATGGCGGCCTACGGGGCATGGCGAGACGGGCGGGCCGCTGTGTTTGCTAATTCAGGCTGTGGCATGCAAGTAGTAATACTCCCTTGATTTTTCGGGTAGTGACGTTCGTGCAGGCGAGCTGGACGATTCCATCGCGGATTGGTGATTACTAGACAAGCGGACGAGCAGTGAACTTGTCCTGGCTGTAAGTAGAAACATGAGATTGTTCGATATCAGAAAATTGGAATGCCACGGATGGAACCAGATTAATTACCTTTCAGGGAGTCATCTACGTCGGCGCGACGTGTCTGTAGCATCCGCAACAGATCAAAGTAAGCATATTTCCACTTCCCTTTTGGCACGATGCAGCGGTAAACAGGTACAGTGATATTCCCCAAGCTTCCAGTGTATCACGAGCAGTCTTTTGTGCCAAGGCCGGAACTTTGCGAGTCGATGAAGTTGTGAAATGGAAATCTAGTTACCTCGATTAAACGGATGATCTGCCCGGGGTGTAAGAACCAAAATACACGGTGGAGCCGAAATATAAAAGGCTGACCTTGCGACTATGTCTGCGGAATTCTGTGGGGGATAATGTGGCGGCACAGGAGAGCAGCTCAGTGGCAGCACCCAGAAATTCTGGATTCAATTGCGACTGGAAGGCGATACACAGTCGGACGGCGTCCGTCTGAAGATCCGTGGGAGGAGGGTGCTGCTGAGCGTCCGAAGGAGAAATCATAATCTGTGGGTGGATGGATGTGGGAGCAACAGGCCGCAGCGCTTTGAATGTGTTGTGGTGCTCTGTGAGTAACGGTGTGTTATGTGTGTTGACACGCCGGCATCTTCCGAGATTTCGACTCCATCCATCGAAAGCTGGTATTCTGTGTGGATGGAACGCGGAAAATATATGGGCCGCGCCAAAACATCTGTCACAGTCCCACTGACCCACTGACCAGGTATTTTCTTTTTACGAGGTGTTTCTGAGCCTTTACGTGGCCGTCTCCACAGTATGCCAGAAAGAGAAAAACGGTGGTAAGCAGTGGAGCTGCATCGAAATTCTCAAGTCCTAGTATGAGCACGTAGGTAGGATTCCGAGTGAATGATGTTTAAAAGAGCTTCACGACCCCCCAATTATATTTATGGTCCCTCGAGGGCATCGCCATGCGCCGTCCATGCTGTCGACCCCAACATCTGTTACATCTGCAGTGACCCGCCGCATTCTTGGGTCAGAAGGTTTAAAGGATGTCGTACGCCACGGCAAGGCACAATACAAGCTGAGGAACCGGCTTCCAGGACTTACCCCGATGCAATGCATCCGGAGCGCCGACGGCGTCTTGACGAGTTGGCCGCTCGCTATTCAAGTCACCACATTGGCCAATATGTAGATCAATAACAGATATACTTAGTGCGTATCCACGATGAGAAACCTATAACGACTTTCGCCCCTCGCCAGCAGGATACCAATTGCGTAGGGGAGGTCGTAAAACAAGAAGCAAAATATCAAACCTGTCGAGGTGGCCATATGCTGGTTCTGAATCGCTGTGCTTGGCAAGGACGACGGCGAAATTTATGTCCCAGCCTCGTGTATTTCTCCAGGATGCGATTCCGATCGTCAAGGTTCGACAAGTCAATCTCAGCGTTTGGATTCATGTAGCTCACCTTTCCTTGCTTCTAGAATGTTGAAGTCTTTGTTACTGCAAGGCTCGGAGTCGACTCATTCGCGCCATCGGTTATCGATAGAGATGCTGAAAAAAGAACTTTCATCGAGAAGTAAACAGACGAAGTATGGCGTCAAGCAAGCAACTCATTTGATGACCCTCCACACCTGTCCATGCTATTCTTCGTCACTATCCGAAGCTTCGGAATCCGCCGATTCCGTCTCTTCTCCATCTTTCCACCCGGTGAAGTTCAGGAAAGGCTCCGTGATGGCCAACTGCTCGTTGAGCATGATCGACGCCACGGGAAAAGCGTCGCAATACTTCTGGCGAGGCATGTTGGCGTCGAGAACAGACAATTCTCGAAGATTGCACCCGGATCTGGCGACGAGGGACACAAGTGGATTGATGGGGTCGTCGCCGGTAAAGAACATCTCTCTGACTTGGAGCCTCCGCAGAGCGGGGAGAGTCAAACACCCTAAAATCCGTGACATCGTACCATCAGGAGGGAACCAGTCATCCAAAATGAATGCTCCAGGTGCGACAACGTTGCATTGCGGAGACTAGGTTGCTTCTGGTCAACACCTTGCACATGGAAGTCAATCGAGAATGCTTTCACCTCAGTAGTCGGATCTAATCCACAGAGATCGCCGTTAACTGGGACCACGGCAAAACGGGACTGTCGTGATTGTGATAGCTTTTGAGGACGACCTGTCGTAATAAAGGTGCCACCAGAGAGGTCGCGGTCCACCCCTGCAAAGAACCCTCGAGCTTTAAACCGCGAACAAAGGGCAGCCGAAGTTCCATGTTGGCAGAAAAATGGAGAGACTGGGAAGATAGTTCCAAATACTCCCAGCGAGCACCATAATCTATGATTTGGGCCACTTTTGAATTGTCCATTATCCGGCTCTCCAGTTTGAAGGAGATCAGACACGAGCCGGAACGTGGTCAAATATCGGAGTTTGTGGGGAAGTCTTCCGACTTTGCCCAACGATAACGAGATGACACTCCACAGTGGTGGGGTGGCGAATGCTATATGCCTCCATTGTCGACATATCTGGCACAGCAGGTACGGGGATAGCGGACCAATTGGGGGAGGGTGCTCGGGAAAATTCGGGAGAAAATGAAGGAAGATTGTTGATACGATTTCGTTGGGCAGCGTGAGGACTGGATACGTGTAGGTGGCAAGTCTATCTCGAAGAGAGTTCTTTTCTTCATAGAGTGAGCTGAGGGTACGCTCCAACTCCAAGATTTGAGCTTCTATGTCTACAATACGACCCCGATCCGCCGCGCGTGCGGCTCTTTCAGCTGCGACAGCGTCGTCGGTTGGTGTCGAGGGGTCAGTATCTTGCGGCGCCATTGTTCTGCGAATAGTACGAATCTATGGGAGGAGTGTTATCGCTGGTTTCTCCCAGCAGATTGGACGGTTCACAAGTGCAGTGGAGGTTCCGACAGTCATGTGACATTGACGTGACTCCTGTGTTCTTCTCCCTTCTTCTCCTCGACGCGTCTCGCGTTGGCCCTCGCAAGATTATGGAATCTTTCGCGGCCAAAGAACGAACGGAGAAGGAGAGGAAAGCGGAACTAAAGCGGCAGATTGCGGCTCTCCAAGCACAGCTACCAGACTCAGACCCCAGTCGCGCCGGTCCTTCTTCTCCCAAACGACGGAAACTCGATAAAGGTGTTATTCTAGCTCCCAGGACACCTTCTCCGAGTAGGATTCTTCTATATTTCAAGGGTCGCGCTTTCTCACTATTATTCACAGAAAAGACACGACGACCCGCGTCGTACCCTGCCCTGAAGAGTCTCCATTCTATTTCAGCACCCGCCAGCACTTCTTCTCTAAAGAAACAGCCGGAAGAATTTGTCACAGCCAAGCCAGTTGCCTCGACCCTGCTCAGCAAGCTCGCGCATGTCAATCGGCAGCCCTTCGACAAGGTCGAGCCAGAGCCCCTCGTTCGCTCATCTGCCTTTACGGATACACCACGGGATTCATCCGTTTCTTCCTCGACGGCGCCGCAGCGTGATGACAGACTTGCAATCATTGAAACTCTGGACGTCGGACCTGTGGACCACAAACCACCTTTCGACGATCCACACTTTCAGCAGCTGGAGCCGAACTCGGGAATCCGCCTTTCGTGCGTGTACTCCTACCGGGCTAATGATTTCTGCCTAACCTCTGAACTCGATGCAGATCGCGTGTTGTTCCCCACGAGGACATCCAGGATCATTTGCGGGGACGGTACTACCTATCACCCTCCCGGTTGTACTCCGCCGTTCGCCTTCTCCCGGACAAGCAAGGATACGACGTCCCCGTCGCGGGCGACTGGATCACCATCGCGGTCGTTGCTGAGCGCGGTCCCTACAAGTACAGCAAGGCGCCGGTGGAGATCACCCCGGACGAGGACGACCACAAGGGAAAGGCCAAAGTGCCGTCCAAACCGAGCGGGAAGAAGTTTATCAACATCAAACTCGTCGACTTTGGTGCGCCCGCGCGCTCTGCGTCGTCTGCCACCGGCGGGAAAGCTGTCATCAGAGGCGACGCGATGCTGTCCCTCCTCCTCTTCGAATCCGACGGCTTTGAGACAGTCCCCCAGGAGGAAGGCCGGCCCAAAAAGGTTTATCGCGGTGGTAGCCGCGGCGCCTTTGAACAGATGTGCGACTTGAAGGAAGGCGACGTGGTCGCACTGCTCAACCCCCGGATCCTCAAGCCATTTCAGGTTCATTCGCTCCTATTTTTCGTCAGTGCACCTTACTAATGAATAGGCAGCGGTCAAACGACACCCCCCACCCCACGACGAACATCCTCGCCATAACGCCCGAATCCGCCTCGTCGATCCTTGTTATCAGGCGCGCGAAAGATCTCGGGCTGTGCGCGGGCGGTCAAGCGGGACGGCAAGGTGTGCAAGTCCTGGTGCGACAACGCGCGGTGAGTGACGTCTGCGAGTGGCACCTCCAGCACGCGGTCGAGCAGAGGCGGGCGAGCCGGCCGGAGTTTACTGCCGGGTACGTGTACACCCTTATCTGTTTTATCCATCTCTCGTCTCTCGTCTGATTTGCCGTATCGCAGCACGTCGGGCATGTCGATGACCGCGGGGAAACGCCAAGCCGATTACGACCCGCGCCGGAAGTGGGGGCTGAAGCCGCTCGACGAGAGTTCTGGCGCCACGTACCTCGTCTCGGGGCACATCATCCATGCCGGGCGGGTCGACCCGCGGGACTCGTTGTTCGTCTCGGAGAACATCGGCCGCGAGGGGGCAGGCGAAGGCGGCGCGCAAGCTTGCGGCACGGGAGGACGCGCAGATACTCAAGGCGCTGCAAGGGCGCGATGCGGAGGGCATGAAGGCCGTCATGAAGGCGAGGGAGGCCGGGTTGGCGGAGAAGGAGAAGGAGAAGCTGCGGTCGTCGACGAAGGGGAAGCAGAAACAGAAGTCGAATGCCGGCGAGGCAGCGGCTACTGCGACACCGGACGCTTCTGCTCCTAAAGCGATGCCGGTCAAGAGCGCGTTCTCCGCCCAGGCGCTGAAGCACCTTGGATTCGACCCCACCATCAAGCCCGGACAGGTGCGCCACGACAATTCTGCCACCAAGAAGAAGGTATTTGCGGATCAGCGCTCGTGGTCTTCCACTGCCCTTTGCTAACTGCTTGCGCTTATTTCAGATGGAGGATCTGGCTGCCCTCCAAGCGTCACGGGGGCCGATAATGCTTAAGCCGTGAGCTGGAGAGAAAGTGCGCTCCGGCGTTGTTGTTCCTTCGGCGCTTCAGGCGAAGACGAAGAAGCCGGTCGACTTGACTCATATGCACGACGACTCGGACGAAGACGCGGAGATGCCAGCATCTGTGCCGCTGCCGTTGCTGAAAACTAAACGACAAGAGCCGGAGCCGGATGAAAAAATGGTGGACTTGGACAATTTTTAGCTGTATTACTACTGGATATTTGGTAAATTTAGCTGGCGTATTAACGCGACCGCGGCTTTCGCAAGGCAGTTTTTAATGCCTTCCTATCTAATACACATCTAGGCACTCCGTTCGCTGTTTCGAGACAAACACTAACAGCCACACTCAACGCCCGGTCCCATAAAAGGAAATATTACACGCTGTCGAATCTACGAGACATCAAAAAAAAGCGAAGGTGCGTCGTTTGGAGCCGCGATTCAGAGTTATTTACACGGGAGCACTTCCTATTCGACCATCCAGCCGCATGGACCCTTTTCTTCCTTCCCTCCGGGCACTTCTACGTCCTCAGACCTCAGGCTGGGGGCGGCGCAATTACGAGGTAGATGTGTCGGAAAATCAGTCATAACCAAACTTATCCGCGGCCGCGGGATGGAAGAAGTGCTTGCGGGATTGGCTAGCGTGCAGCTTCTTGTTTGTCGGACGATAGAAGAGCGACTCGGATTCAGATAGTATGGAGACGATGGTGAGGAGGTCGACTAATTCACGAACGTCAGAAACACAAAGGTGGTGAGAAAGGGAAGAAAGTATACAGTGTACACCCCTTCAGCCCTCGCTGGCGACAATGGCCTTCGACAGCTCAGAACTTGTAGTAGCTTCCGCTATCCGAAGCCCAAGCGTCGTGGGTCCCTGGCTCCAGGGCGTAGAGCAGCTTCAACGCCCGCATCAGCGTCTCCGCCCGCGGGGCATGTATGCAGCATTTAGCATAGAGGAATGTACGAACTACGGATGAGGACGGGCGAGGGTCGCACAGAGCATCTGTGAGACAACGTCAGATTCGGCGTATCGAGTATGCATGCACTCAGGTCTCAAATTCAAGATCATGTGGAGCTATCCGCCGAGGAGCAAGAAGAGCATAGTGCGTAAGTTTTGTTTAGAGGCATACACAGAATGACCATAATTCAAGCCGCCAAGTCGCGGGCATCCTCTCCTCGCCTCTCGGTCCCGCCTCTACCAGCCCCATGCCATCCAACAAAGCACACGCTCATGCAATCAACGTGCTAGCGGTGGCCGAGTCGTACTTGAAGGTTGGCGGGATCTGCTGCTTCGTCTTGTAGTACCGCGCGAGTCTGTGGATACGCGACTCGATGAGGATAAGACGGAACTTGGAGTCCTTGTCCTTGCGGTTGACTTCCAAGTGTTTGCGGACCGCGACGGCCTTTTTGACGAGATGCCAGAGGTCCTCCGGGATGGAGGGACCCAGACCTGCCGCACAAAAGAAACGAGCGTAAGCCAGAGCTATAACACAGCACGACACGACGCGACGCACCCTGGCTTTTCAGAATACGCAGGATCTTGTTTCCTGTGAGGAACCGCACTTGGGGCACACCGTGCGAGTCGCGGAGGGTAACACCGATCTGGGACGGGGTGAGGCCCTTACGGGCGAGTTTGACGATCTGCTCGACGATCTCCTCGGGAGTGGTCTTGAGCCAGACGGGGGGTGCGCGGCGGTAGGGGAGAGCGGAGGACGCTGGGGGCCATGTAAGTATTCGGTACCACTTTTACAATCCTTTCTGCACATACAAATGCCCTTTCCGGGAGCGTGCATGCGACCCATGGCGAATTCTGGCGAGGAGTCAGTAAAATTTATGGAACGGACGAGCGGCAACGTACAAGTTTTGGTGGAGTCTTGAGGATGGGGTGTCGGGAACGGCGAGAGCGGCAAATTCACTGTGATGGCTCGTTGATACTGACAAGTTCTGCACGTGAAGCGCCGGCTTCTCGGCATCCATTTCTTTATTCCCACGGGCTTAAGAGAGAGAAATTCGAAAACACAAAAACTCCAACATGAAAATATATTATCCGACAATGCGACTCTAGATACGACAGCAAAGCAACAAATGTGATGTGACAAACAATAAAGGGATGGCAATAATAAAGAACGAATGAGCCGAACCACGAAAAAAGCGAGTGTCATGGCGCATACGCCGTCAGCGCCAGCTGGAAGGCCTCCGGATCCAGCCCGCGTGGCACCCGTGACGGATAAACCATCAGCGCCCGCTGCAGCGTCTCTGCGTCCAGCCCCCGCAGCCTCAGACACTTTTGGTACAGCCTTTTCTCCGTCGGGTACTGGAACCGACTCGCCAGATGCTGCCCCGCGACCATGGACTTGATCACGCCCGCGATCATGCGCTGCTTGTGCACGTTGATGAGGGGCTCAAGGTGCATCGCGGGCGGGAGGGGCGCGAGCGCGGAGAAGACCTCCGGGTGCGAGGGCGCGTCAAAGTTAGACGAGATGGGGTCGACCCCGACGGTTTCCGTGGGCGCGGTGGGGTCGATGAGGTCGGGGAGCTGGTTATGTCGGTGCAGCTGTGAAAGATACACGCCTGCACATAGTCGAATCAGATACGAAAATAAAAATGAAATGAACAACTCCTCACCAATGAACGGCACACACGCCGCAGCCGCCTTGGGCTCCGTCGCAATGGACTTGTGCTTACTAGCCCGCACGTCCACGTCACTACTTACGACAGACGCGGGGTCCTGCGCCTTCGTATCCGCAATCGCCTGCCGGATGTACTTGAAGTCTTCCGCGTTTGTGACGTACACCTTCAAGTCGGTGAATATCCGCATCTCGTATTTTCCGACGCCCTTCCACGTCTTCAAAGCCCGCGAAACCCACGGGCTGGACAGACCAGAGATGATGGCGACCAAGGTGTTGAAGCTCGCAAGCAGGTACGAGTGCTACTTCCAAGGTTAGCTACATCTACGAGCGGAGAAAAGAGATCCACTGACCCACGCCACGCGAATGAACTTGGCCACGACCGCATGTCGCTCGTTGGGCGGCGATAACACTACCTCCGAGACGACAAAGTTCGTCATCAGGTTGAACCGCGCGCGCACGGCCGCTAGCGCGCTGATCTTGTTCGCCCATTCTGGGTCCGCCTTCAACCGCGCGCGTTCCCGCAGGAATTGCGCCCAATCCAAGACCTCCACATCCTCGTAGGTCGTCCAGTCGTCAAGCACCTCCTCGAACTTGACGCCCATGAACAGCTCGCGGTCGATCATGGCAAAGTGCCCCGCGAGCACCTGCGCACGGTGCCCGAAGATGAAGGAGTGGTGGAAGCGCGAGCCGGGCTCACCCGTGACGAACTTGGACACGGGCTGCCGTGTGGGGTGGGGCGGGGAGACCGCGCCGGGGGGCATGCGGCTCTGGAGGATCTCCAGCGGGACAGCGTCCTCGGGCGCGGGCTTCGCCTCGTCCGCTGGTCGGGGAGGTGACTGCACAGACTTCACCACCGCGTCGCCGGACGCCAACGCGCGCTCCTCACCGGGCTCTACGATCGTTATATCATGAGGGTCATTCGCGCCGCCCTCGTCCGGGGTGGCAGGGGTCGTCATCCTCGCCCATCGGCTCCTCCTCCTCGTCCTCGTCATCCGAAAACTGTCGCACCTCATCGTCATAATCCCCATTCTCAAACCGCTCTCGCATCGTGCGCATCCACCCATCCACCTTGGATGCCTTTTCCTGCTGCTTCCGCTGGTTGATCTGCCCCTCCAGCCGATGCAGCGCCGCCTCCACGTTCCCGCCCTCCTCCTCCTCGTCGCTCAGCGAGTCCACCAGCGCGTTCATCTGCCACTGGTGGATCGCGCCCCCCCCAATCGGCCCCGCGGCGTGGCCATCCGCGTCCGACGCAGAGCTCAAAGCGGACGAGTGCCCCGCGCTCTGCAGCCCCATCGACGACACGCTGTCCGACCTCCTTACGAACTCGAACTCGCGCCGCAGTGGCAGTCGCCGCACGGGCTGCCGCAGGCCTGGCGGGAGAGCGGGCCCGTCCCCGCCGTGCTCGTCGGAGGACGTGTCCGAGAGGTCCAGCTCGTCGATGGACATGACCTCGAACTGCCACGCCGACTGCGCGCCGGCGGGGAAGGTCGCCTGCGCGGAGGCGAGGGGGACACCGAACGAGTCGGTGGACGAGGAGCGGAAGGACGCGGCGCGGCCGTTGGGCGAGTCGGGTCGGTCGGGTGACGAGACCTCGAGGGATTCCGACAAGACGGAGGCCGCGTCCTCGGCCGGGGGGGTGGGAGGCAGCTCGCGCTCCGTTTCTGGTTCGGGAGCTGCTATGACGGACTCGGCATACTCCGGGGGCGTCTCGATCGGGGACGGAGGGGATACGGTCGTGACGACGGGAGGCGCTGGGGACGCGTCCTCACTCGTTATGGGCGCGCCCGTCGCGCCACCTCCCGACGCCAAGGCCTTCGAGCCGCTGCCAGAAGCACCAGGAGTCACCCCCAGATGAACAACGGGCGGCACCTGCCCAATAATCTTCAGGTACTGCTCCACGCCCCCATTCACGCTCAGCAGATCCCGCCCCACCGTCAGCTCCAAATCCATCGCATCAACGTCCACACACGCACCCAGTGGTGCCCGCACGCCCGTCCCGCGCTGGTTCAGCACGCGCTTCCACCGCCCGAGCCGGCCAATGGTCTTGACGAACACACGCGAGAGCGTGCTGTGGTGGATCGGGAGCGTCGCGGGGCCGTTCAAGAACGGCGTCGTGGCGCCCGGCAGCTCGACGTTGGGTTCTGTACGGCTGAGGATGGAGATTGACGAGAGGGGCATGGTGCTCGCGCGTGCGGACGAGCCGAGGTGGACGGTACTGAGGTGGGCGTTGGCGAGGTCGCCGCCACTGAATTCTGAGGGTGGGTTGGGCAGCGCCTGCTCGTCGGGGAGGAAGTCGAGGTCGACATCCGAGTCTTCGTCCTCGGTTGACACCTTCCGCGTCGCAGCAGCGAAGCTTTCTCCCAAGACGTGCCCTTGGCTGTCCGAGGGCGCCGCTTTGACAGACGTTGGCCGAGGCTGTTTGGGTTTGGACGGTGCACGAGTGTGCACTTTCTTACAGTCCTTTGCCACTTTCTTGAGTTTCCGCACAATACTCTGAAACACCGTCAGTGAAATGTGAAAGCCGTTATCAAATAAGAACGCACCAAACCGTCGGTATGCTTCGTCAGAATCGGGTCGCGGATGAGGGTGTTCAGCCAATGCGCAACAAGCAGCCTGAGCTCGCGATCCGGCAAAAAGTCCACCGTGAAGAACGTCAAGAGCCAGTATCTGATCGCCACGAACGCCCTCACGCGCACCGTGCGCCGCACCATCTCGTCTTGCGTCGACATGGGCTGTTGTAGTGCCCAGTGGAAGCGGCAGATCAGCAAGTGGCATAAATCCACCGCACTGATGTACGTGCGGTACGTCAAGAAGAAATTGAGCAGCTCGTCGTAGTTCAGGTCGCTCGTCAGCTGCGCGATCCAGCGCTCGATCGTCGCCGCCACGAGGATCTTTTGCGCGTCGCCGTCCTCCGAGCTCGAGAGCTTGAGCGTGGCGGCACCTCCGCCGCCGGCGACTTGCCCTTCCCGGTGCTCTTGATGCTCCGCTTCTTCGAGATGCTCGACGACGACCCGTCCGTGTGGCCGTGGCTCCCCTGCGAGAGCGACAACTCGTCCGGATCGCGCTCGCGCCCCTCGGGGATCAGCTCGCCCCAGATGACGAACCGCGGGTCGTTCCGCGGCGCAGCGGTGTTGTCCGACGAGAGCGACATCTTAATCACCGTCGTCTCCTCGCCCGGCGCGAGCTTCTCCAGCAGGGGGAGCCCGCGGTACGTCTGCAGCACGTCAAAGACGTCCGTTGAGTAGCGCGAGTGCAGCTCCGTCTCGGGCTTTGGCGAGAACGGCTCGGAGGCGGGGTCCGAGTCCGCCGCGCCATCCGCATTGGCCGCGAGGATAGGGACGGCGAACTCGGAGTCGGTGAGGAACGACGCGGCGGAGGTTGAGTTGCGCACGCGGAATGCGGAGCGCGGGCGCGAGCCGTCGGAGCCGTCGGCGTCGGAGGCCCCGTCGAAGAACGGCTCGCGCTCCAAGTCCACCTGCCTGGCGGTCAGCCCAGACTCAAAGGACTGCATCTCGCGGAGGAGCCGCGGGGTGGGCAGGAACTCCACGTTCGGCTTCCGGGACGGGGACTCGAAGGAGATGGTGGGGCCAAAGGGGCGTGCTATGATGGCGTGGCCGCCGCTGGAAGACGGCTCGCCCTGAGAGGAAAGACTTGTTGAGGAGCCGGTTGGGGGCTGCCAGCCCATTACATCTGCGAACATGTCCCCAATGCGCGGCACGCTGCCGTCGGTGGTCGGGGGACGGACGAAATCCGCAGCGGTGACGCTCTGGGAGTGCCCACGGCCCGTGGGGCGCGCGGTGAGTCCGTTCCCGTTCGTGGTCGGCGAGACGCTTGGCATCTCTGAAAAAGAGCGCGTCTTGCGCAGTTTGTTGCGAGGGCCGGTGCCGCCTGCGGTCTGCGGCCGACTGGACACCGACCCCGTCTTGTTGAACATGGTCACGCTGAGGCGCGAGCGACGTGGTGAACGGGCGCGAGACGATTCGCTGGGGGTGCTGGGCTGCGATACGCGCTCATCGATGTCCACGGACGTCGCAGCCGCCGGGGGCGTCTTTTTCTCGCGATTGCTAGCAGATAGATGTCCGAGTAAGCGCCCGGGAACAGTGATGAAGTTCCGCGATGCTCACCCGACACGATAGACCTCTTTTCCATGCTGGTTGATCAATGCGGTGATGGCGTAGGGAGAGCGCACTGAGAGGTTGACGCCGTAGTGCTGGTCGTAGCGTCTCTTAAGCTCGCGCGCAGCCGCGCCAGAGGAAGTTTCGACGAAGCTTCCATCGGCTAGAAATAGGCTCGGGTATTGGGTCTTCTATGCAAATAGGGAAAGAAGGAGCTCACGGGCGATAGAGAGGTCCGCTGCACCGATTTCGGCAGGTAGAGGATCGAGGAGACTGCCGTCTACATCGACCTCGGAGAAGGTGAATGAGGCCTGAGAGCCATTGTTGATAAGGTGGGGACCGGGAGCAGCACGCGACTGCCGTGAGAATCGGAAGAGGAGGCCGGGGACTGGAAGGAGGATGCAGAAGAGAGTCCTGAGGTCGACTGATCCGGGCTCGTCGACAATCCTGGAGGGGAGGAGGGCTCGAAGGACAGCCGGGAATTGACGGGGATCTCTGGAAGAACATAGGACTCTTCGGAGTGGTCGGTTGTCCGGGGAATTGGAAGACCCGAAGTCATTATGAATGGGCGAGTGGCGCAGAGGTAGGCAGTGGGTGAAGTGAGACGATATGGGCCAGAATACGGTATTGTAGGATGCGGCAACTAGTAAGACATGATATTGGGAAAACCCAGAGTCCAGAGGGAAGAACAAGAGCAGAAATTGATGTTGATATGATGATGGTCAGACTGTGGCGATTGGACCACCGGGATTTTCTTCACAGACCGAATGCAAGTCGTACAGCAGCTCCCGCTACTGTGGGCGTCAAAGAGAGGTTCAAGGCTCGAGCACCAGCAGGACCCGACGAGAGCACAAGGTCCAGGATCACGCCTGGTCGTGACCGGTCACACCCTTTTGTTATTGCATGTGATCAAGTCGCGTCGCGTTCTCGCTGTCAGTCTTTTCATTTAGTTTCGCGTCGATCGCGGTCTAGGTACTCCAGAGTTCATTCGCCGTGGGTTTCAGGCACAGTTTTTCGTACATCCAACGTCACCCGTTATTCCCTTTTCGAGAGCGGCATGTGAAAAGACTGGTATAAGGAGACGATTACCCTGAACCCTTGGCGTTCTTTTCCAGGACTGGGTTGGCGGCCGTTGGCCGAGACCGGGAAGCCGTGTGGAACATGTTGGATTTATAATTCAGCATTCCCATCCATCTCTGGAACAACCTTGGAAGATTGTCATAATCAGTAGCCATATATAGATCGGCCTGGACTCCGTGATCGGGCGGCATTCAAAGTTGCGTTTTGTTGAAGGAAAGGTCTGAGGGTAAAGACCTAAACAGGACGCTGTTCGCAGTACTGGTGTAGGCTGAGTAAACGGAAGGTACCAGAGGCTCGAGTCGCCTAAATCACGGTAATTAATTCGAGACAGTAACAAGTCAAATGTTCTGTGGGTGCTGGTGTTCGCCGTCAATGGAAGCCCAAATCCCTGCACCACATTAAGTGGTTCTATATCCACCCTCAACGAAGAGCTTCCGGTGTCGAAGAATGAAATGGAAGCCCGACCCAAAAAAAGCCGAGTCACCCAGGAGCAATAGGTATTGTCGACGATGCACGTAGCGTGAAGATGGGCCCAGGGCAATAAAGGCCTCGGATTCGCAAGTGATCTCTCGAAGTAAGCTTTGAAGTCAGCACGCGTACCGCGAGCGGTAGTGGGTCCCAGAGACTCCAAAGAGACTCAGTATCGTCGATTCGATTCGTCGCGACGTCGAGCACCATAGTATGGTACTCGACACAATCTCAAAGTCGGGAAATTTGTACAGGGCAGAAATCCGCCCAGCTGGTAACTTAACTTTTAGTTGCAAAATACGTTGTGGCGAAAGACGCGTGCGAAATCACGACATTCCTGCCGACATGCCGAGGGTGGCGGTTTTACAGACACAGCCACCGCTCCATCTTGACGAACTGCAACTCGACCGCGGAAGGCTGGCTACTGGGGAAATCGCCGATAAAGCTCTTTACTGGACTATTTCACGGCGATAGCATCACCCGACAACGCTTCCTGTAGCTAACTTTGCCTACCGAAATCGTCACGGTGTCAGCGCTGAGCGAACTTCGCTCATTTCCGCCCCGAATTGTCTCGGTGTCCTCCGCCTATTGGTTTCCGTTTCCCCACAACCTTCGTGCCATATGTGCCGAATAGCGTTCGCCACTCGAGTGCTTTGGAGCACCATCGCTTAGACTTTCGGAGCAACATTCAAAAACTTCCCAGAAAACTCCGTTTATCAGGACACGTCTCTCAGGCGTTCCGGCTCATGGCATAACTCAAGCTGAAGAGCTAAGTCCATACTCTTGGGGAAAATCAAACTTGGTCGAATTCGTTCAAGCCATCGTCGACCCTTGTAGGCCTATTCTTGGAATGCTTTCGATTTTTTTTCCGGTGCCCGAACTCAGTGTCCTTTCTTTCTTTGCGTTCTGCATGAAGGTGTGGCGATCTGTGAGGTTCACACCTTTTCTTGAAAGAGATTGTCCTTAAATGTCCGCTACGATCAGTACAGGGTACCAACGATAGATCAATATGGACAGGCTGGAAGAGTCCTATATAGCGAAGTATGTCCATATACGTGTATGCCACCCGCATTGCTGACTTGGTTCCAGCATGATCTCGATTTCTGGGTTCCAAATCTCGCATGGTTTCCCAATTCGTCGGTTGTTCGGCAAAGTGGGTGAATGTGGTCACATAAACCAAGCACGCGACCGCCCATATCACCGCTCGCTGGTATATGTATCTCAATTTCTTTGCTTTATTTGCACAGGCCGCGGCTGTGTCGTCTTTCTAATCGCTAGATCATGTCTGATTTAACAGTTCCAAAATCCAATTGTGTTCAATTCTGTGGCAATTGTGGGTCCGACACCTTGTTCTTTCCCAACCATCATGAGCACCAAGGAAGCTATCCTCCGAGACTCTTCCAGCCACGCCCAACTCCTCGCGCAAATTACGGAGCTCGACTACGTCCCGCCCGCCCTGCAGCACAAAAACACTTACATTGCAACTTTAGAGAAAAAATTGATCGAGCTGGAGAACCAAATTTCGAGGTTGAAGCAGACTGCGATCAAGAAGGAGAGACAGAAACATGAAGCCATGCACGACACTAATGAGGCTACGACGGAGCGGATCGTCGCCAAGATCACTAGACGGAAGGAGAAGGTTGAGACCAAGGCGAGCAAGGAGGAGAAGTAGTGTTTGTGATTTGGCTATTCTCCATGCTGGTGATCGCGCAGCGATTTGATGGAGGCACCAGAGGAGGAAAAGCAGGCCAAGCGAGAGGAGGAGAGGATGAAAACTATGATTGCGGAAGGGAAGGCGGTGGTAGGTGTTTTCTGTTCTCTAACTTATCTGATTACTGATCGACACGGGATGGCCAGTGCGCTGAAGTTCTTTTTTCAGCATCCCTATTGATAACCAATGGCGCGAATGAGTCGAGTCCGAGCCTTGCAGTAACAAAGACTTCAACATCCTAGAAGCAAGGAAAGGTGAGCTACATGAATCCAAACGCTGAGATTTGTCGAATTTTGACGATCGGAATCGCATCCTGGAGAAATACACGAGGCTGGGACATAAATTTCGCCGTCGTCCTTGCCAAGCACAGCGATTCAGAACCAGCATATGGCCACCTCGACAGGTTTGATATTTTGCTTCTTGTTTCACGACCTCCCCTATGCAATTAGTATCCTGCTGGCGAGGGGCGAAAGTCGTTATGGGTTTCTCATCGTGGATACGCACTAAGTATATCTGTTATTCATCTACATGTTGGCCAATGTGGTGACTTGAATAGCGAGCGGCCAACTCGTCAAGACGCCGTCGGCGCTCCGGATGCATTGCGTCGGGGTAAGTCCTGGAAGCCGGTTCCTCAGTTGTATTGTGCCTTGCCGTGGCGTACGACATCCTTTAAACCTTCTGACCCAAGAATGCGGCGGGTCACTGCAGATGTTGGGGTCGACAGCATGGACGGCGCACGGCGATGCCCTCGAGGGACCGTAAATATAATTGGGGAGTCGTGAAGCTCTTTAAAACATCATTCACTCGGAATCCTACCTACGTGCTCGTACTAGAACTTGAGAATTTCGATGCAGATCCACTGCTTACCACCGTTTTTCTCTTGCTGGCATACTGTGGAGACGGCCACGTAAAGGCCCAGAAACACCTCGTAGAAAGAAAATACCTGGTCAGTGGATCTGTGGGACTGTGACAGATGTGTTGGCGTAGCCCATATGTTTTTCGCGTTCCATCCACACAGAATACCAGCTTTCGATGGATGGAGTCTAAATCTCGGAAGATGCCGGCGTGTCGACACACCTTGACCCTGACACACCGTTACTCACAGAGCACCGCAACACATTCAAAGCGCTGCGGCCTGCTCTTTGCTCCCACATTCATCCACTCACAGATTATGGTTTCTCCTTCGAACGCTCAGCAGCACCCACCTCCCACGGATCTTCAGACGGACGCCGTCCGACTGTGTATCGCCTTCCAGTCACAATCGAATGCAGAATTTCTCGGGGCTGCCACGGAGCTGCTCTCCTGCGTCGCCACGTTATCCTCCACAGAATTCCGCAGACAGAGTCGCAAGGTCAGCCTTTTATACTATATTTCGGCTCCACCGTGTATTTCGGTTCTTACATACACCCCGGGCAGATCATCCGTTTAATCGAGGTAACTGGATTTACAGTTCCCATCTTCATCGACTGACAAAGTTCCGGCCTTGACAAAAAAAGACTGCTCGTGGTACACTGGAAGCTTCGGGAATATCGCTGTATCTGTTTACCACTGCATCGTGCCAAAAGGGAAAGCGGAAAGACGTCTACTTTGATCTGTTGCGGATGTTACAGAAACGTCGTGCCGATGTAGATGATTCTTTGAAAGGTGATTAATCTGGTGTCATCCGTGGCATTCCAATTTCCTGATATTAAACCATCTCATTCTTCTACTTACAGCCAGAACAAATTCACTGCTTGTCCGCTTATCCAGTAATTTTGTGGGCCGCCAATTCGCGGTGGCATCGTCCAGCTCGTCTACTCGAACACTATTACCAGATAAATCAAGGGAGTCGTTGGCCCTGGGTATCACTACCTGCACGCCACAGCCCGAATCAGGAAACACAACAGCCGCCCGTCTCGCCATGCCCGGTAGGCCATCATCCGGCCTTTAGTCCAATCTGCTGATTCCTATTACCTCTTTTTAGCCCCAGACGCCTTCCCGCCTCGTGTGCCGCAATCCTTCCCGCGCCGAAAGCGGTCCAGCCCACTATTGCCGTTTCGGGTACCCCCCGCAGTCATGTCCTCCCGGAAACGTGCAAGACACAGCACGCGGCAAGAAAACGAGATCCCAACTCCGGAACCGTCTTCTGTCACTTATGCCTACAAGCCTCCACCATTGACTAAACGGTTCGGGATTTTTTGTACCGGCAAAAGTTCAATGCACCAGTACCGGCCGCGGGCGATGCGGGCTTATTGAGCGACGTTGTTGGGGCGACAGGTTTTGATGTACTCGCGCATTCTACTCGGGCTTATATTGTACCACCTTTCTGTCGATTTCGTTCAGAGGTTGGTTGTACCAGTAGTACTATATTTCATTGTCATCGACGGTGACCGCAACCAGGATAACGTGATTTAACGAACAAAGGAATGAGGTCCAAGCTCGCTTTTCCCCCGAGACTCCCGCTTCGTTGCCGTTATCCGTCGATATTTAAGCTGTCCAACAATGTGATACTCGTCCTCGTAGCAGCGATCTCTGATGCTACTGGTATATGAATGCTCTAGCTATCGCACTCTGCTCGGCCGCTGTTTTGGGGCGAACGTAATCTTCTGAGTGGACCTTGGATTATCTATCCCTCATTCTTTTTGCCCAGAACTCGCGACGCGAGACACGCTCTGCCGCAATCTTGTGATATTTAAAACGTGAATGTTCAACTCGAGTTCAACCGGTACTGGCAGTCTTTTTTTCTTCGTCGCTTGCACCGGCAACCGCTCAAATTCCAAGAGCTAAATCATGTACAGACAGGCAAATTGAGCCTTTCACGGGCCTGAAATTTCATTGTTACTTCAGTTGATTCTTGCCGATATGCCGATCGCTCCGGTGTTTGATTCCGACACAGCCGCCAGGCGCTCATCGAGCATGCCCAAACAACTCTGCGACACGTTGTCAGCGCGCGCACGGTCCAGTCTGTCGTCACCGAGCGCGAAGCGATCGCGTTTGAAATTGCCGAGATTGTGGGGGATGTGGCGGACAAGTGGGGTGTGGTGATTGAGGGTATTTTGATCAAGGATAAGCATTATCTTTGGGTGCGTCCGCCCTAGACTCGAACCAGTCGTTATTTCACTATTTATGATAGTCGATAAACACGATGCCTGCGGTGATTGATCAAACAACAACTGTCTTTGAGACTTACACCGCGGACTGGTTCGAGTCTACGTCCGCCCGACTTACACGGAAGGACATGGAACTGACGTGATTTTTCCAACGCAGAAGTCAGCGCTTCCCTCTCCTCGGCAGCCCATCAGAAGCGGCGGGGAGAGAACAAGGTCATCGCGGCGCGCGCAGAGGTCAATAGCGCGCGGCTGATGCGGCAGACGGCGGATATCTTGGCGAGTCCGCCGGCCGCGATGCAGATCCGGCAGCTCGAAGCGCGTACGTCCCTCCCTTCTTCTCCCTCATTTCTCCTTCTCACCCCCGCGCGCAGTCCAAGCGATGGCCAAATCCGGTAACAGCAAGGTCATCTTCGTGCCGATGCAGCTGCAGTCGGACGTCGTCGGGCAGCTCGCGTCGGGGAGCAACAACTATGAGGGGAGCAGCAGCGGGGCGGGGACGGACGGGGTCGCGCGGGTGGGGCTGTTGAATAGTCTTGGGAATATTTGAGGGGAGGGGGGAGGATGAGCACGCTTCGTTCGTTCTCTATTTGAGTACTTACTGCCTACCTTCTCACTCATGTATACCTACGCCTACGCCTTCACTGTACGATACGATTCGCCGCGTCGCCACGTCTACTACTACGTACTTACTTCGACGCCTACTTATACGACCCGTTTAGTTCATTTGTTTCATTACCGCGGCGCCGGTTGGCGTAGTTGTATGTAGCTCATGCATATTCGAAATTCCTTCTGAATGGGATTTTGCTCCATTTTTGGAAGGGCTGGGGGGCCACAGCCATAGAACTGGGTTTTTTCTCTCGGCCACCGTGAACTTGTGTTTTGACACTCACCGGGTTGGCTTTTCTTGTGCACTAAACAAGAGCGATTTGTCAAGAATTGGAACTGGAACCGAGGCCGAGGGTCAAGCTCAGGTCACGGTCGCGCGGGCACTGTTACACTTACTGTAAATCGGAAGCCAGGGCCCGGGGAACAGTAAGCGCGCAGTTAAGACTATCTGTCTTTGTCCACCGCGCCTATACTTCCCGGACTCAGAACAGGCTCTGACTCGCAGCAGCTGCTGTGCTGCAATTGGTCCAGATATCAATCTTTACGACCCGTACGCTCCAAGGAATCGAACCTTGGAAGGCTTATCACAGAGTTTGGGCGCACCGTTCTCAATCGTTCTCATAAGTAAGAATGGCGATGTACATGGGAAATTGACGCAGTGGGCCATGATACATGGAATGTTCCCCCGCGATCGGTGCAGTTGACTGCAGTCCACACGAGTCAGGAGCTTGAGGCGACGCGAAACCTGGATAAGCTCACCTCTGACAAAACATTCCGATGAACGGAGAACTCCGGAGTTGAGGACGATGAACGGAAAACGAAACGGTCGGCAGCACTGTATCTGATAGATCCCATATACATTTTCTAAATTCTGAACCCAACAGAGTCACTCAACCGACAAGGTGGTTAGTTACATAGGTCCGTCCATCGCCTTACGCCGCATCTCTATCAATTCGTCCCACGCAGGAAGCTTGAAAATGTGTGGCAGGCCCTCCCAAAAACGCTTTTGTGCTACTTCAAACTCCTTGCGCCCGAAGGCGTCGCATGCTGAGCAAAGAGTCTGGCCAGTGTATACGAACACCCAGTCTGCCAGAGGATCGAGGTCAAGCTGTTCGTCGCTCCACGATTCAAGCACAGTATGAGCCTGGGAGATCAACTCCTGGCACCGTGAAACTTGAAGACAGGATGAGTGTGGAAGGTTCCTAAAGAACCTATAATTCATGACCATTGCACGTATGAAATGGGAGTGTGCACCCAGGCAAATTCTTTGGTGACAGGGCTGAAGTATATTGAGCTTGATGTCGTCCAAAATATCATTTGAGATTTCGTAGTAGGCGGTGGGAAGAATCCATGAAGCGCCAACCTCGGAGGCGGCTTCAAGGGTCACGCGGTTGCAGCACCCTGTGACATGATGTTCGGTGTTGTCGTCAGGAAGGGCCATGAACGTGGAAAAATCGGTAGGGTACAGCAAGTCGAGATGGGACAGGGCACGCCGAAAAAGATACTGGACATCGTATTTGTGGGCAAGTCGCATGACACCGATGACAGCCGTAAAATTTACAGCGAACGGTGGAGGCTTGAAAAAACTTCGAGGAAAAAGTATCAGCGACTGCACGGCCCCAGCGACAAATGGAATACCACCCACCCAGAGTCGAATATTGCCCTCAAAAACACTTCCACTTCAGCCGCCGAGTCGTGGAGGCGGACGACGGCAAGTCCATCCACTGTATCGCCGTCGGGTTCAGAAGGTTGAGGGAATGCCACCATATCGCGGAAAACAGAGGACCGAGCACCCAGGAAGCCGCTATAGACCCGAAAAAGGGTGTCTTCTGCGCGAAGGATGAGGGTGGCGTCAGAGAACCAGAGGTCCTCCACGCGTGTGAGCTCGGGCTGAGCGTCGGATTCAGACATGACGCGCAATAGGTCTGAGTTTGCTGTAGACGGGGCGCGTTTGGGTTCTGCTGTTGGTGGCAGAGGAAGAGAAGTGTGATTTGTTTACAGATATTTATGGCTCAGATCGTCACATCACGAGACCGTGACCGTTACGATTCGCGTCTTTCTGTAACGCGGCCGATTGGGTCATTCGCACACGGTCTCGCCAGGCCCGCGGACACTCCCTTGGAACTCCCTCCGCTTTTTCACCCAAAAATCCACTGATTTACCTTATGAAATTTGCGCTCAGAGCCTTGATTTACCTTATTTTCGGAGGGGGATATCCCAAAAAGGGGCCTTTTTTTTCGGCTGCAGGCGCATTTTCGTGTTTCAGAGGTGTACTCAACTATTTCTTCTACCCCTCGCTGATATACTCCAAGCCCTTATGCTAAGTACCTTTTAGCGATGCCGAGGCCAATCCGGCCATCTATGGCCACGCTGCCTCACATTGTCTAAAAAAAATTCTCGCACTCTGCATGATTTACCTTATGTGTGGAGCGGCATCTATCATTTTGCCGCTGATTTACCTTATTTTGAGGAGCAGGTTAGAGGTCAAATTTGGGCCTTGATTTACCTTATCGTGGAGGAAGTTCCAAGTGGGCCTGTCTCGCCAGCCAAGAGGTGATTGATTTGTGGATCACGGCCTTGTTCCCACACCCCCCCGTTGGAAAAGGAAATTCCATCAATTCCACTCACACCGCCAGTTCCTCAATTTAGAAGGTATTTAAGTTAGCTACGCTTCCTCAAGTATCTCAATACACATAAATATGCTGGAAACTCAATTTTATATCTCTAATTTGGGACTTAACAAAATCTAATCTCTAATCTAATCTATCAAAATCCAAATAAATGTTCATGAAACTTCAAGTATTGGCCCGCCTTTCGCCTATGAAATGCAATATAAAAAATAAGGAATAAATGGTCTTGAAGTGAGTGCCAAAACTATAGGTACCAGGCCAGTTGACATGCCTGTCAATACTTTAGATTTTGAATAAGTTTAGAGGACGATGAAATGAGAAGTATGGATTCTCGTTTAAAGGTGTTTGAACAAACATATTATATTTTGAAGGTGGACTAGCTTCTAAATACTGGCTATATCATAAAGTATCTGGAATTTTGGTTTTGCAGGTAAATGATTGCAACATGATGAATGAGTTTGAGTGAATTCTTAATATAAAGTGAATTTTCCATCCGCCAGGCCATTCAGGCTTGCAGTGCAAGGCATGATACAGAGTAAAGTGGGAAGTTTAGTAATAATGAGATTTATTCAATATTTTCCCCTTCATGAATGTCCTAATGATCTTTTGGAGGGTTTTAATGCCTCATAAATAGTGTTAGGCATGCTGGAACACACATATAAAATTTCAGAGGTCAAGATACTACCTACTGGTTGGGAGATTTGAGTTTTTCAGCACAATTTATGGTGAAAAATGTCGTTTGTTTTTCAGACATTTTTCACTGAAAAAGTAGCTGAAAAACTCAAAACATTTTCACTACTTTTTGAGTTTGAGGTGAAAAATTCAAAAGGAAGCTCAAAAGAGGTGATTTTAAAAAAAAAAATTTACCCCTTTTTTCAGTGAAAAATGTCTGAAAAACAAACGACATTTTTCGTCGTAAATTGTGCTGAAAAACTTGAATTTCTCAACCAGTGATGTTTCCATGAACAAACGGAGACAGGGCAAAATCATTCCCTTAATCAAGCAATTGTTTAAACTTCAATTTTTACTGCAGGGAAAGCACAGTGGATGGTGTTTTTGTGTCAGATGATATGCAGCCCTTTATGAATTACAGATAAAAAGTCAACCAAATCTTGTGGAATTCTCCGGAGGTATCCCCATTCTGGATACTTTATGACATAGCGAGTAGGTTAAGGACTACGGTGCAGTCTTCCAAGAACTCAAATCATGCACAATGGGATAATATCAGAGAGGGTTGGACCGTATCAGTGGCATTTTGCATTTTGGAAGAGCAAGTCTGAGCAGGGAAGTAAGGATAATACCAAAGAAACAGGTCCGACTGCTGTGAAAAGATTGAAGGAAATTGAGAGAAAGTTGGCCAAGCTTCATGCATATGTGGAATGGAAAAACAAGATCAGGTTCAGTACTCCCGCCTGCAAGGTGTCTTTGAAGAACAATGACCTCTCTGTCCAGCATTTCACCACGTGCTCACACTAGGAACAATATTGTACAATGTTGTTATATTGTGTATTTGCAACAGAGTTTTGTCTTGGCATGAAAAGATGAGAGTGACAACAATGATCTGCAGACCATCTGCAGATGGGTTGAATGGTGTCCAAAACCTCAAGTTTTGTATCCAGTTTAAGACACTTTTTGTGAAGCCTCTGTGCTTCGGCGCGGAGCTCCTCACAAGACGGTATCGGATTGGGGGCTCAAGAAGAGCCTCACCATGATCGCGAACCCAATCGTGGTCTTCTTGCTGATAAGCAAGGCGAGTCCGCGCCATTGCGGGACACTAGCCTGTGATCCTGGTGAAGGACCGGTGTCACCCTCTGAAGGGCTCGTGTAACCTGGAGAGGTGGACAGATGTATGGGTGCCCAGCTGGCGAGGGTTATATACTAAGTATCACACCGTACACTCTAGCCTCTAGTTGATAGGCGTAGCATGTCGTGGTGTGTGGTTAAGATTGTATTGCTTATCTAATACATGTGGCAATGAGTTCTGCGGAATCGTGACTAATCAATCTAATTGGGAAATGGCCTCTGGGCATGCTACAAAGTGGACACTCCCATGTCACAGAGCCCCCCGCATGGCCAGAGGGCATGTACGATGTGAATGAAGTCACAGAGAATGCTCCTGAACATTTGAGGCCCCAGAATGTTCAGCTGGTTGGAAAAAAAAAAAAATTGGCCCAATAATTTTGATGCATAGAATGCTTCGAGGGTGGATAGGATCCGAGCCAGGCTGGCTAGAGCTGAAGGCGAATTCATGGGCTCAAGCCTTTAGACTGACATCCAGTGGGTCTGCAGCACAGGCGAGTCACAAGAACTCAAGCCTGCTAAGTGGTATCCAATAATCATACTCGATCCAGACGGTTCGTCACCGTAGCCTGAGATCTCGCAGATTGTGGTATAGGTGAGTTCACACTTAGTGGAACTTGAACCTAACATATGGAACCTCTGGCAGAGCTGCAAGGCCAAGAAGATTCCTTCAATGTGGCGACAGCCTTGGAAGTGGAGTGCACATGCGACTCCGCAGGGAGCTTCTTCTCGACCAGGTGCTACTACTACCTTGACAGACAATGGACGTTGACCATGCAAACATCGTAGCAGCACACACAGCATAATCCCAGTACGGAGGAGGTTGCAGCACAACACTCTACTACCCATACCCTCATACAGCCCCCCACTTCTTTGTCGTGCATTCCGAAGAAAGCTTTGAGTGTGCGGCAAAGAATTACCCACTCCTCGCAAGAGCAAAAGCTACTATTGCAAATGGATGGAGGCAAAGTCGAGCTTGATCCACGCAATGGAAAAAAAATTGGGCATAAAATCCAAGCAAAGGATGATGCTCACGCTCAACGTGGAGTTCAATTGTCCACAGCGGAGCCATAAAGTCACTGTCTTGCACACATGTAGCCACGGAAGTTTCAAGTGCTCGTCATGGAGGTCGGACGCAAACAGTGGCCCCCCAGAATTTTATCGAGCTTGAACTAGCCGTGGCAAGGAAGGAAGAAAAAAAAGAAATGACAACGGTGCCCCCCAGTCGAATACGCGCTGTGCGGTCCAGGGAATGACCCTCGGAGAGCTATACCCTGGCCAACACCCATTCCTGAGGTGCTTGAAGCAGAGCTTGGCGTGCTGATGCGGTAGGAAATTATCCAGTATAAAATTCGCTCGGACGTCCCAGTGCTACGTCTGTAAGAGCCCTGACGACATGGACCAGGAGACATGTTTTCGGCGAACACTGTGAATTGCGCACGGGTGCAACAGCCGGTAGCGCGCATATATTCCCAGCGGGCATGGCAGACCACAGCTTTCGACGAGGCTAACTCACGAGCGTTCACAGCGTCTCTCGTGTGCGCTCGAATTGGGGCCCTGGACAGCTCACGCACTCAGCGGAGCTGTCATGCAGACGTCCACGCAGAATGCACATGACTGCAGCGGCGCGCAAGTCAATCACTTTGGACCGCGGCGATCCTGGTTTGCTCGACAAAGTAAGAACGCAGGTCACGCGGCAGGTGAAATGGGCACCGTCAATGCGGTCACGGGCGACTTCAATACGGGTGTGAGTACGCAAAGTACGAATAGCAGCAGTAGTTGGCGGTGAGTTCGAGTCCCAGAGATCTTGCCTGGCCAGTCGGGCCGGACGGAGCTCTAAGGTCGTCGTTGCCACGTAGCGACGGCGAGAGAAGTGGCGGCAACATATACAGCAGCGAATGGATTGTCCGACTACAACGTACGTCGACGAGAGTAGCGCTGATCATGAATGTGCAAGCGTTACCAAATGCGAGCGAGAGGTTCCGGCTTGCGTCTCCGAATCCGCACGAACAGGGCAAGAGTCGTAGGCGTATATCAGCGTATCCGGACGGTGCTCTGCTTGAAGGCGCGGGGTGCAAGGCATTGGTGGGCCCTCGGACGGTGTTGTACTCAGAAGCGTTCATGAGACAAAACAAAAGCGAGGAGACTTGGAAGGTCTCGACTTGGCTTTTCGGCTCGATCTCCGAAACGCGGAGTTGCCGCATTTAGACGAGCTATGAATCTCTTCCTCCTCGAATTTCCCCCCTGGCCACTCAGATCATCCGAGAAGCTCGATCCGTGTATTGAGACAACTACACTATGAACTTAGGCACAGAACACCTCGACATTGCACAGGTACACTTGAGTCAAGCCACCAAACAGGCGGAGGTAACTCCGCCGTGAAAAATGTTCCTCGTTTCTCGCAGCCAAACGGACCCGGTGCTGGACGGAGTCTCGCATTCACGAGCTCGACGTAACTCAGCTGGAGGTATTCGTCCGAGCACGACGCGGCCAGTGGGCGACCGCTCGCTTTTCATGGCTTATGCGGCGAATGTAGACGGAGGTCCAAGAGCGAGCTCATGACGTCGGTAAGCAACACATACGATCTGCGCGGCGGTTCTGGAGAACTTTGCTGGCGTACACGCACGCAAGGAGCCAGAAGTAGGCAGGTTGGAAGCCTAGCATCGCGTTCTGGACGGGGACTTGCGGCCGCAAGCTCGTTTCGTCCTGGTCTAAGAGCAGTGCGGTGAGAATCTTGAAGGTCGCGTCCCCTCATGGAAGTGTCGAGGGAACTGCCAGCGTGCGCAAGTGTATCCAATGTGCGACTCGTAGCGTGAAGGCCCCCCATCGTGGAGGTCTCTACTGTCAATCTCTGAGAACATTTTGAGAAACGTGTTTGGCGGGGCGCACGAGAATGCGACTGTCAACGGGTGCTGAATGAGAACCCATGGACCTCGCCTCGGGAATAAACGAGTGAGTCGCCGGCTAGATGTTACATTGACGGGTGTTGCACAGAGACGGAGATCCCATAGAGATCTCGACGTCCTAGTACGGGCACGGTGCTGCAGGATACACCACTTGCGCGAATCCTTTGGAAATCGGCCGCGCTTAAGTGAGACGCACGAGCCCGTTATCGAGACGGGTGCTGGATCAAGATCGCCTGAGCACGAGAGAACACAATTCCGCAAGCCGTAAGTAGCGCGCGCGAGAGGTGGAAGGAGTCGAGAACTGGGTCAATGTCATTGCCACGTAGCAGACCGTGAGAGGGCAGCGGTGGTGAGCGACGGGGACATGTGTTCGCTTCAAAGACAAGGGCGGCCTCGAGGGGTGAAGCGGTGCGTGGCACGTAATGCACGAACAGCGGGGCGGGTCGCCGTGTGCGCTATGCGGCTTATACGACCTCGACCTCAACGCTGGAAGCGCCAGCGCAAGCGGAGACGTGGGTGTAAGCAGCGACCTTGACGCGACGAGAGGCTCGAGGCTCGAGGAGGACGGGGAGCAACGACGTGGGTGACACAGGTTTGGATCGAGGTAGGCTTTTTGCTCCATCTCTACCCACAGCCCCCCAGGCTAGCTCGATGCAAGAAAAAAAAAAAATCGGCTCGTGAGGCGTGAGTACACAATGCGGTGTGTGTTACGAAAGTCCAGAGGGGCGGACACCCTGGAAGAGCAGAACGCACGCAGCACTTCGCGTCCAAGAGCTTCAATGGAGTCTCACACTGAGACTCGACATCCAGAAACTCAAGGGACCAATCACGGAAACTTGCGACTCGGGACACTACAGAAGCGGAGCTGGTTTGACGGGCGACAGACACTGCATGAGCTGGCGGAGTTCACGCTCGAGGCGGAAACTTCAACGCCATGCACGAGCTTGAGCGCGCCTCACGCTCGCATAGCGCAGCACCAGCAGGATGTAGTGCATGCAAGCGCGAACAGGCGCATGCGACGCTCAAGCTGGCACTAGTTGCAGAGTACCGAACGCGGGGCGAGACGTGTATTGCAGTCGTGTACCGCTAGGCGGAGGCTCAAGAGCGAGTTAAGCACAACGGAGGCGGAGCACACAGTGAGGGAACGCGAATAACGCGTTAGCACGGAAACCTAGTGACAGAGACCCTGCAACGGAGAGTCTCGGCGTCTAGAAGGTGGAATGCCGACCCATGGCAGCGTTCAAGTGCTACGCAGGTCATTGCATCGATGCGTGCCCACCCCGTGGAAAACGTGTGCGGTTGTCGGCGTTTGTACGGACACTTCCGAAGCCCGTGCACTGAAGGACTGTGTCCGGCAGTGCCGGCCTCGCTCAGGTCGTAGAGCCGGGGTCCCACCGTGAACGTTGGTGAGAGTTGGCGTGGTATGAGCGAGCGTCTGAAAGCCGAAGCCAGATTCTGCAAGCAGCAGAATTGGAGAGAGCGAGGTGGGCGGAGGATCGAACTCGATCTCACGCTCCTTGTCTCGCTCTGTTTCCAATTGTACTAACACAGCATCGGCTAGCGGCGCTCACAGAACCGGACGTACGGCGTAGTGCTGAGCGCGGTCAGGGAGAACGGCGAGGCACGTGAGGCGCGTGACGCGTCGATGCCGCGGTACCCAGCGGGGAAGGAGCCGCGGTGGTAGCGATGCGCGAGGTCGTTGTGGCAGCGGAGTCGGGACCGGCGGCGCGTCCGCAGGGAGCGACGAGGGTGCTACGGCACATTGGTGTTGGTGAAAGCACCGTAGACGAAGCACGGGGGTGTTTGGCATTGGAAGAGAGCGATGAGCGAGCCTGCACGCGTGAGTGGCGAGTTCAAGGCATCGCAGGTGAACGCCCAGGCGTGGTGGCGGCCTAGTGAGCAGTGGGGGAGTTGGAAGTGGCACTCACACCGCAGACAAGCAGCTTCGCGGTCTCATCCCGCCTGTGCTGCGCCCTCCTTCCTCCCCGAATCCCCTCTCCTTCTAGCCCACTATTCCATCCCCCTCCGCATCGTACTTCGAAGCTCTTGGTGCTTCTGGGTGCTGGGGTTCCAGAGGGGAGGAGGAAAGATGATGAAGAGGACGTCCAAGGTACGGCGATAGGCACCGTAGTTTGGATGTCGTGGTGGTGGAAGACGAGACACTAAGCACCACGTGCACTCGGCATCGAGCTATCGCCACGCCGCGGCGGCGCTGGTCGCCGTCGGGTGACTTCTCCCCTACAGCAACGCAGTCATGTTCCACATGACCCGTTGAGCCAGGCGAGCACTGGCGCACGTTGGGGAGTTCCCTGGTGCTGCAGCGCACCAGACGCGGCTGCGGCGCAAGGGGGACCTACTGGGTGACACGGACCAGACCGACTGTCCGTGTCGTTGAGTTTGGTATAGCGTGTCGCCCGAATCCGTTCCGGGGAGGTGCTAGCACCAGCCGCACCTTGACCTGGGTAACTGGGTACGGGGTGAGCTTCTCAGTAGCGACCGAACGAGGCATGAGCGGGGCTTGCAAGGCGCGGAAAGGTTGCTGCCGTCGAATTAGAATAAGTGAAAGAAGCGAATTGATGTCCCAGAACAAAAAGAAAGAAGGGACGGGTGATTGGGCCCAGCGCAGGTGCTGCTGCTAGGCATTATCCCTCATCTCAACACAGGAGTGGAGATAAAAGGGATCCGCAGGGAAATGCACAAGCGGATCGGTCCGCCATGACCATCCACGAGACAGGGAGCCAAGGTGAAAGTCGACACCGTCGACAGGCTCGTGGCCCTGAGGTGGGCGAACTGAGAGTGGACATGGCGAGCGGATTGTTCTTCGTACCATCCCGATGAACGGGATGCCACGATCCTGATAACGGCGTCTCCATTGAGGAAATATGGAGGAGGGTATGGAACTCTCCTCCGTCAATGCAAAGGTAGAAGAATCTGACATTCGTCTTGCTTGAGTGGAGCTCCCCTGTGCGTCCACCACTGTGAAGCCTCTGTGCTTCGGCGCGGAGCTCCTCACAAGACGGTATCGGATTGGGGGCTCAAGAGGAGCCTCACCATGATCGCGAACCCAATTGTGGTCTTCTTGCTGATAAGCAAGGCGAGTCCGCGCCATTGCGGGACTCTAGCCTGTGATCCTGGCGAAGGACCGGTGTCACCCTCCGAAGGGCTCGTGTAACCTGGAGAGGTGGACAGATGTATGGGTTATATACTAAGTATCACACCGTACACTCTAGCCTCTAGTTGATAGGCGTAGCATGTCGTGGTGTGTGGTTAAGATTATATTGCTTATCTAATACATGTGGCAATGAGTTCTGCGGAATCGTGACTAATCAATCTAATTGGGAAATGGCCTCTGGGCATGCTACAAAGTGGACACTCCCATGTCACACTTTTAAACGAGAATCCATATTTCACTCTCTTTTATAAAATAGTGTGTGTCTGTCTGTCCGAAGCCTTTTAAACTCTGTTTTTGGCACATCTGCTCTGAATCTTTAGAGATGCCCGCAAACACTGGTTGGGAGATTCAAATTTTTCAGCACAATTTATGGTGAAAAATGTCGTTTGTTTTTCAGACATTTTTCAGTGAAAAAATAGTGAAATTTTCAAAGCTTTTTCACCACTTTTCCGGTTTGAGGTGAAAAACTTGAAAGAAAGTTGAAAAGGGGTGAAAAAGGTTTGAAAATTTCACCATTTTTTTCAGTGAAAAATGTCTGAAAAACAATCAACATTTTTCACTGTAAATTGTGCTGAAAAATTTGATTCTCCCAACCAGTGAAATGAGTGCTAACATTTCCCTGATGATTTTCCATCTGCTCATGTGGTTCATTTTATCGCAGCAACGGTGTCATGAATCACCTGGGTTCTACTTTTTCACATGACACGTCTGTATGGATACAGACATGTCTTAGCAGCACAGGACTCTCATGATGCCACCACGTGACCTTCTCACGGTTGAAACCTGGCCATGGATTCTAAAGCCGCAGACTCAGGGTAGTCTGCACCATGGGATATAGAAGACGTTAGGGACTAGGAACCTGTACAGACAGATCCTAGTCCCCGAACACACCACGGCCAACACAGAAGCATACATGAAGTACATGGCTGGTTGAAAACTGATCGGGGTTTGAACCACTAGAGACAATGACATTAGAGGCTTTGCAGCAACCACCAGAAGCCACCTGGTGGCTGATTGAGCATGTGGTAACAGGTGGCGGTGGCTGTTGTGGTGGCTAGATGTATGATATCACATAACTCTGCCTTTGTTCTTTAACACACTCACTAACATCTCCCTGCATACACCTGTTTCGACATGCACAAGAACGGCAAAACAAGATGACACTGTTTGAGAATAGAACATCCTCATTCCTCTGCAATGAGTTTGAGGAGTGCTGTAAAGCACATTCTGGACTCTGGGGTGGCTCTCTCCACAATGAACAGGTGCAAGAAGGTGCACACAGCAGCAGCATGGCAGCCACCAGATCAGCCACAGCCACTGATTCCTGCATGCCTGATCAGCCACCGGGTGGCTTCTGGTGGCTGCCACAAAGCCTCTATTAAGGATTAGGAAACCCGAATATCGGGTCTCCTAAGTCCTCTGACGCCACGGAAACAGACACAGAGGAGTCCAGGAGTATCAGCATTAACACTCCTTAATGCTGTGGTACAGGAACTGATCGCGATTGACAGCAATCACTTTAATTTATTCGAAGCCTATATAAGCTCGGTAGAATCTCCATGTACAGTAGATTCTACCTCGTCTAATCTCAGGCTTCTACCTTGGCTTGACATAGGCATTGTCTCCACCCTGCCCCGCTTCCTCTACATCATATTGCAGGTTGTATCCACACCCCGGGTTTTATACCTGAGTGGAGACTCGTTCTGGGTTCCGCCTCGCAACCCGACCTACAATATACGGCCTCCTAGAGAGGACACCATACGGTTGGTCCTACTGCTCAGGGAACACACAAGCTCTTAGGGTCTACCGGGTTTATCCTGGTTGGGGTTCTCGCCGGGTTACTCACTGTTTAGCTGACCCAGAGGCCGTTGCTGACAGACGGCCCACCATGCCTTCGTAAACTCCGCTTTTAATCTATGATTTCAGGAGATCCTTGCTGGACCCTTCATGAAATCACTGACCTCACTGCTTCATTAGTCTTTTGTGGCAAAATTTTGCTCTTAGGAGCTTAGAAAGGGAATGCAAGGCTGAAAAGTGGCCAAGCGGCTGCTTGTCTCATTTAATCTTCCTCTAAACTTATTCAAAATCTAAAGTATCAACAGCTATATCAACCACCCTGATATCCATAGTTTCACAACTCACTTCAAGATCATTTATTCTTCATTTTTTGTATTGCATTTTTATTGTTGGCAAAAGGTGCAGCATTACTTGAAATTTTGTGGACACTTATTTGGACTTTGGCGGATTGGATTGATGATTAGGTTTTGTTGGGTCCCGGATCCAGTGTATAAGATTGGGTTTCCCACCAAATTATGTGTGTTAAGATACTTGAGAAAGCATAGCTAACTTAAATACCTGCTAAATTGAGGTACCAGCGGTGTGACTATCTCGCAGCCTCCCTCAGCATGCCATAAAAGCTCCCTGACTGTTCTAAGGCTTCTTATAACCTTACTTACTCACATCTTCAATGGTTTGACTTTGGGTCCAGTGTTGAATCTGTATATTGCATGTATTAGGTGCACACAGTCTCGGAATCAAGTAGTTTATCATAGTCAAATGTTAAAATTTGTGGGCTTACAGATGCACAAGATACTATTACATTCAAAATGAAATTGAACAAATTAATTGGTAGCAGCAGAGCAGGGGATGCAGCCTCTGCTATTGAGAGCCATCAAAATGTAAAGAAGCCGTAATCAATGAAACAACTTGAGCAATCAGCCTGTTCAGGTTAGAAAAGCTGGGAGAGACGATGCCAAGGTTCTTTTTGCAGATATCATAGATCACCTGGTTCTCAACCTGTGAATACCTTCGGATCTCAATCTCAACAACAGTGTGTGACCTCTCACTGGTGGGCATCCATATGCATCATCAGGAAGATAGCTCAATAACACTCCCTAACCTAGGCAATGCTGCGGTGAGTACCCACGCTTCCAGTGAAAGAGCTGTCCAAGCAGCCAATTGTACTGATTTGGCAAACATGCATGAGGTGTGCATCTTGGAGGTGGAGCAATACTTTGCCACCTAGTCTCTGTTACAGACCAGAAACCCAGAAACAGCAGACACAGAGCCCCGGGCGAATGTCAATGCAAAGCGGGGACCCAGAAAAGCTCACAAAGGTGCACGCGGTGACGTGCGAGGTGGTGAGGTGCATGTATGAGGTGCTGGCAAGGGGGGAGCTGGAGTCAGCGGCAGACAAGATACGGACGGCAACACAGGTGGTGGTGCTGGTGTTGCAGGCGATGCTTGAGTTGCACACAGTGGTGCATGGGCAGGGTGCCTGGAAGGCGAACACACAAAGAAAGCTTGAGGAGGTGGCTGCTGTGGTGCAAAAATAAATAAGGTAGCTTCAGCTCGTACATGCAGAATGAACTCGGGAGTGAGATGTCATTGGAACTATGGTTGAAAACAGCAAACATGTAAGTAATCCGACACCCCGAACCCAGGTCTAGTCTTTGGAATCAGATGACTCTACATCTTCTTTGTCATCCCAATCAATCAGGAAGGGCTCCGTGATATCGAGGGGGGAGAACGTGAGCGATGTCAAAGGAAAAGCATTGTGATACACGATTACATCAGCGGTTTGGGGTACGAGGATGGACAATTCTCGAAGGTTGCACCCCAATCTGGTTACAAGAAAGGTAATGGAATCAACAGGGTCGTCCTCAGTGGCAAATAATATTTCTGCAATCTGGAACCTCCGCAGGGCCGGAAGCATTAACATGGCTATAATCCCTGATGGTGCTGGACCGCTAAACCAATTTTTTAAAATGAATGTCTCCAAGTGGGCCAACGTGATATCCCCTAAACTACATATTCAACTGGTCAGTGCAATATGTAAGAGAAGGGAACATTTTCACCTCAGGTTTCCCGTAGGATCTATGCCTAAACAGCAATGAACAATGTTGACCAACTCATTCATGAGGTAACTGTATTTGTTGAGTCAAATCAATTCCACAGTGATTGCTGTGAGTTGGGACCTCAGGAAGAAGGAACTACCAAGACTGCCGAAATAATGGAGGACGACCTGATGTAATGCAGGTGCCACAAGAGGGGTGGCCAGCGCCTCAAAAGGACCCTCAAGCTTCAAACCACAAAGACAGGGCAGTGAAAGTTCGGTGTGTCTGTAGGAAATTCGAAACCTGGCCAAGAAGATAGGTCCAAATATTCCACGCGATGGAAATGGCTGATAACTGTGTGGTTTAACTCGGCCAGGTATTTCTTATTTAGACTAGTCCCCAGCTTGCAGGTAACAGAGTTTCTGCGGAGTTCTCCCAGCCTTGCGGAATGACAATAAGATGATGCTCCACAGTGCTGGGGTGGAAAACACTATATCCCTCCATTTGCGACATATCTGGCACAGAAGGTAGGGAGATAGAAGACCAATTGGCGGAGGGTACCAGGGAAAGGCTGGGAGGAAATGAATGAATATTTCCAACACAATTTCATTTGGCAACGTGAGGACTGGATAGGTGTAGGTGGCGAGTCAATCTCGAATAGTGTCTTTTTCTTCCTTGAGTGAGCTGATGGTACGCTCTAGCTCCAAGATTTGGGCCTCGATATGCGCAATACGGGAATGATTGGCTGCTTGTGCAGCTCTTTCTCATGAGGTGTCGAGTGCCGGTGGTGCCATCGCCTGGTGTAGTGTTGAGTTTTATCGTCAAATTATCCTCTCTAATGGGCACTTACCAGTGAGGGCCCTTGCACTGTCGCGCCTCGAAAATGAGGTGAGATCAAAGAGAGTGTGCCAGATGGCTGTGTAATTTCAAGCTCGGCAAACGGTCGGCATATCGGCAAAAACGCAAGGACAATAGAATTTCAAGCCAGGGTGCGCAAGGACAAATGCCATAATTCACTTCTCTCCCCACTTGTTGATCAGGTCAAACTTGATTCCGAGGGATTGGAACTGGTTTCCCATGAGGTTAATAACCAGCAGCCTGCCTGCTTTGTTCGAGCCAGGCCGGGGATATTATTGGTAGCTTAGGTTTTCTGCCCCCCTTTAGTAGTATGTGTGTTCTAGGTATTGATGCATAACTCTTAGCCTACAAAAAGTTACGATGTCATATGTAGTAGACTGACTGTTCCAGTTGTGGGACCGTGTCAGTATAATACACCTCCTCCTCCCATAAAAGGAAGGAACTTAGCCCATCTGTGTTAGTCTTGTAGCAAACACAATCATGTTGTTGGCTGACCAACTGATTACACAATCAAGTGGCTGTGCCCACAGGTGTTTTTTCCTTTGTACAAGGGGTTAGCACGTGAGAAATTGATAGTATCATGCCAGTCAGTCAGTCCCCCCGAGAGACCCTTGCAAAGTTTTTTGGAAGAAAGTTTGAAGAGCCTCCTAGGACTTCCAGAAGTCTCCGGAATCACTTACTTACAAGTTTTTGACCTCGCACAGCCTCTGTTGAGAGTATAGTCCCGAAAAGGAAATGATTGACAGGTGGCAGTGCTCAGCTCGGCGGGCAAAGCAACCATTTGAACCAAAAATCCGGTGTGTTTGGCAATGAGTTGAGTACAGTGAGCTATAAACCATAGACTGAGACAAAATGTAATGAATACACATTTATTAAAGATTCTGTGTGGGGTTTCAAGCTCATAATGCTGATGTCTAGCTATCTACACCAAACACTCCGCAAACAATGTCTGGACGTGTCCAAGCTGTCCCACCAGTCCAAGAAACATTATGGTGGCTCAAAGAAAGCCCATATATTTGGGCTCGAGCCAGGTAAATCGCAATTTGTGCCCGTACACCAATTGAACCATGTGAGAAATAGCCTTACGGGGAATGATGCCATCACACCGTGATTGCCGTGGTCGGTCGGTCCCCCTGGCCAAAGCTTAAATACAAAATTTGGCATGATATCCTTAATTTTTTTTTTACCAACCCCTTGCCTTCGTACCACAATGAATACAACATGGTTATATGTAAAAACACTCTGTGCAGCTTCATGAAGTGCAATGGATGATATTCTCCAACAAGAATTAAGTGTTTTAGCTAGCCAATCCTTCAATCCATGATCAAGCAAAAAAATGATTAGATAAGCTGTTGTTTGCAAATCTATCTGATATCATCACAATAGCCGCACCAATCGCTTAGGTGTAGGGGAAGGTTTGTCTCATTAGAAAGACCTCTACATGCTCAAATATTTGCAGAATTATTGCCTGAGAAGGTGTCCGAGAGCGAGGCCGCAAAAAAATTGATGGGTCGGCCAACAAGATGGTTGTGTTTGCTAACAGACTCTATATTGATACTTACTTATTTGTCATCAATATAGAGTATCTGTTACAGAGACTACATCTGTGTGGGTATCCTTCTTTTCTTGTTTGGTTCATTTCCTTAACTTACCTCGGACCTACCAGTTCTTTCCTTAGTCCAATTTTTGATGTGCGGTTCCATTCTCAGTGGAGGTGAGTAAGATCTGGATTCAAATAACTTTTCTCAAGGACTCTGCATTGAACGTTCGCGTTGGACTCGGAGTCAAGTTGTAGTAAGTACTGCACTTCAATTTTCTTTTCTTTTGTCCGATACAAGACTGAGTGACTCAGTGCGACCAGATTTTCCTCTCAGCTCCAGGAATCAAGGTGTGTTGAACCTGTTCTCCAACTGTTCTCATTCATTCATGTACTTGCCATCAAAATATCCTTTAGACCGGCACTGGGAGGCTTAGGACAGGTGGCCGCCAGCTGCTCAAGATATATGTGCTACATGTCACTGAAAAATGTTGGCCAGGTGCTCGTGAGGTGGCTACATTGCAGCAATGTAACCTCAGGTGTCAGATTATGTGGCCATGTAAACTTTACAGCTGGTGTTGACATGGTGGCACTTTGGCGGTGTAGACTCCTTTCACGGGGGTGTTGGTGACTCCGGTTCAAATACCTCGCTTCGATACAAGTTGAACATTGGTTCGACTTCTAAATTTAACCTGTGACTGAATTCATCTACTACTCTAATACTCCGTCAAAGTGAGTCCTTTGTTCATTTCCCTTCCCTCATCGCAAACCGGCTTGTCCCTGCCCACCCACCCAAGTCTTCATTAGTTTTTCCCTCGACTGTAACTCCATGACTCGAGGGACTATCGGTGTGTTGCCTTTCTTTTTCCATCTCGATTCAACAACCCAATGTCAAAGGTAATACGCTCCTCAACCCAAGTCCAGACTTGTAAATACGATTCATTCCAGTTTCCAGATCTTCGGTTACCCGCAATTCGTAGGCTTTGCAATTCATCAATTACTGTCCTCAGGTAAGCTGTATTTTTTTGATTCAGACTGGACGTGAATTTCAGAATTGTGTAGGTCTGCATGCGCGCGCAATTCAGATATTTGGAAGTGAGCCTTCTATTTCTTGAAGTTGTTTCGCGCACGAATTATTACACTCGCCACCCGATTTCATTTCATTCCAGCGCCGTGTGCTCGACTCAAAAACCATGTCCCTCATTCCTCGTTATCGTCCCCAGTCTCATCCTAATCCCGAGTCTCTCAGAGTCGTGAATCCTGTTGGAGATGTGAAGAAATTGCATTCAAATGACATACGGACAGCAATGTATTACTTACATACATATGTAGTGGCCTCGCGCGGCACATCCGGCGCGTTGCAAGGCAGCCGAGTGGACGTAGTACTCAGCGATGAGGATGATGCCTCGGCGCGCGCAAGGCGTCCCCCCCGCGCACGTTGCGGGTGGTTCCAGCGGCGGCGCAGCAGCGCTGCCATAGCCCACGTGCCCGCTTGCGGCTTCACGCGGCGCACTCGCCTCCGTCCTCCCGCCCGCACTCACTGTGTTGCGCACGCATACTCGGAGGGCGTTAAGTTCGCGCACAGCGCTCCAGACATCGCCCGACGAAGCCCCGCGTATCGAGCGCGCGCACTACAAGGGGACTGAGGGGACGTGCGGATACGCTGGGAAAAGGAGGAGAGTATGAGGGACAAGGCAGTCCATTAAGTTACCCTTTCGCGAAAAGTGATGTGACGTGTCGTGGACCCTTTCGCAAAGTTTTGCGAGATCCGTCGCAGGTCACGTGGGGCATCAGGCGGCCCTTCCGGCGGCTCCAGCACGACTCTCGGCAAGGCTTGCGAGCCATCGAATGCCATCAAACAGCCTCGATTGATCGCTCTGAACGGTGCCGTTGGCTGCCAAGCCACATCAAATAGGGGCTCCCCTCCCCATTGGGTGCTCCCCCATTTTCCCTCGCCCCCGGCGCCCGCGATACGCACGGCATTAAATATATACATTCTCTACATACATACTACGCCTACTTACGCATGCGCCACGGTCCCCGGCGTCGCTCGCACGCCCGCATTTCCCACAAAAAAACAAAAAAGCGCCCAGAAAGTTCGGCTCCCAATATCCCCAGTACGACCAGGCTCCCGCACGGTTCGCAGCCACACACTACCGTGTCGGTTGTGGGATAGGTGGCCCGCAGCGTTCAAGCTTTCCCGCCTCTCCCGCCTCGCTTACGGTAGGCGGGGCGCGCGCGGGGGCGCCCACCTCGGGCCGCCGTCCCGCTCGTACCTTGCGACACCCCTCCGGTGGGCTGGGAAGAACCCGAATCGCCGGCTTCGGGTGCAGCCCCACCCACAGCGCCCTGGACGGTGGCGGCGAGGGGATCAATGGGGTCTGGGGCGGGATTGATGGGGGCGGGGGTGGGGGCGGGATCCGCGATAGCTCCGCCGCCGGTGTCGGGACCGCTACCGTGAGGCATTGGATGCTCAGGTGCATCCCGTTTTTCCCTGGAAATAAACTGATTCAGTTAAAAAACAAAATTACCGATACTGGAAAACATACCTGTTCACCATTTTCTCGAGCACCCATTTGACGTCTCCCACCGCCCGCTTCCACGCTTCCGATGGGGTCTCCATGGAGCCGTACCACCATTTCAGCGTGATTACGACGTTCAAGAAGCCGTTTTGCCCGGGACATTTCAAAACGTCCCAGCTCCCATCACCTGTCTGCTCCAGCTTGCCGTCGGCAAGCCGCCAAGACGGGTTTATCTTTTTCCACCACGCCCACCACTGGCCCTCCATTTCCTCGCTCGTCCCAATGGCGGGGACTCCCTTCCGCGCGTTCTTAACCCACACGCCCACCGCCTTCGGACGATCCGCCGTGGGATGGGATTTAGTCTAACAATTATACCATCAGTATACTGTCACTCAAGCCCAGCCCATGAAAACTTACCGAAGATGCAAAACGGGAAGCCTCCTCCAGCGACCACCACAGCTCGACGACATCAGTCCATTCCGGCCCCATTCCCAAACCCTGCTCATCCAGTAGCACCGCCTTCGCCGATTCCGCCCATTTGGCCGACTTGGCGGGTACCACTGCATTCGACACCTGCGTTTTCCCCTCGTCTCGACCGGCACTCGCTGTACGTCTTCGTCCCCGTCCCCGTCACTGTGCTCGTCGTCGTCATCATTGTCCCCTTCGTCTTCCTCGGTTTCCTCCGCCTCGTCACTCGACTCGTCTTCTGCACGTGTTTTCTTCTTCTTCTTTTTCTCCCGGACTTGTCCCCGCCTCGGCCCCTTGTTCTCTTCATACCAAAGAACCCGCCGAGCTGGGCCAGACCCATCTGCTCCGCGGCCTTCCGATTAAAGGCGCACTTGTTTTCGCGCTCGAGATCGAAGGTCGACATGGCCCGCAGCCTCTTCGTGTACTCCACCCGCGCGGGCTCCGACATCTTGACGATTTCAGCCCTCAGCTCCTCCGTCATCAGTCGCACGCCCCCACGTTGGGGCCTGCGCATCAGCCTCGGCGCTACCGCTGGTTGTGACGGGAGGAACGGGAGGGACGGGCGTGGCGGGAGCAACGGGAGCAACGGGAGCAACGGGAGCAACGGGAGCAACGGCCCCCAGGCTCAGACCGGCAGCCAAGAGCCGGTCATCTTCGTCCTCAACGATTGGAGGCGGCGGCGGCGGGCCCACAACTGTCTCTTCGACTGCAGCACCACCGCCGCCCATGTCGACGTCGTCCTCGGGTGACATCTGCAGGAGATTCATCCCGAGGAAGCCCACCGCTCGCGCTTGAGCTTGCGCTTGGGTCGGGGGAGTCGGCGCGACGGGCCTGACGGGCGCCGCAGGGGGTGCGGCGGGCGCAGCGGGGGATGCGACGGGCGCAGCGGGCGGGGGCACCGCTGAAACGCCGTAACAAGAGCGCGCGGCATCTAGTGCTATTTTGCGATTTCCTAGGACCAGTATTTATACAACGGGAAAGCGCTAGCACTTCTGAAGTGCTATTACTAGCACTCAGGACTCTGGCTAGGTGATATAAAGGAGAACTGGAGTGAGCCCAAGCTGCCGGTTGTAGCCTCAGATACGACTAGTGTGACGCGCTAGCACGGTCTGAAGGCACAAACCACGGGGAAATAACCATGAGCCTACACAGTCAAGGTGCTAGCACCTAGGGAGCGAGACACAGAAGAGTGGGATTGCGAGCACGCTAGCTGGGGTGCGAGCGGCGAGTCTGGGATCTGAAGGGTAGTAAACTATGCGCTAGCAGCCTTCTAGCAAGGGCGCTAGTGTGCGGAACCCCTCTAGTGATCGACCCGAGGCCCGAAACACAGATGCGAGCACGTGACGGTCGCGACGCGGTTGCGAGTCACAAACAGAGACAAAGTAGATAGTAGAGGAATAGCTAGCAGGCTATTGGTGCGGATGCGCGGGTCACCACATATGCAGTAACAGATAAACGGACTGCTAGCCGGTGCTCTGACTCGTGCTAGATGACTCCAGGCGGTGGATTCAACTCCGCTTCGTCAGGATAGCGATTCCAGCAGCTGATGGCAAGCTGAGGGATCACTCACGATACCCTTAAATGGACGCTAGCGGATCAGTGTGGCTGTTCTGCTTGGCATAGACCCATCATAAAACCAAATGGCAGTTGTTTCATTGGCTGTCGTATCTATCACATCATTTTCACTCATTTATATTATTCATTCTGTTTATCACATGTACCATGGACCTCAGTAGTATAAAGGGAGCACAGAGCAGGCTAGAACCTCAGATTATTACACCCCGACTTTGTACGAAGTTGGTGCAGGTGGTCTCAGGTTGCTAGTGGAGATTGTACACACACTTCACAAGTAGTAGCTTTATTGGAATCAATACTGTTGACTCTGGACACGTCGAGATCTTAAGTTGAGATTCTAAGTTGTTGGCTCGCGGAGTCTTCACGTATAAAACCAAGGGTGTTCTCTTCGAGAACCAGCTAGCAGTTGCGCTAGCAGCTTTGCCTTCACCCCGATATATTTGTAGTGTGTTGGATCGCCTGCTAGGTGATTGTGTGTTGACTCGAGCCCACTAAGAAGAAGACGGACTAGGTGCCCCCACCTCTAGACCGACTGTAACTTGTCAGTTACTTCGCCTTCACCCCGATATTGACGGGAAGCGCTGTCGTAGTGTGTTGGGTCGCTAGCTGGACGCTTATAGTGTCTATTGCCAATACAAAGTGGAAACGTTCCTGTTCTTGGTTAAGGAATAGGTCAGCAGCTTAAGGACTGCCTTGTCGCTTGAGGATTGAAGTCCACTTGTTGTTAGCCTCAATAGTCTTTGGGTATCCCATTGCGAGGATTTTCACAAACCTACATACTCTGCCCTGGTGCCCTCGATCTAGCGATCCAGCCACCTTGTATCCAACCCATAAACCCCTGCCCATCCCAGGTGCTAGCGGTATTGTTGTTGGCAGCTGCGTAGTGCTAGCGTGTTGTTGAACAGCTTTGTTGAAGTCTAGCAGTCGAATTGTGTTTGTTCCAAACCCGTTGGTCGCATACTACGGCCCGGACCCGAACTCACAAAGAGAAGCACTTACATCTTTGGAGGAATAGATTGTTGTAGTGGTGGTTTTGTGGTTGTTTTGTGCAAGCACGAATCTAAGCTATTTCTAGTCGTATATCAAGTGCACCGTTTCACCACGCCACCATCCACCAAGTGCTGCTTTTCTGCATTGTAACGGTGAGTTTTTGTATTCGCTTATTCATGATTAACTCGCTTACCCAAGAAACCTGCGTGGACGAATCGCAGATATGTCTTCAGCGTCGCGGCGTAGCCCTCCGGATCCCACCGCGCCCAGTCTTTGCCATTCACGACGCCCGAATTCGCACTTCACGCCACTAAGTCAATTTCAATCTACGACGTAACGCTGCGTGCACACCTCATGGTCTCGAACTTCTGCGTTTCCTCGTTGATGCGGCCCCCGATGATATTCAGGGTGAGCCCGGTGTAGGCGTGCAAGCCTGCGAGAAGCGGTTGCACGATCGATAGGAACTTCTCGCAGCACCTGAGTAACCACCATCAGCATGCCATTCACGAAACAAACGTAGGGAAACAGCACTTACTCACGCTGGGTTGCTGGGTCTGGATCAGGCTCCAAGTCTCCGCTCTCGTTGTAACGCTCCACATCCTCCGCATGCGCTGCGTCACATTCCGCCTTGATGCGATCCCTCACCTCCTGGCTCTCGGCCGCCAGCATCTCCTTGGCTACCTCGCAGCGCAGGCTAACATGCATCTTCTTCGGTTGGTCGCTGTATTTCTCGGTGAAAGCCTCCATGACGGCATCTCGGAATTCGGGATGCCGCATGTAAAACCTGAAGTCGGTGGTGCGCTTGGGAGGATCCGCCTCCTCGTTCGCACGAAAGCGTCCCAAGAACGCGAAGTATGGGTTGCCGTGGATTCCTATGGCGGTTGAACGCTTGCGGCTGAACCACCGTTTGATTTTCTGCAGACTAATTAGACATGTACTCGCGCGCCAATAAATTTTGGGAAATGTTACGTACACCTTTCATATCCTTCTGAATCTTAGCCTTGGCCGCCTCCTCCTCAAGTGTTAATTCCCGTTTCTGCGCCGTCAACGCCTCTTCTTCCGCGGTTTCGGGGGGGTGGAGGTGGGACCGCGTCGGGCTCGGGATCCTGATCGAACGGCAAGTCCCAAGGGAAACGAGTCCAGTAAACCGCGAAAAGCTGGGCCCAAAACGGGGCCAACCCCTCCATCTTCGCCTCCTTGCCCGATTTCTTCTTGGAAGCGGCGATATAGGCGGGAATATTTTCGGTCAAGAAAGCAAGGCGTTGCCTGGTAAAATTGGAAGGCTGGCCGCGTTTCTTGGGCTCCTGCGTATGGTTGCTGTCGTTGTCGCTGTCATCCTCGCACGCGGCGACACTTTTTTTGGTTTTTTTGCCCATAGTGTGATTTCGGTCGAGCAAGGCGGATCGAGGCCAGTCCTTATTTGGTCCTGTTACACTCCGACGCCTAGGCACCATATTTTCGACTTCAGTTCGGTTCACCCTTCCCACAACACCGACCAGCATTACAAGAAGAAGGGCTATATTTCAGAATACTACTTATATACAATACATTTTTTTTTGGGCCACGACATGCGAGCAATACAAGACAGAACAGACATCAGCAACAGTATAGTATGTAAGTCCAACAACGACACAGCAACAAACGCAACAAGAAAACGGCCCGACGACGCCTACGCATCCTCGTCCTCGCCCACAAACGGCTTCATCGTCATCCACGCCTGCAGTTTCTCCACGTTCGACGACACCATGAGCTTAGGCTCGATGCCGAGGCTCCTCGCCGCCGCCATAGCCGCCGCATGTGAGGTGTAGAACACCGACACGCCGCGGAGGCCATACATCTCGGGGGCTTCCGCGGGCACAGGAGCAGGAGCGGGGGCACGACCACCGTGTGCCTCAGCACGCGGCGTGACCAGGATGGAGGAACGGGGAGCATCTCCATGGCCGCCAGCGCGGGGGGGTAGCCGCCACGTCGTGCGCGGGCACAGCGCGACCGTCAGCCGCGGGGCGCTCAGCCGCGGCCGCACGCTCCTGCGCAATGGCTGCAGCACGCGCATGGCCGGTCGGGGTCAACTGGACGCGGGTGAAGGGCGTAACCCACGGTGGCACATTGAGTTGAAGACCGGGTGTAGTCGGCTCCTCCTTCGTGGGCGTATTCGGCTCACTCTTCACAGGGGTCGCAGCTTCCAGCGACGATCCGCCACCGAAGGGGGAGGGAGCGGGCATGGGCACCATCGTGCGGGTGGCAGCAGCGGCGGGCACAGTAACTGCTGCGGGGATCAGGCGAGTGCAAGCCGCAGAGGAGGGGTGGGTGTTATTGGGAGGATTGAGAGTGAAGGTGACAGGCTCGAACGCGGGACAACCGCCTTGGTGCTGCTCGCGGCAGAGACCACGCCACCAGGCCTCGACGTCGGCCCATTTTTTGAAGCCACGGTGGTTGGCATCCATGTAGCCGTCTGTCTGTGCACGTGCAATCCAACTGTTGCGCGAAAGGTTAGTTAGAGAAGAGAGGGAATTGATAAACGAGCGACTTACAAATTAGAATATACGCCTCGGACGCGCCCAGCCCACACGGCGTAGAACTGGCAGCTGGACGCGTTTCCGTGAGCCGTCTGAGATTCGTGACCGGGGCAGGGGGTAGTAAGGAGGTTGGCACGTCATCATAACCAAAGGATTGCAAGAGTGCGACAGAGGGCAAGACGGGGGGAGCCAGAAAGAACAAGCAAGTAGATGGAAGTGGGTGGAAAGAAGGGAATGGGCGAGTCTCTCGGGAGCGCAGGCATAAGTACATATCTGTGGCGGACTTTTAGGTAAATAAGAATGTTCTTGTCTGTGGCGGACTTTTAGGCAAAGAAGAATGTTCTCGTAGAAGGGCAAAGGGTTCATGAAAGCCGCCATGAGGCCTGTCGAGGGAGGTCGCCGCGCTTGAGGAACGGGCGGGATAGTCGTCAGAAAGAGAAAGAGTGATGGCCGGGCCATCACGTTACCTATGTCTTCCCAAACCCCCAAGACCACCGACTTGGAAATTGGGGAGCGCCTCGTCGACCTCAATGCCCTTGCAGCCAGTTCTTCCAAACTCCACCCGTATCATGAATCTCCGTGCTGCACGATAAATGACCACTATGTCAATCGCAACCCAAACACCTGGAACGGCAAGGATGTCGAGCGCTGGCCGGAGCACCTACTCGTGCAAAAGGGTCCTGAGGTAGAGCAGGGTTCCTGTGGTCCCGCGCAGACCGACGCTGGCAATCCTGAGGTTTGTTCTTTGGTCGCAAGGTGAAAAACTCCTCACTGACTGAATACTCGCAGCCCCAGACCCAGAAATAAAACTAGACTCATCGCACAATGTACTTACCGTCTGCGAGTAGCTACACACCCATGTACCGCGTTCTTTAATGCCTTCCGCACCCTGTTTTTGTCTATCCCCAATTTTGATTTTCCACTTCGTGTTCGAGCAAGCGCGAGTCCTTCAAGTGCAGACCAAGATAAGATATCAATTCAAGGCTTCGAGAGTGGTACATGAGCGCTACGCTACAAGGAGCCCAAGCGGTGCTCAAGATAGGCACGGAAGCCGTGCTTCAGAATGAAAGAGCCCTTGCGCGCGTCGCGGGCCCTCATCGCCAGCCGCTCCCGATGCCTGTTCCAGCTTGAATCATAGCACGCGGTGCATGGGACATGAGTACACACCTCGCTCGATACCGTGCGGAGTCCGCACGAGCCTGAGTGCGAGCCCGCTCCAGCTCTACGTCCCCATCTCGCAGCGTCTTCAAATACGCGCGACGGTGGGCGGCACGCTCTCGCTCCTTCTCGAGGTATTCCTCCCTATGCCTATGAGATTTCGAGGTCAGTTGGGACTCTGCGTGGTGTAGTCGATAACGGACCTTTCTCTATAACGAGCGGAAGTTGCACAATTGGCCCGGCGCTTTTGCTCGGGCAGCGCTTGCCGACGTTTGGGGCTAGGTTTTTCGACGCTGCGTTATATGTGAGTTGTAATGAGCTAATAAATGTATTCGGGAGGGGCGGACCTGAGTAGACCAGTGATTGGGTTGGACATGGTGGTAGAGCAGAGTCAAGCCACTATAGGCAAACGATCAATCCTGTAGAGCGTTTATAGCACTGACCGTTGTGTTCGTCACTTCTCCTCCTCCAAAAAAAACCAAAATAATTCCATCGCCTCTGGCGGTCGAATAAAAGACTTTGCCCGACTCGGATTTGCGAAGGACGGACGACGAGGCTCTAGAATATATTCAACCCGTAGTCAGTACGTGATTCCGCTAGTGGCGAGGTACGTGATCACGCACCGATTCCCTCTGTCCCACTGCCGATGCTTGCGCTGGGCGGTAACTCCGGGTTAAATGGGTAGAGGGATGTCCAAAGTCGGGTCCAGGCGGCAAAACGGAGCACCCGACTTCAAGCAGATGGCTTGCGAGGGGTGGTTGGTGTGAGCGTGTTTTAGCTGCCGGAAGATATGGCTCAAGGCAGCCCCTTGTACGGTAACTATATTTTGTGAAGATACTCACAGCGGGCATGTGCGTGACATTTCCGAGTGGAAATGGGCACTGGGTTGCGTGTGCGAGGCCCAGCGGGGTTGCAGTACGGCGTCACCAGTTCCGAGATGACGCTCATAGATCCTGGCAGTCCGGCGTACAGGTATGACGGGGGGACCTGGGGGAGTGGTCAATGACGCCCGAAAGGCCCGGTGGATGCATGAACGCACCGCAATTCAGCGTGGACTGCGCTCAGAAGTGGAATTGGACGAAGCAGGCGAAAGGAGTGAGAGCTGCGGTTGCCCGCGTAAATCGAGGAGTCACTGGCCGACGTCTGCGAGAGGCAGCAAACAGAGATCGCTTGCGACAATGGAACGGGCAAGTTAACCATGATTTGAACTCTGGTTGGGTTTGACGGCAAAGGCTGATAAGATAAAGTCAACTCTGATGGGAGTGGGTCATAGTGGCGGCGGCGATGAGTTCACTCAGCAATAGATATATATTTGAGGAAAATACCTGGAGCCCGTCACCATTAACGCGGGGAGGGAATTGACCCTGTCTGTGCGCGTTGTTGCCCCGCCAATTTTATTCGTACATTTTCCTTCGCAATTTGGAATGCTGCTAGCTGGCTTCGCCAAAGACGTAAGACGACACCAGAAGGTTGCGATGGGGGCGGACGTGGACGTGTACGCAGCCAGCAAGGAAAAACTCGAAAGCAGGCGATGGCAACGTGGGCGGTGAAGAGAAAGCGGGGATCTAACCCTGCCGGCCTTCCAGCCGCGGTCAGTTCCCACACGGCGTCGTTCTCAATAGCCGAAATCACTGGCAGCCACATCGACACCCCCATCACCACCTTCGTTGAACGCGCGTCCGAGGATAACCGCAGGTCCTATCGCGAGGAAGTCATCGTCGCACCTCCCTCCCCTGTCAAACGACACCGTGCTGGCCAAACTCACGCCGCCCCGACTCCCTCAATTCAGAATGTCCAGGCTTCAGCCACGGCCGCCGAAACCTACGAAATGGGGTTTTTTCCTCGATGACAACGCGCCATTGACTTCCGTGGCAGAGCCTGCACCCCGGATTGTCAAACCCTCGGTGAGTCTGCCCACTTTTCAGGTGAATTCGCTTTCTGATTCGGTGGCGTTTTTTTTTTTTTTTTTTTCGTTTCGTGTCCTCTTAGGATCCAGCACTCAATCGCTTCCGTCTACTACGCGACAGTTACCTCGGAAACATGCTACGTCGCGACGGGCTTATATGGCCCAGTGGGGCCGAATTTTGTTTTAGCTGCCGCAAGCCTCCGGACTCCGAGCAATTCCTCTTCCGATGCAAAGACTGCTTCGGGGATCAGCTCCTCTGTCCCGACTGCATGGTGGCTACCCATGGAACGAACCCCTTACACCGAATCGAGGTCAGTAGGCTACATTGGAGTCCCCGCTTCCAAATACTGACCTCGGAGCACAGCGATGGGATGGCGGGTGTTTCGTCCCATCCAGTTTATGCGCGCTAGGACTACGGGTTCAGCTGGGGCACCCCCCTGGCGAGTGCTGTTCGGAGCCGCTTGCCCTCCATTCTTCGCATTTTGTGGTCTTGCACACCAACGGCATCCACGAGGTGGCCGTCGACGCGTGCGATTGCGAACGGCGGCTCTGGGCTGGTCCTCCGGAGGATCAGTTGCAACGCGCAGGCTGGTTTCCAGCCACAGATCACAGACCGAGGACTTGCGCGACTATGGAGATGCTCAACCACTTCCTCCTACAAACCTACCAAGCCAAAACAACAATGTACGACTACTACAGCGTGCTAGAAAAAACGACCAATAATGCGGGCATCAAGCCCCCGAATCGATACCACGCCTTCCTGCGCATGGTTCGCGAGTACTCGCATCTGTTGATGCTCAAGCGTGCTGGACATGGACACACGATATCCGGCGTGATGGGGACACAGCAAGGCGAGTTAGCCGTGCGGTGCCCGTGCTGTCCGATTCCCGGTGTGAATCTGCCTGATGGGTGGGAGACGGCGCCCCCCGAGTTTTAGTAAGTTGGGCGCTTCTCAAATAATTGTCTCGACTGACACATATCCTCTTTAGGTTCTTGTACATCTTTTTCCTCGCCATTGACGCCTGCTTTCGGCTCAAGCGCCGTCTCGTCTCGAGCGTTTTGAAGGACCCCTCGCTCGGGTCGGGCTGGGCGTACATGGTGGAATCGGTGCTGTATCGCCAGTTTCTACTGACGGTGACGGACCAAAAAGAGGTGATTTCGTCAGTTTCTGTGGGCGCGGCAAGATTGCTAAGTGCTGTGTAATATAGATGAGCACTTGTAGCGGTTTGGCTGCGCTGGATCACGCCAACACGAAATTTTCGCACGGATACGCCGCGACGGGCGTCGGGATGGGTGTCTGCGCGCGGCATGAATTTGTTCAGCCCAATGGCGTTGGAGATCTCCAGAAGGGCGAGCGGTACGTCACTCGTGATATTTACATAGCCGCGACAAGGACTAACAATGTTTTGTAGGTACGCGAATATGGATTGGATCGCGGCCTGCATTATGATCGCCTTAGACCCGCGGCTGCGCAAAGTTATCTCCTACGACATTGTATGCCAGTGGTGGGTGAACCTCAAGAAACGCTTGCTGCTGCTACCGCCGGCGGTGCGGTGGCACCTCATTTTGGGGCTTGTTCGCTTCGTTATACCCAAGCTCCACATCAAAGGCCACAAGATCCCCTGCCAAGACAAATACTCCTTGGAGCTAGTCCCCGGGAGCGCGCAAACCGACGGCGAGGGTATTGAGCGCCCATGGGCTCATATTGGCGGGGTGGGGTCGAGTACGAAGGAAATGGGTCCGGGCTCGAGGGAAGACACATTGAATGGACACTGGGGATCTTGGAATTGGCAGAAGGTGGTCGGAATGGGTACGTTGGCGTGCGGATGATTGGCTTCTGGCTGACGTGTCGATAGGCGAGCGCCTCCGAGCGAAAAGGGACCGAGTGGCAAAGGAGTACGCAACACAGCTGGACTCCTTCACCCTTTTCTCCACAGAGCAGGGTGAGCGTGTCGTGGGGTGGCGCGAGATGGTGGAAGCCTACGAGGCCGATGACACGCAGAAGAACCCATACCGGATGACGACGCGAGGTAAAGTCGAATTGATGACGGTCGTGGGAAGAAAGCCTGACGACGATATACAGGACTAACGGAAGCGCAAGTCTTGCTGGAATTCGAGCAAGAGGAGTCCGAGCGCGCAGCCGCGGGTGTGCCTAGCATACATTCCGTCAGCCCCAGCTCTTTCATCGCTGCCGGTCTGAATGTGGAAGAGGAGCAGTAAGTTATTCGATGTGCGCCTGCGTATACGCTAACATAGCGGCAGACATCGCGTCCGCGTCCAGGTAGAGCTCAAGAAGTCGGGGACGACCGCGCAGCAAATCGACATCGTGGCCATGCATCGGGCCCTCAATCGAAGCCTGCGCCACCTTCGCGAGCTGCAGGCCACCTACACGCCCGTGTCCATCCTCGCTTTGGGCCAGCACGAGAATGTCCCCGCTGATGAGCAGCCGGAGCACGTTCCGCTGTTCCTGCCCTCGGGCTTGACGCCTGCGCAGCGCTCGAGTGATTCTATGGCGGCCTTGGCGGAAATTGAGAACCGCCTGCGCGATGTCCAGCTCTCGTCGTCTTTGGAGCTCTTGCGCCGGAAGCTCCACGTCAAGTCGCGGCTCGTCACCTATAAGTCGCTACAAGCACGCGCGCAGGGTGCAAACACGCGGGCGAAGGCGATCGTAGACCGCAACGAGTGCAAGATCCGATTACACTCAGAGAAATATCAAATGGCTTGGGAGGCAAAGCGGAAGCTGGGCGGGGGCGACGCGGCGGCAGTGGGGTGGACAAAGCTGTTGAAGGAGGATATCCGATGCATGGAGGACCCGGAGGAGTTGTCGAGAAGGGAGCACAAGAGGAAGGCGCAGGATGAGCGCAGAAGGCAGCGGGAGGAGGCCTTGCGACGCGAGGGGAACTGCCGCCCCTCACCGAGGACAAGGAACGCGTAGCGCGAGGCGGGGAAAGTGTTCGACAAGTTTCGTGGATTTGGACTGGGGCGGGGATGATGGGCGCGGACGCCGACTTGGAAGAGGGTGAGTATGTTTTCTGGGAAATTTGGAATTTCACTGACCATGATTTAGCCTTGAGGATCGAGTGGTGCAAAGCATATGCTCGCACCAGACGCTGGCGGGAGGAGATGCTGTTGGTGGACGAGGAGGTGCGGTGCGCGGGGGTTACCTTGGAGTTCCGGGCGCGCGAGTGGGACCAGAGGGCGATGGCGGTGCCGATTGGAGAGTCGCAGTGGGAGGAATGGAACCGGGCAACGGGGCAATTGGCCGGGTGGACGTACGAGCGAGCAGAAGGTGCAGTGGCGTACGCCCTGAAGCAGGCGGCGGTCTTCCGCAACATCGCCGCCCGTCTCACTATCTCCATGACGGAAGTGCACCGAGGGAGGGGGAAACGGAGGCTGATGTTTGATGATGAATGGGTAGAGGGGGGGAGAGAACGGCGCGGCGGGAGGAAGCGAGGTGGGAGGCGGTGAAGAGCAGGAGCTCGAGGATTTGCGAGGCGATGAAGTCGCTGACGACGATTTTGTTTTTGGGGGCGGTGCGGACGAGGACTAAGTGATCTGTAAGTGTTTCCATAGCTTGCTTGGATTAGGGATCTCAATTTTTTTTTCCTATTTCTAGAGAGCAGTTCGACACGGGGCCGAGTGGAGGGGTGGGTAGGAGAAGGGCACGCCGCCCTACGATGCATGCGCCATGCGGGCCACTTTTCCCACCCGCCCAGCCCGCCTCGCCTCAATGCCCGCCATTGGGGAAAACGCGCAGGGCGGGGGCGCGTCGCCCGCCCACTCGACAGTCGGCAGCGGCGGCCTGCAGCGGGGCGGCTCTGCATTGGGGCTACCCCGTGCGTCTTCTTGCCCTGTGTGTGCGCACGTTTTCGCCCGGGCGGGAGGGGCGGGGCGGGCGGGAAGGAAAGGCGGCGGCGGCGGCGGTAAGGCTCGGGGCATCGCACAGCAGGAGAGGGTGGGCCTATGCCGGAATGGGCGTGGCAGGGCGGATCTGCCCCGTGTTGCTCCCCGTCCCCTCATGCCGCCCAAATCCTGTGTTGGAGCAGGGCGGCGACGAGCGCGCGAGGGCGGGCCGGGGGGGAGCGCGAAAGCAGCAGGGCGTCGTGCAGAGTCTGCCCCAGGTTGCTCACAACCCCCTCAAGCCGCCCAACTCCTACATTAGAGCAGGGCGGCGGCGGGGGCGGCGAGCGCCCGAGGGCGGGCCCGGGGGAGCGCGAAAGCGGCGGGGCGGCAGGGCGTCGCGGGGAGGGGGCTATAAGGAAGCGGCGGGGTCTGCCGAAGTAGGCCAGACCCGCGCGCGGGTCACTCTGGAGCGCGCCTGGCAGGAGCCGCGAGGGCGGAAGGCGGGAAGGCGGGGCGCAAAAGCGGCGGGGCGTCGTGCGGAGCATGTAACGCGCGCGGAGGGCGGCGAGCGCCCGACGGGGGCTATGGAGAAGCTCTTGGGTGTGCCGAAGTAATCCAGAGCAGCGCGCTCGTCGCGCCGGAGCGCACCATTTTCCACTTTTGTATCCCTTTTTGGTAGTATTTACCGAGATGCCGTGCAGTCCGTGATGCGCGGATTTGGTGGCCGGACGTTTGGAAACGGCGTGGATGATGAGTGATGTGGTCCACGCTGGCGCCGCGGTGCCGGGCATGGTCCCCAGGAGCAAACACGACCCGTCGGATACCCTTTAAGGGTTCACGCAAAACTTCGCGAAAGGGTCCCCGAGAGTACACGGGACATTTCGCGAAATGTCTACCTACTGAGGTGGACAAGGAAAGAAGAGCGAGGGAGAGAAGGAAAGAGGAGTGAGGTGGGAAGGGAATGTGAGGCCGTGCTGCGCGCTTGACGTGTCAGTATGGCCGGCGTGAGGTGGCTGGCTGGCGTAGGGATCGTCCGCGAGGTCATACGGCCGAGATTGAGTCTTGAGGCTTGCAGCAAGCGTGCTGAGTTTGATGTTGGCGGTGACATGCACTACGCGGAGGATCACGAAAGCGGAGTCGGCGCGGGTGTGTGTCGGGCAGCAGCACTGTATATTGAGCTGGGAAAGCGGGTGGCGTTGCGGGAGACGTGAGCGTAGACGTTGAGTAGCCAAGAAGACGTAGTTGCGACTTACCGGGGAGTCACAGCCGCTTTGAAGTAGTGGCGAGCGCCGAGTCGCCTGTGCATGCAACAAGTAAGCGGGACTTGAAGGGGAGCAGTGCGTGAAGACGCACCTGCATGTCGACCCGTAGAACGCGGGTGTACGAGGGCGCGTGCGAAGTGGTCCGGTAAACGAGGTGCAACGTGGAAGAGGCGAAGAAGGATATGAGATAGAAACATAGGGAGTAGACGCATACACAGCATTACACACCTCCCTTCAAATGCTACCAACTCTTTGAGCACTGTGTTCGCCTGCCCCTCGCGGCCAATGTTCTCCAAGACGAACAACGAGTCCCGCGGTCGACCCGCCCGGCGTGGATGATGTGCCCCGAGACGAGGTACGTGGCGCCAAACTCTTTGAGAGGCTTCAGCCCCCACTTCCGGCGGGGGTCGTAATCTGCCTTGCATTTGCACGCGGTCATCAACATGCCTGACGTGCTACAAGACAAAAAGTCAGATGAAAGACGGGTAAAACAGACAAGGAGGATGTACGCGTACCCGACAGTAAACTCCGACCGGCTTGCCCGCTGCTGCTCGACTGCATGCTGGATGTGCCACTCGTAGACGTCGCTCACGCACGTGTTGCACCAGGACCTGCAGACCTGGCCGTCCCGCTTGACCGCCACGCACAGCCCGAGGTCCCTCGCGCACCCGATAACAAGGATCGACAAGGCAGATTCGGGCTTTATGGCCAGGACGTTTGTCGTGGGGTGGGGGGTATCGTTTGACTGCTGCTCACCCATTAGTAATTATAGCGCCGACGAAAAATAAGAGCGAGCGAACCTGAAATGGCTTGAGGATCCGGGGGTTGAGCAGTGCGACAACATTGCCTTCCTTCAGGTCACACATCCGTTCAAAGGCGCCACGGCTGCCGCCCAATACACCTCCCGGGGCCGGCCCTCCCCAACCGCCCCAAAGCCGTCAGATTCGAAGAGGAGGAGGGAGAGCATCGCGTCACCTCGGATGACAGCTTTCCCGCCGGTGGCAGACGCTGAGCGCACGGGCCTTGCGGTCGTCCTCGTCCAGGGTGATCTCCACCCGCACTGTGCTGTACTTGTAGGGTCTGCGCTCAGCAACAGCCGCGATGGTGATCCAGTCCCCGGCGACGGGGACGCTGTACCCTTGCTTATCTGGGAGAAGGCGGACAGCGGAGTACAAACAGGAGGGCAATAGGTAGTAGCGTCCCCGCAAATGATCCTGGATGTCGAAGTGGCGAACAGCACGCGATCTGCATTGAGGTCAGGCAGAAAATCACCAGTCTGGCATGGATACACGCACGAAAGGCGGATTCCCGAGTTTGGCTCCAGCTGCTGAAAGTGTGGATTGTCGCAAGGTGGCTTGTGGTCTATAGGTCGGACGTCCAGAGTCTCAATGATTGCAAGTCTGTCATCGCGCTGCGGCACCGTCGAGGCAGAAATGGATGGATCTCGCAGTGTATCCGTAAAGACAGATGAGCGAACGAGGGGCTCTGGCTCAACCTTGTCAAAGGGCTGCCGATTGACATACGCAAGCTTGCTGAGCAGGGTCGAGGCAACTGGAGAGCCGCAATCTGCCGCTTGAGTTCTACTTTCCTCTCCTTCTCTGTCTGTTCTTTGGCCGCGAATGACTCCATAATCTGGCGAGGGCCAACACGAGACGCGTCGAGGAGAAGAACACGAGAGTTACGTCACCATCATGTTTCTACGGCTTGATCAGAACCTCCACCGTGTCCACGACACTTGTAAACCACATTCCCCATATAGATTCGTACTAGTCGCGGCAAGATGGCGCTGCATGATACTGAACCCTCGACACCACCTCATGACACTGTTGAAAGAGCCACGTGCGCAGCGGATATAGAAGCTCGAATCTTGGAACGTTCCCTGAGCTCCAGGAAGAAAAGGACTCTCTTCGGGATAGACTGGCTAGTTACGCATATCCAGTCTTAGCTTTTCCCACCGAAATCATGTCAGAAATCTTCATTCATTTCCTCCCAGGATTTTGCAAACGCAAAAATGTAGAAATATAGCATTCACTACTCCAGCGCTTTGGAGGGCCATCTCTTGGTCGTTGAGCAAGCTAGAAAGACTACCGCAGAAACTCTGTTATTTGAACACCTTCCGGCTCGGGTCTACTGTCGCTCAAGCTGGAGAGCCGTTTCGACATCCACTCGAAAGTGGTTCAGCTCTGGTCAACAGTTGCTACTCGCTTGGAATATCTGGAGCTTCACTCGCACAGGCCTTTTTGATTTCCTCCCGGTGTCGCACTGCAGCTGCCCTTTCTTCGTGGTCTGAAGCTCAGGCCATATTTGACGAGTTTGACTGCGGGACCACTCGCGGTGCCATTACTACAACGGTTTGACCTTGGACTCTATCATGCCCGTTACAGTTCCATTTTCCCGTGGTCCCAGTTAACGGTGATCGCCATGGATTGCATACAACTCCCCAAATGAGCTGGTCAACGTCGTTTATTGTCGTTTACGCATCCTTCTCACAGGCATACTAAGGTGAACGCATTCCATTCTCCGACATCTTCATCGTGCTGACCAGAAGTTAACTAGTTTGGGGGACATCACGTTGTCGCACCTGGAAATGTTCATTTTCGAGATGTCCAGACCCGGTTGGCCTCTTCCACCGGGGATTCTCGACAGGCTGACTCTGCCTACTCTACCCACGCTCCAGATCACATAGCCATTATTTGCAGAGAACGACGATCCCGTCGATTCCCTGTCATCTCTTGTGACTAGATGTGGGTGTAACCTTTGGCACGTCCTTATCACTGACGGTATAGAGCTTGAGAGCGACACTTTTCCGTCGGCGTCAATCGCCTCCCCATCCGCTGGCTGCTACAAAACCCTTCTCAATCGACTGGTGAGATGTCGATGACTCAGAATAATGCAATGCGGAATGGTAAGATGTCAGACAAGCTCGTAAGCTTGATATTCTGCTTCCGGTTCCATTGCCTCCCCTATGTCGGCAATTAGTCGGTATCTTCCTGGCGAGGGGCGTACGACTAAGCACTATGTTTTTATCTGTTATTCCTGTCACCTGCTCTCGAATGCTTAAGCAAAACACGTCGAGACGTGCGAGGTTGCTTAAGTTGCTTAAGCCATTTGGATATTGTATATAGGCGTAATATATAATACATTTGCGCTGAAAGTATGCCATGGAAGAACCTGCTTAAGCAACTTGATCTGCTTAAGCAGCTTGAGAAGCAGGGATAATGGAACCGCTTAAGCCGGGCTGCTTAAGCACCTTGGTCCGCTTAAACGATATAGGGCGGGGAAGACCTGTGCGTGGGAGTGATCAAGCCAGGGCTTAACCTGCTTAAGCGTTACGAGCCTGCTTAAGTGGGTTAAACTAGCGAAGCTGCTTAATCAGGTGCTCCTTCAAGGGCATCCCAAGTGTATGTTTATGCTCCAGAGAAGTCCCCCGTGACTCGTGAGATGGTCGTGCTGCAGCCATGCAAAAAACAAGTGGCATGCCCAACTCTGACTTGACACATAAAGATCAAATCTGGCCGTGCCTTATGTTCCGTAGCATAATACCAGGCCTGCATACACGCGGGGATGGGAAGAGGGTTGCAGAAACTGGGGAAAATGGAAGAAGGTGAAATCCGCGCACAAAGAATCCCGAGCAGGATGGCATCGGCAGGGTGGCATTGAGGAAAGAGACAGAACGGTGTGGGTGGCAATGTGCGAAAGCACGCGGAAAACCGGTGCGAGGGTTCCAACCCTGGGCTCTCGAGTCCACAGGCCATGGTAAAATTTTTAAGAAGCACGCTGAGGCTGAAGGTGTCGAAGGAGAGGAAGTTTGAAAGCGGGAGATGATGGTCAAAGGACAAGAGTGGCCCAAGCATCACTGATCGGTGATCTTGTAATCAGTGGCAGAGCAGCGCTTGTCTTCGTATCGACCACCATGTCGCCACCACTTTCACAACACCCAGACGCAATTGCAACTCCCCGCAACGTCTACCCCGATTCACCCATATACTGGCTGTGATACATCTACTCTCATTCCTTGGCGCATGTCCCTCCTTGCCGTGGCATCAAACTCTGAGTGTGAGTGCCACTTGGTTGGCGTGCAAGCTGTCATCTCCATCGACTTCGTTACTTGTCAGCCTTTTCTCAGGCTTATTCACCGGCGGCCCCCAATTCTACTTCCACACCACATTCACAACCGCTGAACTGGATTTACGCATGCAGCCGTGATTTTTCAATCACGTCAAGCTGCTTAAGCGTTGACTGGCTTAAGCTGCTCATTTCTACTTAATTATCACCTGCTTAAGCTGTCCGTCATTCTGACATCTCGGAGACTTGGTGTGACATTGAGGGATGGGCTTTCCATATTGCTCAAACATTGAGCTAGCTGAAACAGGTTAACACTGATTTTATTGCAGGCGGTAGGCTGAATGCGTCGTCCGCATCACGACGCGCCGCTCTTCGGTGTTCTCAGCGGCGTGTACTACTTTTTCCTCGTCAGCGCGTGGGTTCTCTCGGGGCTCGCTGTGTGAGGCATTGACGTCAATTCGGGCAGGCAGGAGGTGGCTTAAGCTGCTTAAGCAAAGTCGCACATATTGTAGTTACCCCAGTTGTATTGTATTAGGCTTAATACAATTTATATTATGCTTAAGCAGCTTAAGCAGGCCCGCATGTCTCAACGTAGTTTGCTTAAGCAAACGTGAGCAGGTTTTATGTTATTCATCTACTGGCCAAGATGGCGACTTGAATAGCGAGCGGCCAACTCGTCAAGACGCCATCGGCGCTCCGGGTGCATTGCGTCAGGGTAAGTCCTGGAAGCCGGTTCTTTAGTTGTATCATGGCTCGCCGTGGCGTACAACATCCTTTAAACTTTCCCACCTAAGAATGCAGCGGTTCAGCGTAAATCTTGAAGACAGAAGCAAGGGCGATGCATAGCGATGTCCTCCAGGTACCGTAAATATTATTTGCAGGTCGTGAGACTGTTTTAAACACCATTCACTCGGAATCCTACCTACGTGCTTATACTAGGACTTGAGAATTTCTCTGCTGCTCCATTTCTTACCACCCTTTTCCTCTTGTTGTATTGTCGAGACGGCCACATAAACGGACCAGAAAGATCTCGTAAAAAAATAAAGCACCTCGTCAGTAGATCAGTGGCATTGTAACGTTTGTGCTGGCGCAGCCATTATATTTTCCCCGTTCCATCCGCACAGAATGCCAGCTTTCAACGGTGGAGTCGAAATCTCAGTGAGGCAGATGTCGTCCGTGATCGTGCCGACTGAGACAATAATTTTGTTGGGGAGGCCTACGGTGTTGGAGGTCTCCTTCGATCCGGGACAGAGACAAGGGGCGCGGCTCATCTTGGAGAGGAAGAGGCGGCAGTGAAAGACCTCGCTGACCGTGCCAGAAACCGCGATAAGGCCCGGATAGCTGTAGGGAATATATCCAGGAGGACTTACCTTCCAGCTCACGAATTCCCCGTCTCTATCTCCTCTCCTTTCCGGCGTGATTTCTTGCGTCGATTCACGCAAGCAAGAGCATCGACTCGGATATATTACTTAAGAGAGGGGAAGTCCACGTTAGGGTCTTGTTGAAGGAAGGTGTTGGCAGTTTGTACCGAAGAAAGCGGCGCGACGATGGTGGTGAGAAGAGGACAACACAGCTCACGGCAGCAGACGGCGCGAAGGGTGGCCCGCGTGGATCTTGAAAACGATTGGCCCGGGTTTGACCAAAACCAGGTATTTGGAAATGGGTATTCATAGTGCTCCCTTGGCTCCTGCGAGCTGGCTCGAGCTGACGGCTAAAAAGGAAATCTGGTATCCCACGCATGAACACCATGGCCAACGACGGGTACCGTGAAGCAGTATAGGCCCAATCCACTCCATATTGTCCAGTATGTACATTAGTGTCTCCAGAGTTTTTTCGGGGCTCAAAAACACGAAATTGGGGCCGCAGAATCCTGAATTCATGGAAAGCGAAAATATTCTGTTTGCCTCAGAACTCGACGTGTAATGTAGAATCCGTCTCCGCATGATATTAATGAGCTTAGAAACATAAAACAAGGCATATGGCCTCCAAATGTCCGTTCTACTCTTCGCATTATCCTTTTATATTGGCACATAATATCGTGGCTGGACGTCACGAAAATTAGCGCCGACCGAAGCATATAGTTCTCACGTATCCACTTCTTCTCTTCGTTTAGATGTCAACGCGAGGATTCTATCGAGCTGCTCTGAGCGGAAAGCTCGAAAGACTGTTCCTAGACCCAAGATCTTGGAAGTTATTTGTCTCTTGGACACGAGCAACAGGTGACACTTTCGCGTTCTTTTTTCATCGACTCGGAATCGGGGGTGAAATCACTCACAGAACATGAAAAAACAATATTTTCTGACTGGTTTTGCAGCCGCAGAGAATTTCTGAAGTAGCAGAGAGTATGCACTGAGTGTCTGGCCCACGTACCAGGAAAGGAAATGGCATTTGCATGATGGAGCCGTATATAGTAATGGTCCGAGGCGAACTGACTCGCCTCGAGGTACTACAGGGAAGACTTCTTTCCGGAAATGAACGACAGTTTCGTAAAGTGTCCTTAAGTTTTAAATGGAAACCTGGTGCGTCGACCTCAGTTCACGACTACATCCTCCTTCCTCCATGGGTGACATATCCACATCAATATTATTCTCCGGGCTAGCTCTAGTGGCGGGCAACGCCTTCCCATACACCCTCCTGGGCCTTGGAGCGGCATCATTCACCGTTTATGCCGCCAACCGTCAGACTCCGTCGGTCCAGCTGCGTCGGGTCGAAGACGCGATTATCGCGACCGAGAAAATCCAACAACACGCAAAGACAAACGGTGCAAGAGACCAAGTAAAGTGGTTGGACTACAAGAGGCACCTGCTCGAGTGAGTACTAATCATTCTCTTCATCGTCGTGAACGTTGATGGTAATTGGAATATTGAATTTCAGCGCCAAAGTATCAGTGTCCAATATTCAAACTCGTTTATTGGAAGCACACAGTGTTCAAACGTGGAGAGAATATCTGGAGAAGGTCAAAGAAATTCTGCAGAGTATCGACGAGTGTGCCAAGGAGGTGAAGGAAATTCAGAGGTCCATCCTGGTGAGAGCATTCAGAATTGCGGGTGTGGATCACTGAAGTAAAATTATTTCAGCTCACCGTTGAAACCGAACGTCGGCGCCAGTTATTTGAGGGCATTAAGGAGGTCCGCGAGACCATCGACGCGACCATTTGTTCTTCGATGCGTACGTTGGTCTATTTATTTTCTGACGTAATCATGATACCTATATTTGGATTCCGAAGGCCACGAACGTACCTTGACCCTGCGTCGTCGCTTTGAATCTGAAGCTGGCAATGCATTTGACGGACCATCCATGCGAGTATACCAGACTTGACACAAAGTCCTTGGCTCACATTTCTGAGTAGCGTATGAGGCCATCGGAGGCCCGCCGACCTCGAAGTTTCTTGTCATTGACCCCGAAGTTTCTAGTCATATCTGCGTCGTTAGCTGTGGACCTTGCTATCATTTGCTATCCTTTCTTCCTTTCTCTTTTCTGTGCGGGTTACTTCCACAACGATCAGCGGGACAGCGCCGGAATATTTAATAAACATGTGCTTACGGTTGGCAATCTATTGTGTACTGTTCAAGTATTGTGCGGGTTGGGTTGGGCTCAAAGGCCCGGGCTTGGCCGCTTGGGTCGGGTCATCTTGGTCGGTCATCGCGGAGACCCAAGCTCGGTTGCTCGGGATTAACTGCGTATTTCTTCCTCTTGTAGAGAGGTCTCACAATCGCGGGCCGAGAAAGAATGAGCCACCAGGAAACCTTGTCTCAGCGGTGGCGGAAAGCAGGCACGGACGTGTTTGGACGTGGTTGTTCGAACGAGCTCAGGTCACATCATGTCACACTTGTTGATTCACCCACAAAAGGAAGGAAGGAACACCGCCACTTTGGCGCCTAGAAAATTCAGAATTGGGTGTACATCGACACGAAGTATACACGCTGATCGTACAGAAACAAGAGCGAAAAGAGAATAACTCCGTCCTCTGCCTCTTGCCGTCGCCCTCCTCGCCGCCCTCCGGACTAGCAGGGTGCTTCTCCCCACCGCTCGCCGGTGCCTTGCCGCGCTCCTGCTCCGCGCGCTGCCGCTGCCCGCGCTCCTCCTTCCACATCCTGCGGATCTCATCCAGCTGCACCTGCAGATCGCCCATCGCCTGGTCCATGAGCGGCTTCCGATCCAGCGTCCACTTCTCGATGTTGCGTGTCTCGTTCTCCTTGAGGTGATGGATGTACTGCACGCGGGAGAGGATCACACCCTTGGCCTTCTTGTCCGAGCCGCTCGGCACGATGCGCCGCAGCTCGTTGATGTTCCCGCGCCGGCAGCGCTCGACTTCATTCTGCAGAAAGAAGGAGGTCAGCGCTACGTGTAACAGTAAACAAGCTGGAAGAAAGTTAAGAAATACACATGGTTATCCTTCCGCTGCCCAGTCTACTCCTCGCTGCCCATCGCCCCGCTGCCACGGCTGCAGTCCTTCCCGCCCCCAGTGGCCTTGCGCACAGGCCCTTGCGTATCCTCTGCTCGGGATTTTCAACGTACTCCCCGTTGTCGCCCTCGTTGCCGTTCTCCGCACCCGGAGTCTTCCAACCTGTCGTGTTCCGTCCGAGTGGCAACTATGTTTGTTTATTTCGTAGATCTAATGAAATCGACAGACCGATGCTGTTGTCTTCGCGGCCTTGGCAAACTTGAATGAGCATCTCTAATTGACCCCAGCGCATTGTGATAGATCAAAATGGACGTGTTCGCCTCCTCGATGTCAGCACTCTCGACTACTATTCCCCACATCAACGGAAACAGCTCGAAGCGGACGCCGAACAGAAGCATTGGCGGTGCATTCGAGCGATATTCGACTGGGTTCCCTACTTCCCTATCACTGAGGGGCCTTACCGGATTATGAAAGCAGCCTCCACCATCCTTGCGCCCACCCCATCGCCTGGGCGACTCCTAACCATTCATGTTGGTCTTAAGCCTGGTCTGCGGGCCCACACCGTAGAGGATGAGACTACCAGCCGCCACCGAAAAAGGTCGTCTACCCGAGTAAATCCCAAAGCCCTCAATTTCGGAACTTTGCAATTTTGCCGCTGGGCCCTTGACAAGGTTCCAAAGCACGCAGCTTCCTCGTCGCAAAGACGTCCCATGACGGCGAGTGGGACGCCCCTTCTCAGGCTGGCGCCGGAACCAGAGGATAAACTCGGTGGTGCTTCAATCGTTGCAATAGAGTAAGGCAGAGTCTTCTCTTCTGTTCATTATCCAGCTATCTGCATGTTTCATGACCCCCCAGAGAAATTGGTACCTTTCTGGCGCGGAGCGTAACACGCTAGCCCTGGATAAGCACTATATATGTATTCACCATGGTGACTTGAATAGTGAGCGACCAACTCGTCAAGACGCGCCGGCGGAAGCCGGCATGAGTTCTGGAAACTGTTTGCTCAGTTGTATCGTACCTCGCTGTGGCGTACGACATCCGTTGAAATTTCCCGCCCAAGAAATGCGGTGCGTCACTTTAAATCTTGAAGACGGCAGCGAGGGCGGTGCACGGTGATGCCCTCGAAGTCCCATAAATATTATGGCGGTCGTGAGGCTCTCTTAAGTGCCCGTAACTCGAAATACTACCTATCTGCCGATACTAGGACCTCAAATTTCTATCCTGTTCCATTTCTAAATTTTCTTACCACCCTTTGTTGGTGTATTGGCATATTGCCGGGAACGACTACGTTAAGGCTAGAAAGACTTCGTAGCAAAATAAAATACCTCGTCAGTAGATCAGTGGCATCTTGACAGATGTGGTAGCGTAGACGCCATATTTTCCATCCATAAATACATAAATGCCGGCTTTGGATGGATGGAATCGAATTGTCGGATGATGCCGGCATGCAAATAAACAACACACCGTTACTCACAGAGCACCACGACACATTCAAAGCGCTGCGGCCCGCTCTTCGCTCCCACATCCACTCACGAATTATGGTTTCTCCTTTGGATACCCAGCAGCACGCACTTCCCACGGATCTTCAGACGGACGCCGTCCGATTGTATATCGCCTTTCAGTCGCAATTGAATCCAGAATTTCTCGGAGCCGCCACCGAGCTGCTCTCCTGCGTCGCCACATTATCCCCCACAGAATTCCGCAGACATAGTCGCAAGGTCCGCTTTTTATATCTCGGCTTCACCGTGTATTTCGGTTCTTACGCCGCCCTGGGCAGATCATCCGTTTAATCGAGGTGATTGGATTTCCATTTTTCATCTTCATCAACTCACAGATCTCCGACCTTGACAAAAACAGACTGCTCGTGATACACTGGAAGCTTCGGGAATATCACTGTATCTGTTTACCGCTGCATCGTGCCAAACGGCAAAGTGGAAAGATGTCTACTTCGATCTGTTGCGAATGCTACAGATACGCCGGGCAGACATAGGTGACTGCTTGAAAGGTAATCAACGCGTCTCCATAGCATTCCAATTTTCTGACAACAAACCATTCTACCTTTCTACTTACAGCCAGAACAAATTCACTGCTCGTCCGCTTGTCAAGTAATTTTGTGAGCCATCAATCGGCGGCGGCGTCGTCCAGTTTTCCTGCCCGAACATCGTTACCAGACAAATCGAGGGAGTCGTTGGCCCTGAGTATTGCTACCTGGACACCGCAACCCGAATCAGGAAATACGACAGCCCCCCATCTCACCATGCCCCGTAGGCTACCGTCCGGTCTCAAGACCAATCCGCTGATTCCTATCATCTCTTTCTAGCCCCCGACGCCTTCCCGCCCCGTGCGCCGCAATCCTTCCCGCGCCGAAAGCGGTCCAGGCCACTATTGCCGTTTTTGGTACCCCCCGCAGTTTCGTCTTCCCGGAAACGTGAAAGACACAGGAATCAGCAGGAAAACGAGATCCCGGCTCCTGAGTCGGCCTCTGCCACTTACGTCTACAAGCCTTCGCCGTTAACCAAACGGTTCGGAATTTTCTGTACCGGCAAAAAATCGATGCACCAGTACCGGCCGCGGGCGATGCGCGCATATTAAGCGACGTTTATGTGGGGGACCAGGGTTTTGGCTTCTCTCGCAGTCTTCTTGGGTTTCCATGGGCCGCTTCAATGGTTTCTCCGCGTTGTTGTATGTAATACCATATTTCATTGGTTTGGATGGTCGCTGCGGCCAGCACAACATGATTAAACGAACAAGGGCTTCGACACTTCGTATTGTCCTCGTCAGACCTGTCACGAAATTCTGCTGCTGTCCCTGATCAACTGCAAACAAATAGGATCGCATCCTGTTGAGCCATTGTTTTGGGGGAAAGGTAATTTGTACCAATCTTGCACCTTGAACACTCTCTCCTTGCTCTCTTCCTCTTGTCTCGAGCACGGGCCGAGACAGGTATATGCTCCGCTCTGTTTGAAATTGTCATTGATCGATAGTCTCTCGCAGGCAGATACTTCAACCTCGAACTCGTACCTCATTTGTTAATTGATTGAATCGATACTTTCTGAGGCTTAAGCGTTTTGAACTTGAACGTTCAAGCGGAGCTGTGAGTTTTTTTTCTCATCACTTCCGCCAGTGAGGGTTTGTTACTTGATTTTAACCCTGAAGAGCGAAGTCAGTTATGGGACTGTTGTGCTCCCGACCACGAACTTTTTGAATATCATGTCGATTCTTGCCGACATGCCGTTTGTTCGGAGTTTGAGTATCACACAGCCACAGAGTATCTCGACCCCAACAACGGCGCGCGACCCCCCACCGGTAAGCATCCATCATCGAGAGCATCAAGCGACAATAACTGGGAGCTAGCATTATTATGACCCAATCTGCAGCTGACGCTGCCAGTGAAAGAGCTGCCCGAGCTGCCGATCGTGCCCATTTGGCAAACGTGGAGGCTCAAATCTTGGAACTGGAGCGTTCTCTCAGCTCACTCAAGGAAGAAAAGGAGACTCTTCGAGATAGGCTGGCTACCTACACATATCCGGTCCTCACGTTGCCCAACGAAATCGTGTCGCAAATCTTCGTTCATTTCCTCCCAGCCTTTCCCCGGTACCCTCCGTCAATCGGTCTTCTATCTCCATACCTTTTGTGCCAGATATGCCGGAAATGGAGGCATATAGCGCTTGCCACTCCAGCACTCTGGAGCATCATTTCATTGTCGTTCAACAAGGTCGAAAGACTTTCGCAGAAACTCCGTTACCTAAGGACTTCGATCGAGCGCTCCGGCTCATGTCGCCTCTCCCTCAAGCTGGCGACTCGTCTAGACAACTCGTGTCTGACCGAGCTAGTCCACATGGTGATCGACCATTTTCGTCGCGTGGAATATTTGGACTTATCTCATTGGCTGGCTTTCGAATTTCCTACGGATGCCGAACTCTCTCTGCCCTTTCTTCGCGGTTTGAAGCTCGGGGATTACTTTGAGGCGCCGGCCACCCCTCTGGTAGCGCCCGTATTACAGCAGGTTGTCCTCCAATATTTCGGCGGTCTTGATAGTTCCTTCTTCCCGTTGTCCCAACTCACAACAATCACTGTGGAGTGGATTCGACTCGACGGATACAGTTGCCTCATGAATCAGTTGGTCAACGTTGTTTATTGCCAATTAAACTTATATGCTACGGGCAAACTGAGGTGAAAATGTTCTATTCCCTTACATGTTGTGCTGACCAGAAGTTAAATAGTTTGGAGGATGTTACGTTGTTGCACTTGGAAACCTTCATTTTGGACGTTTACCTCGGCGATCATCCAGCGCCATCGGGGATTATAGCCAGCTTGACTCTCCCGGCCCTGCGGAGGCTCCAGATTACAGAAACGTTATTTACCGGGGAGGACGATCCCGTCTATTCCCTTGTATCTCTTGTAACCAGATCAGGGTGTAATCTTCGAGAATTGTCTCTCTCCGACTCAGACGCCAAGACTGTTCATGAAAAGTACCGAGATGCTTTCCCTTCGACATCGATCACGTCACGTTTCCTCGATATCACGGAGCCCTTCCTGATGTATTCGGAGGACGAAGAAGATGTAGAATTCCTAAATTAAGGCTCCAAATTGCAAGGTGGAACTGACGTCCGACGAGGTAGCTGATTAGTTTTTTCGAAGTTCATTGCACTTAATTTCTCGATGACAGTCCCCCGCTCCCAAATCGTTCGCCACATATGCCTACAAGTCTCGATTGTACACGAAACAGTCCACTTGTTGTATGTGCATACCAGCCACGGTACACGCTCAATCCAAGCTTTTTTTTTCTTCGCTTTTTACTTAACCTCCGCCGCCATTTTTCTTTGAATTCGTGGCTATAAAATACACCTCGTTGATGCGGAAAGTGAACGCAGTCAGCTGAACGAAGGATATGTTTGAAGTACGTGAGGAAGGTCAAAGTCAACCAAGCTGCTGGAATGTTTCTTACGGGGTTTCGAGCAAGGTTGTTTTGAGGGAGCTGGCCCGTGCCGCAAAGATGTGGAACACTTCATTGATGAGTGTCTGAATCGGTCGCTTTGAACCGTGGGATTTCGCGATGGAGACCTCCAAGACGTCGTAAAATAATGTCCAGTTCTAGACGTTTGTAAATAATCTCTTCCCTTCACCACCCGCAGACCCGCAAGGAGGATCAGCTGAACACCAGATATGCCATAATTATGCTGTTTATATTATAGACCATCGAAGTACGGATCGCTCAGCAGTTCCGCCGCAGTGGGACGATCCCACAGTGGGGTCGAGCTTCATCATCCGGCGCAAGAGTCTGATCAGCCCGGGGGATCCTCGACGACACGTCTCGCAAGAAGTTCCTCTTTGGATTTCCAGAGCTCATCGGCGTGCTCAGGTCCAGGTACACCTGCGGATCAGCTCAAGGTTGACTGCATGGCGAGGAAGGGCCGAGAGGTACATACCTTTTTCTTTCTTGAAAGGCTTTGAGCTGAGGTATTCGCGCCAGCGATACGGGATCTCGCCGCAGTAATATATCATGTTGTGGTCCAGGAGGACGGGGCCGCTCAGGCCGCTCATGAACGGAGAGAACAGGTCCGTTGAGTTAACGAGGCCGTAGATCTGGGGTGGGTTGAGAATTATATTGAATAGAGAAATGGAATGTCTGCTGCAGAAGTGAATGAAATACACCGCGCTCACACAAACGGCGAGGGCCCAAATGTCGCTCCACTGGTCCCATGGCGCGTCTGGATCGTTTAGGGCGATCTGCGCGAACGCGATTTCGGGGGCGGCGTATTCGATGGGTGTGTTAGCTCGGGAGGAGGGGTTTCGTTGACGATGTATGCTGTGCGGCAAGACGGTTGAGTCCAACGTTGGACGGGGTTGGAGTAGCAGAGGAATTCCTCCGCACCATTTCCAAAATCGAGAATGCGCAGTGACGGCGGACGGTTCACGAACTCGCGCGCTGCGTTGAGAAAAATGTTCCCAAAATCCACGGGCGAGCAGAGGTAGGGAGGGAGCGAATTGAAATCGTGATCCAATGAGTGCAGATGGCGTGGAGGCTTGGAGCGGTAGTGTTCTCCCATATATCCAGTTCGGACAACTCGGTGGCCTCGAGAACCGTAAGACCGAAATTGCCGGGATGGAGGCCTGCGACGCAGATGAGATTATAGCACCAGCTAACAGGGCTGTAGAATGCGTACCCCCGTGTGCGATACCCCGATTGTAGATGAGTTTAAGACCCTTGATTGCCTGGCGTACCACTTGGCGCGTAATTTTTGGTGTGAATTCCGAGTACCGAAAAAAATCCAGCGAGTGTACGAGCTCCGTGACTAGTACTTGATGCACTCCATTGGGGCTGGGGTGTTCAAAAGCATCTAGGAACTGTATAACGTGCGCCTCGGCACCTAGGTCCAGGGTTTTGAGACGCTGGAGAAGCTCTCGGCTGTCCGACGTCTTTTTGGCCGCGACGGTTTTCAGCGCAACAGTTATTATGGAGGCAGTCAGTACTAGTGATATGTATGCGAAAGTCTGGGTGCTCGACAAATCGACTAACTTTGCAACGCGATCGCGAGCCAGCCAGACCAGTCGAGCAGGCACCGTGCCCGAGTTTATTGAGGATGCGATAGCGCGGGGGAGAGACGAGGGCGCGGCTGATTTGATGGGACGGAGTCCACCGGATGTATAATCCGAGCTACACTCGAGGCGCAGACCTAGGCCGGGAAGACGAAGCCGTCAAATTCTTCGTCCGAGTCGGACGTGTCGGTGCCACTGTTGAGACATAGGAGATGAAGCAAGGCTGGATCGTTTTTATCGCTAGTATGAGCTCAGGACTAGCGAACCAGCAGACAAGGATCAGAGAGTTGAAGAATCAGAGACACCCTGAACCCACCTGAAAAATCCCGGGAGTCAGGAGGTTAATAAATAGGTACAAGTGAACTCAGGGGACTACTCGAACTCGTCATGGCTCGGTCGACGAACTCGGACTCGGAAGCGAGACAGTTTCATTTTCAACCAGACGCGTCAATAAAATTGGCAACCTCGAGCATCACGTGAGCGCATACTGTAACAGTCACCGTCACTTCTGATTTCGCCTCCACAGCTTGCGTCAGCGCGACGCGTCTCCTCCTTACCATCTACCATCGCGCCTGCATCCAGCTATGGCGCCCATTTCTGTCAACATAAAGCATTCTGGGAAGAGCTATCCCCTCGAACTCGACCCGGATCTCCCCGCAAAGGCCTTCAAAGAACAAGTCTATCAGGCAACAGGAATCCCCGTAGACCGCATGAAGGTCATGGTCAAAACTGGTGTCTTGAAGGTGGGTTTCTGTGTCTTTGTGCTATTTTGCCACACCATTTCAATCGCGCATGCTTTGTGTAACGCGGATTGAGTGGCCGCGCCTGTTCTGCAATTTTCTTGCTCGAAATTTGTTTCCGACGACAACGTGTGCGACGCGGCGGGGATGGATGACGCAGCTCGTCGGCAGACGCCCCGAGCCGGCAGACGCTTACCCGTCGTTCATCGAGTCGATCGACGCGGTGCTGCCCACCGCGCCCGGCACCGCAGAGTACGCAAAGTCAGCTTGCCCCGGGCTGAAGCTGTGGGGGTCCGCGGAGGGCAGCTGGATCATACTCCGTACGCCAGGTAGCCCGCCCGAGTGATGCTCGTCGATGGGCTGGGGGGGACGTTGACGGGTGTTGGGCTCATCGCCCGGCTGTAGCGGCACGATGCCGAGGGAGGTCTGGCTATTGTTAGAGGTCGAGTAGGAGGATTTGGAGGATGGGGAGATGGGGCGATGGCGTGTCATGAGCTGCCTTCTTTTTCATTTGCCCAAAGCACTTGAACCGCGTTTGTTTTGTGCAACGCAGGTTGTGGCCACACCCGTTTCTGCCATTTGCCGGGCTGAGACTTTTGGGAGCGAGTGGAGTGAGCGGCTGCGATCAGGGACGCGGAGCGGCCCTGTGAGTTTACCTGTAACAGAGTGTGGGGTCGATGAAGCGGGACCCGCGTTTGTTTTGTGCAACGCAGGCTGAATGGCCACACCCGTTTCTGCCATTTGCTTGCTTCCGGGTTGAAAATTTTGTTTCCGATCGCGCCTTTTCTCCCTCTTTTCGGCATTCGAATCGTGAAACTGATTTTTCGTCTGCAGGATGACACCCCCTGGTCGAAAATCAACCCCTAAAGCCGTATGCGCCACGACTTTGCCTCATTTCCTGTAGCCACTAACCACGCACAGGGCCAAACTTTCATGGTCATCGGGCGCTGCGGGCGAACTGCCCAAGCCGCCCGAGAAGCCAGTCGTTTTCCTAGAAGGTATACATTCCCTGCCCCGATGCAGAATTCTCCATCAACTTCAAGGGGTTCGCAGATATGGACGACACGGAGCTCGCAGAGGCTGTAAGCAGGCTCTCCTCGCCTTTTTCTTTCTGCTTTATCGACGCGTCAACGTCAACACAGCTCGCGAAGCCCGTTGGCCTGCGCAAGTGCGTACCGTCTCCGTCTAGCTAGCCGCGCTCTTCGATGCTTACGCTTCTCAATAGCCTTGGAAATACCTGCTACATGAACGCCACGCTCCAGGCCATGCGCGCCATCCCCGAGCTCCAAACCGCACTCGGCGTCGAAAAGTATGTTTCTATTCCTCTCTCTCTCGCCAAGGAAACATGCTGATGTGGTTCCGCCATTTTAGACCTGCCCCCGCCTCCGCCTCCGCCTCCGACACGCCCCCTGACATGCCGGGCCTCCTCCCAACCGACGCCTCCGCCCCCATTCCTGCTATCACAGCTCCGGCACCGGTTGCGCGTCCCGTCCTCCCGGGTCTCCCTGGCGCGCTGGGGTCGCTGTACAGCACCATGTCGCGCACCGCGGACACGGTCGCGCCCGTCGCGTTTTTGAATCTCCTGAGAGAGGTGTCTCCCTGCTTCCTCCCCTCCTTTATGATAGAACGTACGTACTGAAATCCTGCAAACAAACAGGTGAACCCCCAATTCGCGGAACGCACCCGAGGGGGGAACGCGATGCTAGCGTCGTATGCGCAACAAGGTACGCTTTTCCCCGTTTTTCTGTCCACATGTAGGTTGACGCGCCGCAGACGCCGACGAATGCCTCACGACGATCGTCACCTCGCTCGCGTCCGTCCCGGGAAGCACCGCCGCCGGTGAGCTGGAGACGAACCGCAAGTTCATCGAGCAGTACATGACGGGGACGATGGTCCGGACGTGCGTGGGCTGCCCTTCGTCGCTGCCACTGCGTTGAATATCGATTGACGACTGACGAATATTGGGGACGTTGCAGTTTAAAGTGCGACGACGCGGCCGCGGCGGACGAGCCGCCGTCGACGAGTAGCGAGAGCGTGCTGAAGATTACAGTGCAACATCGACTCGACGGTCAATTTTATGGCGTCGGGTATTCTCAAGGTGTGTGTCTGCACTTCTTCCTTCTTCGGCTTTGTTTTGTCGACACGGCATCATCGCTCCCCACTCCTTGCTCCACTTGTTTTTTTCTTCTGACTGTGCTTCCAATGCGACAACTGACCCGCCGTCGCAGTCCTCTCTCGCAGCCGGTCATCAAAAGGTCGTTCACGCTGGGGCGGGACGCCTAACTACACGCAGGAGTCGCGCATCACGCGGCTGCCGGCGTACCTCTTTGTGCACATGGCGCGCTTCTCGTGGCGCGCGGATATTAACAAGAAGGCGAAGATTATGGTGTGTCCTTCTTTGCCCCACGACCCCCTCCGCTTTGCCCCACACCCTCGCTCCCACACCACCATACTACTTGTACCATCTTAAAATACTATACCTCTCATAATCTTACGAGAAGGGAGTGCGGGCTGATTGACTTGTGCGTGTGCAGAGAAAAGTCAAGTTCCCGACGGAATACGATGCGGTGGATCTGTGCTCCGACGGCCTGAAGGCGCGGCTCCTGCCCGTGAGCAGGCGGCTGAAGGTGCGAGCTACTTTTACTCCCTCTCACTCCGAAACTAACTGAGTGCTTTTACTCGGCAGGCAGGTGGAGAAGGAGCGCGAGGAGCGGCGGAAGGTGCGGCGGCGGACCAAGATTGCCGCTGCTGCGCCCGCTGCATCTGCATCTACGTCTGGCTCAGGCTCCGTGGACGTCGAGATGGCCGACGCCGCCCCGTCTGCAACTGCGGCCGTGGCGTCTGCGTCCTGCGATGGACGTCGAGGGCGAAGGCGAAGGCGGGGACAAGGGCAAGGCGAAGGAGGAGGCGGGCGGCGCCCTGGAGGCAGAGAGCGTGTACCGCGCGCGCGAGCTCGCGGAGCTCGAGGGACTGGTGGACCCGGGGCTCAAGAACGACGTGGGGTGCAGCGTGAGCGGACTGTATGAGCTTGTTGGTGCGTCCTCCGTTCTTCTCCTTTTCCCTCTCCCCTCTCCCCTTGCCTCTTCCTTCTTGCCCCTCCCCTTCCACTTCCTCATTCCTTCACTTTTCTCACTAGACACTAACTTGCGAACGTACTAATGCAATGCATTTACACCTGCAGCGATCGTGACACACAAAGGTGCCGCGGCCGACGCAGGACACTACATCGGCTTCGTCAAGAAGAGCGTCTTCCACCCGCCCACGCTCGGCGAGGAGCAGGAGAGCGACGAGGACTGGTACAAGTTTGACGACGACAAAGTGTCGATCTTCCCCCAGGCGAAGCTGACTACCTTGGATGGCGGCGGTGAGCATTCCATCTCGTTTTCATCCTTTCATTATTCGGGACATATCTGACGAACGGCTCGTCGCGACAGGGGAGGACTCGGCGGCGTATGTGCTTTTGTACAAGGCAAAACCGCTGGCATGATTCGTGCTCCATACGTATCTACTCAGGGTGGCCCACGTACCTACGGTGTAGGGGTCGGTGATTCAAATTCGGTAGTCGAGTGCATGGGGAAGTTAGTACACACCAAAGACAGGGCATTAGCACCGGTCAGTTCATTCCGTCGGTAGGCCTGCTGCGTACAGTGGCGCAAGAGGACCCTAAGTTTAAGTTCCTTTTGAGGCGACATGGCTGGATCTACGAGTTTCACTATTGACGTGGCCATGGAGAAACAGGAACTAGCAAAGCGAGCCTGTGCTCGTTCTCGGACCAAAGTTGCGGATTCATTTACTTTTTGCGTCCGACATCGAGCGCGATCATCGACAGTTCAGCGCAGTGGCATCGACCGAGATCCAATAACAATGACACCCATAAAAATACAGAAAGCAGTGGTAGATACAATGGCGCATCATGATGCAGCTACTGCGGTAGAGTCGACCTCCATCGAATCTTCCAAATCATTCGCGGACGGGACGGTCGCCGAGGTGGCTGCACCTGCCATCTGCCCCTGGGAAGGGGGAACGACGTCCCTGCACGTAAATTCATCAGTACGTCGCGTCCCCAACCTCGAGTCGCGAGCCACACACCATTTTATCTGAAACCGCGTCACACGCGGCTTCGCGCTGATATCGCGCACAAGGCGCTGGAACATGATGTTCGCGGGCGGCGTCTCCTTCATCTCCTCGTTGTCGTACTCCGTGTTCTGGTAGTACCCCACGCGCACGAACTCTTGGTCCTTGTAGGACCCCGTCAGGATAAGCGCGGCGACGCCCAGGACATCTTCCGTGGGGATTTTGGACGGGTCCGGGGGAGAGCCTTCGAATTCGAAGGAGTTGACGCCGGAGGGGACGGGCCCGACAAGGCAGTCGTCGAGCTCTTGGTCCAGCTCTTCGTTCCCGGGCGACGACACGTAGATTAGCTTCCACTCGAAGATCTGGAGCATATTAGAAGGATATTGGGCGTTGCTGGAGGTACTACCGTCTGGCAAGGACGCGATACAGTCGAAAGTGACGCGAAATCGGTAGGGATCTGAAAACTTGGCCGGGTTGTTGATAAACTCGACGTTCTGGAGGAATTATAAGGGATTTGCAGGTGAGAAACGAGTAGAACGTGAAACATACGCGTATAGTTACAATAGACATGGTTTACGCCGGAAAAGAGAGGTCGAGCTAGAGGTGGTGGCAGACGCGTCGGAAAAGCGGTGAGGGTCACAAGTGACTGACTGTCACCTCCAGATACGCGCCCATGTGATCAACATGTCTTATTTATTGACGCGTCGCGCGCTGGGCATGGCGAACAGTATACATTCTTGGGGTGAGGTTTAATTTTGGAAATATATTTTCCTGATTTAGGTGCTAGTGATATATAGAGTCATCATTCCATCCGGCTTTGTCGACGCAAAATTCCAACACATCCTTCCAAGCGCGGACTGACTTCTGTGCAACCAGCCGTCTTTCTTCCGTCCATTTCTCATTCCATGACAGGAATAGTATGTTGAGCGACGCTATGCGGATTTTGGGTGGGAGGAAGTTGCGGAAAGCAGGGATTCGAATCATCGATAGTGCGAGGTGGTCGGCGCGATAAGGAGGGAGTTCCTTTCATTTCGCAGTGAACGTAGTGCGTCGGGGAGCAATCCAACCGGCATCCGTCCTGGAAACATATCGGGGCTTGGCAGGATAAAGGTATGGAGAAGCCATAGTATCATGGAAGGATGAGTACTGAGCGCCGGCGCCCGACGCGGAGCGAGGTGCGTTCGTCATAAAAAGAGGAAGAGGATTGGCGTGCATATGCATAGCCATATGGTTCGAACATGTCGGTTTGGTTTCTCTGACAAGGGAGCCCTCCTTCGCATGCGGGCATTTATACGCTCGCCGCGAGGATAAATATAGTGCGCTGCTGTATTAACAGCTGTGTGGAATTCGGTGCGAAGAAGACCTACAGCCTCCGTCCCGAAATGAAATGACAGCGTCAACGGTGGTGTGCCAACTCAAAGCGCACATGCTCCACGAGACTTTAAGGTTGCGTGGTTGGAGAGCGGCGTAGAAGATCGTCGAAGTGCTGTTAGCCAAAATTCTGCATCAGAATTCGATTGAGGGCGGTACATACATACCACAGGATGCTGATGCCATCGTCTAAATTAAGCTTAAGTTCAAGTTGAACCGTCGGCGCCCGTCCTGCATCACCTTCTTCTAAAATTATGTCTGTCTGTCTGAAGCTATTTCAAACGCCATTATTAAGTGCTCTGTGACCGCCCTCTTTCTCGCCACTTTGGAAGGGCCTTACTTGCAAACGAAGCGCCCGGCGCGCGCTTGTATATAATAAGGATCCTTTCGTGCTGGAAGAATCCGAACAATGAGCTCGTGTTTTTCAAGGCCTGCAACATCCGGATCCAGAACCAACTGAATTGTCGATCTTTCAATCCAACATTAAAGTTGTGAATCGAGTTTAGACTCGTTGGTACGTTTCAGTACTGTAATAGAGGAACGAGGTCCTTTCGCTGGTCTTGGTGAATATCCCCGCAGGGCCGAAGACGCGTAACGAGTCGGAGAATTTCAGCAGATAGGTAACGAGAAAGCACCGCAAGACAAGTGATTGAAGTTCGAGCTTGTTCCTCCGACATCGTAGGGATAGATATACCCATTCAACGAGAGGTGTGAAATAAAGCGATATTAGCACAAGCCAATCGCAACAGTTTTAGAAAAACTACCGAATGATTTCATTTGATTGTACTTAACCGCTGGCACGCCGCGAGGCGTTGTAGGCTTGCAGGCAGCATCTCAGGCGTCGCGCCCATCTTTGATCTTGTCGGGATCTCGTCGAAGTTTATCCGGAGTACCATTTGAACTCCTTGATCTTCGGTCCTGATCAGAATGAAGGTTGGCTAAACATCGCACAGACGTAGTTAGCCTCCAAATCCCCAACACACACCTAAGTTCCAGGCAGGTGTCCCCTATACAATGTTTTCGCTGATCCACAGATGGTTCAGTATCCGGATATCCAGCGATGCTCAACGAGCCCTAGATCAAGTACGGGGAAAGCATCTTGATGCGCGCACACCCGGTGCTCCTTCAGGTCTCCACAGGTTGGCTGCTGTGCAAATAGCTCCCGGTGGGCAAGCAGATACTAGTGGTGGCTCCGCGTAAATAAGGGATGGCGACGGATTGATATTTGTCGGCGACCGCGGGCACTTGATTTGAACACTTGACTGCTCCCGTGGCTATGTGGTTGGGTATGGTTGAACTTGTAGTAGCAGTAAGTCCGCAGGTAGACGTTTCAACAAAACAAGCTTGGACACTAGGAAATGGACCGTTTTGATTGGCAGACCAACGGGAAGAAAATTGGGCTCTGTCGCATCTGTCAGACCCAGACAGCTGAAACTCAGAGCAAAGTTGGATCTTCAACTAGAGCGGCCCCACAGCTCCCCAGAATTCTCGAGCTTTCGCCGCAACTCGCTGATCATCGCTGGTCAGCTTCCGGGAGCATGTACATGTTTGATCAGGATGATCAGTGTGGTGTCAACTCCCACGCAAGGAAGGGCGAGGAATAACGGCTGCATGAGAGGGTTCCGTGAGACCAGAAATGCGTTTTTGAAATAGACTTCACTTCAACAACGGCAACTGCACTAGCAGGATTTTTCAACATAATGCACGTGACGCAGTCGCACTTACAAAACTTTTGAATGAAGTTCAGGGGTTGGAGGTAACACGGGGCCGATGAGAAACGGAGAACCTGGTGACCTCAGTGACCCGCTCTCCTCGAGGCTACAGGCATCGCTGTCGGAGCTTCGGGACTCCGCCACAAACCCGGTGACACAGACGTTGGTGAAGCGGCGGGAGCGAAATTAGCCGCACCCACACGGTGTCTAGAACATTGTAAAACCGCCCATAGGTAAGTAGAGCAGTAGTTGGTACTCACACGTCCTCGGATATTGGTGGGAGCCCGTCAGACACAAGATTAAATGATAAATCAAGACAACGTCGAGCAACGATCATCATAGTTTGACGCTCTTCCGCAGACTGCTGGGCATGGTCATTGGGTAGCCTTCTTCACGAAAGTTTTCGCCGAGGTGACCATCCCTGCGCAATCGTCGGATATTTGTCGCAAATTCACAGGGGTGAAAGGCAATTCTGAATCTTGTTCGTTACCGGGCTGTTCCGTGGACTCTTAATTTCATAGCCGCGCTGCCCGTGAAACATGTTAAGGTATACATAGACGAGGATTGGAGTGTGCGTACATCTGAGCCCCTAGCATCCAGGCTGTAATCAGTAGCGAGTAATTTTTGAACCGTCGAAGAAAACACGGCACCTGACCGACATGTTAACGATGGATTCATTGATTCCAGTTGATACGGAATTCTCCAGGACTGGAGACTCCGAGAAACAAGAAAGCGCATACGTTCAATACATTTCGCCAATATTGCCCGGCTCGGGCAACGGTGGGGCTTGGTTAGACCAGGAAATAACTCGCCTCCGAGATCATTGGCTGTACACCTATCGTGAATGAGCAATTATTATATATATCGATGAATACATACATACTTTGCGTCCTCGACATGTTTGACGGTTCCTATGAATTCCGATTGTTGATATCTTGTGCTACCAAACCATGGGAAAATACCTCAACAGTGAAGCAGCAATTCCTGATCCTGATTCAGATGCTTCTGTTCATTGGCAGCGAGCGCTCACCTGCAGCTGTCGTGCTCTGGTCTGTGACTGTGGGGCCGACAAACATCGCGATTGGCATCGGATTGCTATCCAGAGCTGTTATGATCTCTCCAGAGGATCAACGGCAACCAAGGACTGGGATCCCACAGCTGCTTCTGCCGGAGGATCAGGGAGGATCTCTGTGCCTCGCTGTAAGCAATGTTTCCGCCTTTGGATAGTACACGCGGCTGAAACCTGATCTTATTCGGACCGACTTGAAGGGGTTTCGCCGTGCGGGGTAAAGAGCCTGAGCGAGATATCGGGGGAAGTTAATGCTTGAACGACTAGTGAGCGTGCTAGACTGCACTGTTTAGTGATCAAACGTGGACGCACCAGCTGCATGCGCCACTAGGTATCGAAGTCTAGTTCCTAAGATCATCATCATTTAGCGTTCAGCTTGTTGACACCTCATCAAGGGTGGCGCATCCGAGCAGAAAGGATTGATCAAGATGCGGTGCATGGGTATGTATCTGGGAAGGTTTTACTTTCTCTTTCCCCTCCCATGGGCCGCTCTTCAGAGGAGGACCCGCTGACGGCAGCATTGGCCCCGCCGCCGAACGAAAAGCCAGCAGAGCGCGAGGCAAGGGAACGCGCCGAGGCTGAATCCAAGCGGGTCAGCGACGAGATCGATGCACAGCTTCGACGAGAGCGGGAGAATGAGAAGAAGCGCAAGCCAGTGAAGCTCCTTCTGCTGGGCCAGTCCGAGTCGGGTAAAACCGCGACGCTGAAGAGTGAGTAGAGCGGTCTCGTCATCGTCGTGCCTCGTGCTGAACGCGCTTGTAGACGTGTGTCATGTTCCAATATGTGCTAAGTACTATTGGCTGATATTTTTCAGTTCCAACTGCTTTACTGCAAACGACAATGGTCGCAAGATCGCGCGTCGTGGCGATGTGTCATTCTGCTCAATCTTGTGCGCAACATGAATGACATTCTGGATATTCTGGGGCGCGAGATGGCTGCCGCAAATCCAGAGGCGCTCCCCGTTGCATCTTCAAAGATGACCCAACCTACCGCAATCCCCACCTCCACGTCTTCCTCGCCTTCATCATCACCGCTATCATCTGACTCCGAGTTTGAAGAACCCCCACCCAGTCCCTCTGCCACCCGCCGACAAAGTGCTACCATTGGCTCACCAATTGCACATGGTCTCCCTCTCCTCAAATTCAAGGACAAGCATCGTCTCCTGCGACTACGGCTTGCCCCGCTTCGTCGGGTCCAGTCAGATCTGGAGGCAAGGCTTGGTGCCGCCGCGACCGAGCTGTATACGACCAACACCAACTCTGCTGCGCCCTTCGACAGCGGCAGCTCCACTACCTCCAAACCTCGAGAAAAGGAGTTCAGCATCCACTCTACGAACGGTTGGAAGACAGCCCTCGAGCGTTTTCGTGCTGCCCGGCGGCGATCTGGGGAGGACTCGGGCGTGCTGCGCAAAGTACGCGACATGGAGGATGAGGTTCTGGATGTGATTGCGGGCTGTCGCGATGATATGCGCAGCATATGGGAAGACCGTGTCGTGCGTGAGATGCTCTCGCGGCGGAAAGTTCGCATCGAGGACTCGGCGGGCTTGTGCGTGTATTTTTCTTGGGGTCATCTTCTGCTGCTGATGATGAGCAGTTTCCTCAACGACGTCGATCGCATTGCGCGGACAGACTACCAGATCACAGACGACGACATTATCCGTGCGCGCCTTCGGACGGTCGGCGTTCAAGAGTATCGGGTAACATTCGAGCATGGTACGCGACAAGTTTACTGTTTTTGTATATTGCCTAAACTCCTTTGCAGGTCACTCAGCAGGTAGTGAATGGCGGATGTACGACGTTGGTGAGTAGGACCGCTCAGGATCTAGACCTTATTGATATTTTCTCAGGTGGGACGCGGAGCAGCGTACGTTTTCTTCGTCCAGCACCCCGATCTCTCATCCCTGACGACTACTGTCTAGCGCGCTGTATGGTACAGCTATGTGCGTGCAGTTCGGCATCTTTTCCTTACGTCTCTAACGGTCATTGATTAGTTCGACGATGTGGATGCAATTATGTATGTGGGACCAAGTGCTCCCTACGCCTTACTTCGACTGATCCCATACAGCTTCCTGGCGCCCGTCTCATGTTTTGACGAAAAACTTGCCGAGGACCGTCACGTCAATCGCCTCGAGGACAGCTACATGCTCTGGAAGAGCGTTTGCGCCTGCAAGCTACTTGCACGAACCCAACTCGTACTATGTAAGCACCCCCGAGTTGATCCAATACGCTCCATGTACTCATTCAGTCCCATTCGTACCTCCTTTTCGCCTTGTCACGAATTGTATTCACGTAGTCCTCAACAAGTGCGATCTACTCCAGGCAAAGCTCATGCGTGGTGCCAAGATCCGTGACTCGGTGCCGAGCTTCGGGGACCGTAGGAATGATGTGGCCACTGCAACACGATGTACGTTCCGATTGCTTCTTCGGATTCCTTCCTCTGGCGGTTGTTTTGGGAGCGGCGGCCGACTCCTCGCGTTTCACATTGGGGTAGACCCACCCATCGACTTGGCGCTACTGGCCTGCTCGCTTGCTGCTGTGCGGTCTAGGCCACACCAAAGTGTTCGCCTTGGCCGACGTGCCATATCACCGATGTGCCATAGCGCCGACAATTCACTCCTCTTTCGCGCCCCTACCGGCCGCTTTACCGCTTCTTTCCTTCTCCCTAGCCCCCCTTCGTGGCCGCTCCACCTCCACGTAACTCACTGAGCCTTTGCCTGCAGACTTCCAACAGCACTTCAAGGAGATACAGCGCACGTACTCCCCTGTACAACGCCCGTTCTATGTACACCTCACCTCCGTCATCGTGCGTACTGCTCCGTTCTCCCCCGTCCTCTATCTCCCTGCCCGACCCTGACTTGCCTGTTTAGGACACAAAATCTACAGCCGTTACCCTTGGCGCTGGTGCGTCCTCCGCATCCCATTCCCATCGTTTCGCCGCTCACCATTTTTGATTAGTGGAAGAATCGATTCTGCGCGACCACCTGCGGCGCGCAGACCTCATGTGATGTGATCATGACGGCCTTAATTCTCACCCACACACGTTACCATGCGACTTTTATAATCTCCGTGTGTTTTACTGTTTTACTTGCTTGCGCCAACAGGCCACTGTATCCTACGTACATATATCTACTAACACTGCCTGTAACTTATTATGCCCGCTGTATGTATACTTTATGGAGACCAATTTCGATTGGACGCCGAAGACAAAAGCTGATGCGGTAAAATTGAATCGTAGTCGTAACAAAAGCGCGATGGGGTGCTTCGCACCCCACCACTTCGGCTGAATCTGAATTTTCCGTTGCGGAGTTGGAGTAAGGTCGGAAAATGCCGGACAGTGGATAGTGGAGTTTGAAATAGTCTGTTGTTAAGCGCGGGGGTGTTCCATAATGTACACAGCCACCGCGCCCTTGAACCTCCAACCACGGAACCGCTATGAGTATTTTCTTTCCATTTCAACCATCCAAAATGACTTAATTGCCGTTCAAAACCTTCTGAAATTTATTCAGCATTTATGGCACTGTTCAAGGCTCAGTGCTTCAACAGAGCATGCAGTCACGTGGGATCTTGGAGCACTTTTACCACCCCATTCCGCAGCGAATTAATTTTTTTGAGCACATAGATACATTCAGAGCACCTCCACAAATGTATCTACACAAAAATTTAGCTATAATATTGGTGCTATAGGCACAAAACATCGAAACCGTACATGTGGCTGTGCAGCTTATGTAACAAGCTTTTACCCTGATCAGACAACACTGTTTGACAAGAGGTGGGCGGACGGAAAGTCGATGATATCATGCTCAGAAATACGTAGAAGGGGGGAGGAGGGGGTCCACGCGAGCGGTTGATCGGTCCGAAGGCCTACGGACCGTTCTCCGTCCGCACTCAAAAACGCTGGTGAGAAAAGATTTTTTAGTGAAGAGTGATGACGTAGTGCAGTTCAAACAACAAGAGATCAATTCAGTTAAAGAAATTTCCGAAGCAAAATAGGGATGAAAGTGAGCCAGCAGTCTTATTCAGAGGTAACACTTATGGGGGAGTGCATCTTTTCTGCTTAGCTATCCGTCAAGAACTGAGGGAGCTATACTGAGGTCGAGCGAACAGCCCTCAAGAAATCAAAAATGGGTCGGACTGGTGGAGCTCCAAAGCGGTGCATGATATTGCGGCTCTTTCGGCCGACCACCTCTTGCTGTTTGATAACAGACTTCAATATATTGAGGTACGAGATCGGGGTATATTGAAGTGTCTGTCTGCGAGAGACTAAGTTTAAAAGGGCTTCGGATGGACAGACATGCAATTTTAAAAACGGGGTGAGATGCTTTGACAGATTCAGTCGTCAACACCTCCTCTATGTTGCCTCCACGCGTACGGGCCCCCTGGCCGCCCCCAGCCCACATAATACTTGGATGCCGATCACGATCAAATATGTATATGTAGCTCGGAGGTCCAATGGATTATGATTATAAGTATGCAGTTGTACCAGTGCTAACTTAGGAGCTACTCCAAAAGTACTTCTTCTCGACAATCGCCGTCCCGTGTCGCCTTTTGGTGCGCATGCGCCTACGTTCGTAGCCTTGGAGAATGTCTGCGTGGGTGCGAACCCCAGCGCTAACCCCAAGCACTCAAATTAAATTTATTCAATGCATGAGTTGAAGATTTCTTCTTGCAATTCAAGAACCTACACCCCAGCAGTAGTCTCCCATGGACAGACACTCTATAAACTAGCTTGTACCTTGCTATATGAACACCAGCGGCTACAACATGCGAGGTACAAGCATCCCACTGTTGTAGTGTCTGTCTACGAGAGACTAGCCAGCGGCGGGGTCGGAACAAACCGAGGTATACGTACATTCTTTGCGAACCAATAAGGATCAAAGCCTGTTTGGATGACATTCCTGAGAACGAGACCCAAGATTCCAGTGCAAACTTCACAAATCGGGCCGGCCGGTGGGCCAGAATTATGATTTCCAGGGTATTCATTCGCAGCTCCCCTGCGAGAGGCGTTGACGGATTTTGAGGTTACTGCCATTATTGAACTTCGGAGTTGCGATCCCGCCGATCCGATTCAAAGTGGTTTTATTTTTAAGTACAAGACGTGCCGCCGCTCCGCTCCGGCAGTGAGCAAAGAAGAAAGAGATATTTTGTTCAACGTTTTTTTCTGATTCGACAGACATTTCGGAAATGGAAAGACAGGAATGGGTAGGTGTTTTAGGGTTTTACTGCTCAGAACCTGTGTTTGGAAGTTTGAAAGCCGCCAATCCCGATTAGTACCACGCACCACAGCGAGCATTTCAAAAGGGTCAGAGACAAAGGCAGGAATCGCCTGAAGAATATAATGGGCCGCAAATCATGCGCAGCGAATGGTGTGCCCAGGGAAAACAAAGTGGCAGTAATTGGAACGACAACGTATGTGAAAGGTAGTGATACTGAATGCAGCACGTGGAAACAACGGGAGACGTCGTAAATGCCACAGAATCATTTGTTGCAAGGATTGACGGCGGAAAGAAAAGCAAATTTGAGCAGCAGCTGACACAGAAATAACCCAGAACCTCCAGCGCACATTCCCCCAGAGTAGACAACAGCACCACAGCAGCAGACTAAAGCATTAAGAGATCTCCCAGAGAAAAGGGCCTAATTCAGTAAACTTGAGCACGGTTTCAGACCAAAGAAAACATTGAAGATGGCTGAGGGTGCGCGAGAAGTGTCGGGCCAATGTGAAGGAACATTGCCCTATTTATGCTTGGATATCCGCAGAGGAGACTCGACGCGGAAGGACCCTATTTTAATGGAAATGAGCTGCGGCACAGGCAGCAGTTGCTGCTAACGGCTGCGGCCCATTGAAATCAGTGCTGAACCAGTGTCAACTGAACAGACTCTGTGCTGTGCATACTGCGACGAAGTTACGCAGTGAATACACGGGACTGAAGCACCTACTTTCTGGCCAGCGCCGTGGGCAATTGCTACTGCGATCCGCTGCGTCCTGTCAGAAGGGAACTACGCAGCAGTGTGCCCCTGTCAGCTGTTCTACTGGAAATGAAAAGGCTGTGTTGTTAGACACAGAAAATCAATGACAGAAGGGGTTAGCTCGAGAGGACGAACGGAGGAAATGTAAAAGGAGGACAATCGTATGGAGAAACAGCACAGCCGAGGAGCCATTTCGTTAAAGAACGGTTAATGGGAATGTGGCGTTCGGAATATTGAATTTCCACCGCACAAAGTCCGCGGTGGCGAATCACCGACTCAGGGTCGCTTGAACTAAAGCCGGCAAAAAGACATTTCGGGAATAGAGTTTATTGGCACTTGCTCGTTCAAATTTTTGCTCAGCCTCTGATTGGTCGAAAGGTATGGAGCAGCCAATGAGAGGCTTAGCAAAAATCAGTGCCAATAAGCTCTAATACGCCGTTATGGAATTCTTCTAACAAAGCCGCTGGAACCTCTCAGGTCGAGGAACTGCTGTGAGAACGGCGTTTGACCAGGCCTTGTGTACCCACTTTTGTGTAAATCAGATGTAAGTGGCATTGTCGAGCTAAGTTGCACCTAAACTATAATGTCTTCATTCACTGACAAGAGATACAACTGAGCATAAATAATCTGCGAGCTTGGGGGAAATCGTATGCTTCTCACCATCCTTCATCATGCCCAATACCTGACACGATTTGAAATAAATGATGGTTGTCCAGTGAGGGCATCGCGATACGAGGGAAGGAATTTTAGCATGAACTTCGCACCAATTGAAAACCTTCGTACGCTGTGCTGCCATACTGACCTCTTCGACTTTTTTTTCCTAATTAATACATCGGTGGAGGAGTGTTTGCTACTATTTTTCACTTGCCCAATCTGGATAAGATCGACTGTATCTAACCCGTCGGCGGTCCACTCAAGCATCCACTACTTCTGCAACTTGCGATTAACTCCACCGTCACCAGCTTTAGGACGGATCAAATGGCGATTCGGTACGACCTGACCACATTGACCGACGGAACGTGGGTGCAACATAGATTCCGATAGGACGGCTCACCAGCTTCTGTCAAAGTCTCCCGAAGGAAGCAAACTATACTGAATATCCAACCCACGGTGGTGGAGATGATGTATCCCACTGATACATTTGGTTCCAAACTGTAATGCGGCCAGAGGGCGATAAGATTGTGTTCCATACCGGCGGTACCAGCCAAGAGTGCAAAGAGTGCAAGTCGGGCGCAAAAGCATCGGATCAGGAGACCGTGCATATTAATATCTAGCTACTTACATACAATGGAAATTTACACTTCTCGCGACCTATCAATAGCGCAAACGCGCACGATTTGTCGCTTATTCTGCCCGTCCATCAGAAGTAGAAGCCTCATGCGCACAAAGTTGAATCGACGATGCATTTATAACCCGGCCACAGTTAAGCGTGCCGCGGTGACTGACAATCGTCAATAATAATATCACAGGAGCGCGAGCGGAGTTCATAAGAGATACATAGGTCGACCGACCGCCTTCACCAGGCGAAGCAGAGACGGAGAGCGTACGGTCATTGTAGACCATACGAGTTGTTGTTGACCATCAGCGAGTAAGGCGTGTGGACGTAGTCTCGGAAGGACACCCAATCGGGCTGAGTCACCTCTGGAAAGAACGCGTCTAATCCAGGGCCGTTCTCAGGCCACATAACGCCAGAGGGCTGCTGTGAAGCATACGATGGCGAAGGAGTCATGTCGGGGACGTTGTCTTCAGCCGGCGGACTAGAAGGTGGAACATGAGCTATCACCGAGGAACCACCGTACGCGACGACATGCCAGAATGGTTCCAGAGCAATGGCGAGCTCCGGGATATTCTTGGCCAACAAGGGAATGAGCTGTCGTGCCCGAGCCAAGGCCAAATCGCCTAACTCGAATGAAGGGACAGACTTCTTCACGTTGGACAAAGCCGAAATGAAAACTCGGAGCTGGTGAAGGACGCGCTGCCACGGCGCTCCGTCGGCCTGATCGGAAAGATCTGCCTGCAGCACAAGCCGCACAAGCAGAATAAGACATGTCGAAAAATGGAAAGCAGAATCTGTCGCGGATCAAATGAGCGCGGAAGAATCTATGGGAGGAGGGCTCACAAGCTGAGAAATATCCTCGGAGATCGTCCGGGGTAAGTGATGACGTAAACGCAACCACTTCTTCTGTGACCCTCAGCGCACTCGCAAATGCCGACTGTGCAGCAGCGGGCGGAAGATCAAGGTCCAGAACGCTGCGAACCAGAAGCAGCGCAACTGCGAGATACGAGAGTTGCAGAGAACCTGGGGAAGTGGGTGAACATAGTAGCCGAGCCGTATACCAGGAACATACGAAACCCAGGGGTGAAATAGCCATTTAGCGACTGGCCCATAGTATCCAGTCGATGTTTCCAGGAGTCAAGGTCCAAACCAAACTTGGATATGGTTGTTAATATTTCCCGGGGATCGCTGGAGCGGTACAATGGCCGAACAGCATGCAGATGGCGCAGGATGCGGTCCAGAACGAGAGTCAGTTCGCACAGAGCAACGAATGCGAAGTCATTCGAGACCTCGACCGGAGGAAGTGGAACGTCCCAGTCGGTATGGTGAATGTAACTGGAACGGCCATAGCACAAAGCGGCCCTATGAGGAATATATTCAGCAAAACGGCCCGTTCAAAAGGACAAAAGACGGACCACTTGTCCTGTTGTAGTACCGCCCACCTAGTACAGTCACTAAGAAAATGCAAAAACAAAAAGTGGAGACCGCCCACCATAACTTGACACGGAGATTCTTCTCCCATTTCGGAATCATCCACGATGTGCAGTCAAGATGCAAACCCATCAGACGGCCGGCTGCAATGGTCTTGACATGGATTATTAAAAGTTTCGACGCGTGGAAAAGATGGAAGTTACTTGTCCCAGAAGCATAGAATTGCCGGTTGGATTCAGTGACGGACGTCCGTCCAGATCAAGAAGGTTAGCCTGAATTGTCGACACGCGGGCGCTCCGTGATTGCGCCCGGTTGGTGAGTGTGGTGACTTTCCAAGCCTCGCCAGCAAGATGTCGTAATTGGTCGTCGTAAATGATCCCCCGAGACACATAGGCGCAAAAGAGGCCAGCAGGCAAGCGCTGTTCCGGATTGTCTGAAAAATCCGAAGCACGCCATATTGGAACAGCCTGTCCATCCATGCGTAGATAGCTGGATATCCGTGAATGCGAGAAAAATTCGAAGACGAATATACTAACTGCTGCAAAAGACGGGGTATGTTGTTGGGTCCCAGAAGGCCAATCAGCTCCGCGCTGGTATATTTGCCTACGTTGTCTTCGCCGTACGGACGAGGGCGTTCAAAAAGAAAGAATACAGGATCCGTTTGATTAGTAGACACCTGGCGCACTCGGAAAGGACTCGATTGTGGAGGAGTTGTGCCGTTTCTGGTGGTGGTATTGACGGTGGCCATCGCCAGCGCACTCAACACTAGTGCATCTCGTTCCGCTGTTTCCCCAACATAATGTGGTTCGAAATCATCGTCAGCGTCGGAATCGAGTGCCCGGTAAGCGTCCTGAGACTGAGACGAACAATTAATACGAAATAAAATGCAAGGCGTCACTCACCGTTATCGTTGGTGATATATCACTCGGTGGAGAGGGCGTCGGCGGGTCGCAGTGAAGAACGATATTCGAGAACGCGCCCCCAAGTTCCAGTCCAGACGTAAGAGGGCCAGTTACGTCAGGACGAAGCGAATTGTGCCTCTCTAACTTCACAGTGGGCGAGGCCAAAGGGATCGACGGGCTCGTATAACCAGAAGAGCCATAGGATCGAGATAGAGGTCGACTGGAGCCCGCCTCGGCCATCCCATTCCCGGTCTTGGGTTTGGACTCTGCCTTCTTGTTCCGCGGTCGCGGTACGTCTGCTGCAGCAGGGGAGTCGAAAGTGCACGCAACGGCCGATATTTGACAATTCAGGCAGGTTCCGCTCGGTTTGGTGATACACCTAGCCCACCAAGTCAAATCGCGATGCCTAGGACTGGGAGAGAAATACCTCTGTTTGCGGGATCTACACCTGTCGCAGGGTCGATTTTTTCGGGATCGGTAAGGGCGCTCTGAGTGTAGCGCCAGATGGCCGTCGTCATCGGTCATATCAATCCCAAATGAGAATAATTCGAGGCCGACGGTGTATCCTTTAGTTCAATGGCTTGGCCGGGAGGCTGACCGACGGGGTAGGATACAAGAGATCTGTTTGATGCTCGGTGCAGTCGTGACAATAGTGACAATCACCCCATCACGGATTAGATATGGGATATAAAAAAAACACAACAATGATGCACCTCATGCTCGCCGACGCTCATCAGGAAGGGTCTAATTTCAGACCGAAGGACGATCCATAAAAGGGACGCCCCTGTTTCCCGCAATCCAATTCCTCTGCCCCGCTCCTCATGGACTCTACCACTCGAAACGAACACTCTGCCACTTTCTGGGAGCAAGCCGACGACTGTCTCATTCGATACTCGGGCGGCGCTTCCTTCATACACCGTATCATCGAACGCGCAGACGGCGTGTATCTGTACGACGCAGATGGAAAGCGAATTATTGATTTTACGTCGGGGCAGGTAAGTACTGTTGAGCGTTTTCGGTTATTTTTATTTATCGACGCGCAGATGAGCTCTATCCTTGGACACTCAAACCCGGAGATCGTGGATATTATCCACAAACAAGTTGCAACCCTCGACCATTTGTTCTCTGGGATGCTCAGTCGTCCAGTGGTGGACCTAGGGTCCAAGCTATGTAGCATGCTGCCCCCTGGCCTCGACAAGGTGCAGCTGCTGTCGACCGGAGGTGAAAGTAACGAGTGTGCTATTCGCGTGAATATATCTCTGATGTTCAACTGCTCCGTCTGATCCTTACGTATTTCCAGATCGCCAAAATGTACACTGGAAAGTTCGAAATCGTCGGTGCGATCTGCAGTGTAATGTCTTCTATTCTAGCTGATCGCACCTCTAGGCTTGTCAAACTCCTGGCATGGGGTTACCTTCGCCGCCGCATCCATGACATATCAACTCACTCGCAAAGGCTACGGCCCAGCCGCTTCCGGTTCGTTAATACTCCCCACGCCAAACGGATACCGGAGTCCCTTCCGCAAACCAGACGGAACCTATGATTGGAAGACGGAGCTTGACTATGGGTTTTCGCTTGTTGATGCGCAATCTGTGGGATCGCTTGCGGCGGTAATCGTGGAGCCCATTCTCAGTTCCGGCGGTGTTATCGTACTGCCCCCGGGGTATCTCCGGCGGCTGAAAGAGCACTGTGTAACGCGGGGCATGCTGTTAATCGTCGACGAGGCCCAGACGGGTGTCGGCCGCACAGGAAAGAACTGGGCCTTCGAACATGATGGAGTCGTCCCAGATATCCTCACGTTATCCAAGACTCTGGGCGCGGGACTTCCGCTCTCGGCTGTGGTCACCTCGAGAGAAATAGAACAGGTTGTGCATTCGCGGGGATTCTCCTTCTGGAAGTCGCGTTAATTTCAGTTCGGCTTTCATGTTTGCTTACCTTTCGCTTCTACAGTCACCACCCACGTCTCGGACCCGCTGCCTGCAGCCGTAGGCCTCCAAGTGCTCAAGATGCTGGAGCGCGATAATCTCGCCGGCCGTGCTGAGCGCCTGGGTCAGCGTTTCCGTGCCTTTCTCCTCGGTCTGCAAGCGCAGTACGAATGCATTGGCGAGGTGCGCGGCATGGGACTCATGCAGGGCATGGAGATCGTCAAGGACCGCACGACGAAAGAGCCTGACGAGGCTCTTGCGACGGCATTGTCTGACCGTATGTTGGAGCTAGGGCTGAGCGCGAATGTCCTGCGGATTCCGGGAATCGGGAGTTCCTTCAGGATGGCGCCACCCCTGACGACTACACAGGAGGAACTTGACGCAGGCCTTGCCATTATTGCGGAGGCCTTCCGGTCGACTCCCGGCGCGAGTGTAATGTTGGCGGTCCACAAACACTAATTCGTCTGCTACAATAAATTTAGTTGAATTACTCGTGAATGAATATGTTGGGTGTAACTTCACATAGAACGAGGTCTGCGTACTCGTTGTTCGAAACGTCTAGGTTGACTGGTCCAGCGGCTAGAGCCCTTGAACTTGAAGAGCACATTGTGCAAATTTAGAGATGTCATATGTCCATTAATAGCACGAGTGGTCCGTTTGAAGTGAGAGTCCGAAAGCTTCGTTTAGTTTCGGACATAACGTGTGTGTATTCCGTCTTCGCATCCCACCGGGAGAGCGCAAACTCCGTGGTCCGTCCAACAACTGTGGTAACATAGATTGCCACTAATAATTGACAATTGTATTGAAACGGGGAACGAGGTATATCGAATACTTGTCAACCCCAGGTAAGTTCTGGGATTGTGGTGCCCGAAGTTTTCAAGCTACGTTCGCGTCGGCTCGGTCCCATCCCAAATTCCCGGGTTCCACAAAAAGGGAAAAGCGCAGGATTTGATATAGATGGCGAAACACAATTATTGTGGCGTTGAGATACATTTAAGCAACGAGGCGAAAGTTCAACCGGTGACAAATTGAGACAAATAATGTTGAAAAAGGTTGATGTTGCTAGATGAATACCATGATAATCATAATAATATCTGCCTCCTTTTACTCGGTAGCGCGGGACGGAAAGTCTGGTCTCTGGCTCTGGGCAAACGGGTATTTTCCTTATTCGAGCTCTACCTTGAGTACCGGAGTTTTTTAAATACCGGTTGGTACTTCTTCAGTTGTAATTCTCCAGCTGATTACGATACGAGACCGAGCCATTCCCGAACCTGTCATAACCAGACACTATCTGAACGCTCGTACCTCGCTATATATATGTATTCCTTCCCGTAGGCCACCATTCCCGCGGTTCATACCATATATAATTCACGGGTATCCACGGCTTCTCATAAGTCATCAACTTATATTTGACTTTTTGCATCTAACGTGGACACGTCGGAGAGTCTTTACCGTCGCTTTAACGGGATCTTGCTGTTTACCCTTCGAGATTCCGGTCTCGTTGTATTGTTCGCTTCAACCCGACGGCCAACACCATGCGGATGGCGTAGCGGACAATATCACCCCTCGGCAGGAGCCGACAACTGGTGACTTGTTGTTCATCATCCACCCGCAAATAAAACGAACGATCCGAGTCATTACCACTGTGTTTTAAATTCTTTCGGCGTTGATCGGCGCAGCGGCTATGAAATGCATCGGCATTGCGGGATTAATATTATTCATCGAACGTGCGGCACGTATCGTACTCCCCAGCCGATTCATCGCGACAATCAGTTCAGATCCGCCGTGCGTTTTTTCCGCGATAGGTTGATAAGTACGCGCTCATCAGTCGCGATGGGATATCGTGGTTTTGCATGAGATATTTAAAGCAGCAATGTAGTTTAACGGGCGAAACGGGCGACGGACAGTCAGTTGGCCGTCGCCGCGCGCTACGCGATATCGACATCTCCGATGGGGGGCGCATTTGCGCGACGGGGACACTACAAGGCCGACGCGGGCAACAGATTCAGACTCCGCATCGATAACCTTGATTCAGGCGTACCATCCGGGACACCAGGCGGAGGCTTTACTGGGTATGCTCCGAAGGTTGCGATAGGGTGTGCAGTGCCGGTTGTGAGAAAGTATGGGTATAAGTGCGAGGAAAGCGAGAACAAGAATACGATGGAACGGCACGGGAGAAGGATTCGGAGTTTCTATGCATATAGCGTATAGCGTATTTTTTTAGTGCCATTGTCTGCTCCATATAAGGAGTAGCGTAAAGATGGCACTGTGTGAGGGCGGTGGAGTCGGTGTGGGACGTATCGGTTCCAGTACTGCGCACATGTTGAAGTTGTTGGGCCTTGAGAAAAAAAATCATGTAAGCAGCTTGCGCAAATAAAAATACGTAGGAATTCTGTAGGCCTTGGAGCGAATGAAAGCCCGGGTTTAGGGGTCGGAGAGTCCAACAAAATGGTAAAGGTGAATTTTGGTGTCGAACCAGGTGCGATGCTGGTTTGGCTAGAGATCACCATTTTCACGTTGAAAATACGAATTTCTGATTTGTGGATGTACCAATTATGCCGACGAACGAGAGTATGCCGTTTGGTTAGCACATACGTTGAAGCTGAAGTCAAGGTGACGCAAGAGAGCTTCCCTGAAGTCTCCTGGACCTTGGTTCTGATATCGGTTCTGGGGACACAGCGGAATGGCAGCGGAAATCACACCAGATGACTACATTGTATTCTCGGCCGAGACGCCACCGGACCGCTCATGACAAACCAGCGAAGCTTATCCTGAAGGAAAGAGGGAAGAGCCGTGTGTCTCACTGCAGCTGTGCGCAAGGCCCGGAACTTTGGCAACAAATTATGTTGGTTAAGCAATGGCTGAGAGCAAGGAAAACTCGTTGCTCCTTGTCGCCACTCAACCGTCACCGATTTCCTTTGCCCTCAAATTTTTCGTTCGTGCACGTTGAGCTTGTTAAGCGTCCATTACTCGTTGCTCCTTGTCGTCAACGATGACCTTGCTCGCTAAATTTTTCGTTCGTGCAAGTCGAACCCTGTTTGAACTGCCATAGTACTGGCGCCGCCCATTTTTCAACTCGGCTGTTTCCCCCCTCCATATCGTTGCGGACGCCACCTGTCTTCAGTATAAGACTCAGGATAAATTAATAGCTCAACTATGTCCCCTTGTATCGCAATCACTGGATGCTCCATACATTGTTGAAAGTTGAAATCCAGGCCTGCAGAAACTCGTTCTATTCCGACGCTTCAGGGTAAAAACCAACCGCTTTTCTAACAGAGATTGTATCAGACTCGAGTGTGCATACCTTTCCAACAAAAATGGGACAAAGACCGATGTACTCGCCATTATACATTGATTACAGTTGTGGCACAATTCGGCCTTTTCATTTGCAAAGAAGGTGTCTTGGCTGTGAACAGAAGAAATCAATAGTTCGAGTTGCTCTACCTTGGATTTATGTTATTCATCCACGTACCTGCTATCCGAATCAAGTTGCCCCTCAGTACAAACTCGCGACCCAATCCCGTCAACCGACCAAGTTTCCCGCAACGTTGAATCTTTACCATCGTGCCTCACCTGTATTTCCTTTTCTCTCACGTTGAGGACTCGAACATCGCTTTCGCCGACGATGAAAATTCCGGGGCCGCCGCGAGCCCCACATTGCTTGCGGCCCGAGGCGGGAAACCAACGGGAAACCATCTCTATTTCCTTTTCTCTCACGTTGAGGACTCGAACATCACTTTCGCCGACGAGATATCATGCCGCGCTCACTGCAACCCGCGGGATTGCGGATTGTTGAAAATTCCGGGGCTGCTGCGAGCCCCACATTGGTTGCGGCCTGAGGCGGGAAACCAACGGGAAACCATCTCTATTTCCTTTTCTCTCACGTTGGGGACTCGAACATCGCTTTCGCCGACGAGATATCATGCCGCGCTCACTGCAGCCGGCGGGATTGTGGATTGTTGAAAATTCCGGGGCCCGAGACGGGAAACCATCTCTGGGTTCTTAGTTCAATCGCATGGCCGGAATCAGATTCGCAAAAATAGAAACGCACGGGTAGGTAGGTAGATAGTGTTACACGGCACGGTCCCGCTCAGGAACGCCGGTTCAAAGGTATAATTAATATCGGAGAAGAAGCCCAGGCCCAGCAAGCGCGGGCGAAGCCCGCGGAGAGCGCAACATAAAAGGTGATGTTCAGCGGCCCAGCGAAGACCGCGGAGAAAGGAACGCTATTAATTGGGTGATGTTCAGTTTAGAACGAAGGAAGTGTCAACACCATACCCGATGTCGTAGGAGTTGAGATTCTCGATGCGTCTGATCAAGGTGAATTTCCATAGCGGGGGACTTTCCGTGTATGTTTGTCACAAGAATTTCGCGGAGTACGGGTTTACGATGGTGGTTTGCAGCCGTACATCAAGCGAGTGCCAGGGCGACAATGCGGATGGAGTGATGCGTTTGCCGTGGTGCGCGGACTTTTCCGCGTTGTTTTGAATTATTCCACAGATTCTTTCCATGAAGATTGGACCATCAGAATGCATATTAGCCAGATAGAATCAGGGTGAAGGCATCATTCAGCGAGCTAGCCGGAGCACAAGTACACGAGCATTTTGACAGCAATGCGAAAATTTCCAGGAATCCAGCCAATCATATCAACAATGAAAAGCCCAAAGATGAAGGGCGAGCCATGGATCCGTTGCACATGATCACTGGCCGAAGTTGAAGACCCCCAGAAGAGTTTGACGATATTCGTTGTCGTGTTCAAGAGCAAGCCAGTGCATCAGTGTTTGTTGAGGCTTGTTGAGGCTTGATTCGAAAGCAGTTTCAAACCCCGCTCTTTGTCCACGACATCCTCGCGCTCCCTCGCGCGTTCGACGTGTCTCCCCGCGTCTTTTGCCTCCACTTGCACTCTATCCGACTTTTCCCACATCTAAATGCGATATACGCGCTTTTACGCCGGGAGGTCTGACTTCAACGGCTGGATAGTACACGCTTGGGCTCTTTGGCCACTGGCGGTGGCGCGTCTTGTAGCCCAGCACTTCGTTACTCTGGGAGATCTCGCATTGAATTCCTCTGAATTACTTCCCGCTTCTTCTTACGCTCTGAATCCAAACCTGGCGACCCACACGAGGGACTTCACCAGCTAGAGCCTCGTCGTGCACGTGGAGAACTGTGGTCCGAACAAGATGGTCTAATACTTCGACGTTTTCCGATGCCACACCCTCTGTCCTTGACGATCTGCCGGCTGATTTGAATTCAGCATGTAAGCATAACTTTGTGTTCGGTGACTAAAGCTCGCGCAACGCCTGGAACGCTACCGAAATCGGAGTGGGGCCGCCTGGGGCGACGCCAGGTAGCGCCAGGTGCATGAGGATCTCGATCTCGGCCGAGCTTTCCCTGTGCCCTTATTTCACGCTGCTTGACCTCCGGCTCAGCAAAATTGCAATGATGTCTATGCCGAGATGCCGCCTGGATGTGGCCCGTGCGCGGGAAGGCTTTGTGGCAGTGTTTTATCAAAAAGCCTGACTTGCGCCTGACTTGCTGGTCACTCCTCCCCGTGATCCACACGCGCCAGCCTCAGATTGCAATTAACGGCTCCTCCTTCTCTGTCGCCCTCTACAACCTTCTGTGACATTGCATTACCATCTAGTGACTCTCTCTTGTCTCGAGTGGTCCTCTTCGATTTTTGAAGGCAAAAATTCCCAAATCTCCGCATTGTTAGCCCTATTTCGCTTACCATCTACTTTAGAGATACGCACTGCTATATTTCAGCCGACTCGTTACCGTCTGTCATACACCTTGTAGCCGCACACTTCCTTGAGAGCACCCCGGGCGCCATAATTCTCCCCGATGGCTTCAGCGGCACCTAGTCACGATTCGACCTTATCCTCTGCACCTGCACCTGCAGGTCCTCCCCCGATGAACCTCTCTGGTATGGATCTCGCACAGATCCAAGCCAATGGCATGCAGGCAATTCCAGGGCTCGACCCGACGCAACTTATGAACCTCTTGAGGCATCTACCTGGCGTATTCACCAAGGTGCGACCATCCATCTCGACTCCCTTTCAATCCACATACCTCTGGGCTGTTTCGATGAAACTCCCTACCCCCCGTCCTTCGTTCCTCGATTCCAAATTCCGCGCTCTCCTCCGCCTACACGTGATCGTTTCGCGCTCATCACGCCTCCGCGTCGAGCACGCTGCCTCACATGACGAGTGCTTTTTCGGACCTGGCCTCCCCGTATTTTATGACCTCTTTGCGCATTTCTCATCTGTCCCCTTCTTCCTGCACCCATTTTTCTGACCTTTGCCTCCCAGCAACTCGCCGACGGTACGCTCAAGGAGGACGCCGCCCAGACGCTTTCGAACCTCTCCCAGTTCGCGCAGGGCGGCACCGGCCCCGGCGGCTTCCGCGTGAGCGACCCTGGCCCGTCGTCGCACCCGCACGGACCCCCGGTCCTCAGCCACCTTGGCCCCCCACCGCAGAGCGTCACCATGCTCGGGACGGGCGGCATGCCGAACCCACCCGTGCCGGCGCCCCCTGCGGGTGCGGGCGCTGAGGACGGCGACGATGGCGACGACGGGGAGTACGTCGACAAGCCCGAGCAGGGGGATGCCCCTGCGCGCAAGGCCACTGGGGGCGGGAAGGGCCGCGGCCGCGGAGGCGCGGCGATGGGGAGCGAGGAGTGGACGCGGCAGCGGAAGGACAATCATGTATGTTTACGTTCTTCAAGCTGGTCTGCTACTAGCGCTCACCTTCCCTTCCAATGCAGAAAGAAGTCGAGCGCCGCCGGCGCGGGAACATTAACGAGGGGATCAATGAGCTGGGGCGTATCGTGCCCAGCGGCAGCGGCGAGAAGGCGAAGGGCGCGATCCTCTCCCGCGCGGTGCAGTACATCCATCACCTCAAGGAGAACGAGGCGCGCAACATCGAGAAGTGGACGCTGGAGAAGCTGCTCATGGACCAGGCGATGGGCGACCTGCAGTGCAGCTCGATGAGATTCGCAGGATGTGGGAGGAGGAGCGCGCGCAGCGGCAGCGCGCGGAGCAGGAGCTTGAGGCGTTGCGCGGGGGCAAGGCGCCGGCGAGCGGTGGGGAGAAGCGCGCCGCCAGTCCGGAGGGCGGGGAGGAGGGCGACGGAAAGAGGCAGAGGACGGAGTGATTTTTTTCTATCTCGATTTCTTTTCTTTTCGCTCTTGTTTCTGTACGATCAACGTGTACACTTCGTGTCGATGTACCAATCCGATTCTGTGGACCAAAGGTGTTCCTTCCTTATGTGGATCAAAAAGTGTGACATGATGTGACCCGGGCTCTTCGAACCACCACGACCGTCCTGCTCGTCGTGTTGCTTTCCGCCGTGCTTTTCGCAGTGCGTTCTGCTTAGCTTGTGAAGGCTCTCTGTTCAATGATATAGAGCAAAATATCCATGGGATTGAACAGACAACACACGATAAGCTAGGGCTGGTAAGTAGGCACATTTAATATTTATCATTCCGGTGCGGTCCTGCTGACCGCTGAGAAACAGCTGTATGAGAAACGAGAAATGAAGCAAGGATAGCAAATGAATAGCAGGGTCCGACAGATAACAATACAGATATATGAGTGGAGACTTGGAGTAGGCCCTCGGATGGCCTTATACGCTACTCAGAAATGTGAGCCAACGAACTTCGTCCCAATTCCGGGATGCTCACATGGATGGTCCGTCAAATGTGTTGCCAGTTTCGGATACAAGGCGACGACGTAGGGTCAAGGTGCGTTCGTAGCCTTGGAAATCCAAAGATAGGCATGATGATTAGGTCAGAAAACAAATAGACCAACGCACGCATTGAAGAACAAATGGTCGCGTCGATAGTCTCGCGGACCTCTTTTATGCCTTTGCATAACCGACGCTGACGTTCCGCTTCAATGGTGAGCTGAAATAATTTTTGTTCAATTATCCACCCGCGCAATTTTGAACACTCTCACCAGGATGGACGTTTCGATATCCTTCACCTCCTTGGCGCACTCGTCGATGCTCTGCAAAATTTCTTTGGCTTTCTCCAGATATTCCCCCCATGTTGTAACGCTGCGTGCTTCCAATAAACGAGTCTGAATTTTGGACGCTGATAATTTGGCGCTGAAATTCATTATTCTAATTACCATCAACGTTCACGGCGGCGACCTGAATAATACTCACTCAAGCAGGCGCTTCCCGTATTCCAACCACTTTACTTGGTCCCTTGCACAGTTTACTTCTGCGTATGGTTGAATTTTCTCGATCGCGATGATCGTGTTTTGGACACGACCCAGCTTGTACCATGGAGTCTGACGGTTGGCGGCATAAACGGCGAATGATGCCGCTCCAAGGCCTAGGAGGGTGTATGGGAAGGCATTTCCCGCCACTAGAGCTAGCCCCGATAATATTATCGATGCCATGGAATAAGGGATGCAGTCGTGGACTGCGAAGCATCATGTCTCCCTTTAAAGTGCAACACAGTCCAAACCCACACACATGTTCTGTTCGATTTTGAAAGAGGCAAAAATCGTAACTTTCGCCGCGGCATTCGAACTCGAAAATAGTCTTAGATAAGAGCCACACTCGCACCTGTAAAGCCCACCTAGCTCGTCAAGATAGAGGGGGGATCTGATGGGTCTCCCCGACGGGTTTTGGCGTGGGGCCACATCACGCGTTAATTATGGCCTAGCAATGGCGATTTAGCCGAAGATATTGTTAGATGTACAGATATCAGTTCCTAGGACCGGTTTACGTTCCAGGTCTACGATCGTGGATTACTTACCAATCCGGCACTTCCCGACCGGCTGGGGCTCAGAAATAGATAAAATTCAAACAAAAAAAAAAGTCATTTCTCAAAAACCCGGGACTTGTCGCCAGCGGCAGGTGCGTAGTGTTGCCGTAGGCTCGATTCTTTCCAAAATTTGCCGAACCCCGAACCTCAAGTCAGGCTCGGTTTGAGTAATTTTCCGAACACTCGTTCGGTGCACATGGGTTCAGTTCAGATTCGGGCTCAGTTCAAACCTCAACGAACATTGATTTTAACAGCATGAAGGAGTCGGGAATCCCTGGAAATGTTTAGAATTGGTCCCAGCTCCACCCATGCCAGCAAAGGTTTCATTTCAGCATACTACCCGTGAGTCAAATTCTCACTTTTATTTTGGTTTATTCACCTCGACACCCCCCTTTCGTGGACAATTGGCTGCAAACAGAACCAGAAGAAGCGCACAGGTGCAACATTAGCAACCAATGTCCCATTGAGTTACTAGGCAAGTCCAAAATCTCCGAGCCTCAAACCTGACCTGGGGTTTGGTTTGGTTTTTTTGGAGTGCCTGAACCTGAATTCGGGTGTGGTTCGGATTCGGTTCAGGTTTGGGAGGGGTTCTGAACCGAATCCCGGCAGCACTAGCGCACTCCATGTGCCATCCTACCTTTGCACCCTTCTCTGCAACTGTCTCCACACAAAGGATGCTAACTCACCACGCACCCTGCAACCACTTGGAAACCACCTGCGTGCGAAGCGCACCATCGTATCATGTTCAGTGCATCCTTCCTTTCACCATCCACACAGTGAAGTGTGCCATCTTACCTTGTAATGTGCGCAGCACGCCATCCAACTCGCACACTGCCTGAGGCTGCAGCCATCTACGTGCGAAGCGCACCGTCTTACCACCCACTTCTTCAATAACATCCCGACTTTCATTATCCCCGCGCAAAGCACACTATCCCAAGTATCTTGCACCCTGCCTTCAACCACACTTGCACAAAAAACTGCATGTCTTTCGGTCCCGGGTGTGCGCGGAGCGCCGTTTGAATAGATATGATACCGCGCAATCTGTTGTTATCAACCAACAGCCGCAATAGTTGCCATCAAAGATGGCGCGCCTCCCACCGTCATTGCCATCAAGATCTCAGTGGGCGGCGCCGCCCAAGTCCGCTCCATCCACAAAGATGCCCGTAAATTCACAAAAAAGGAGGGGCATACTGGGCCTCTCTGGAACATATATGCCTATTATTTACCCTTATCATACCACTGGTTGTCAAGTAATTCATGAATCAATATTATTTAAACCATAAAAAAGGTACAAGTCAGTAGATATGGTACTATGATACGGTGGATGAAGGCATGTAGGAGCAGTGAAACGTAAGGCATAGGGGGACGACGCGCGGACGCAGGAAGGCTTACTTGCGAGGGCCGCGTGGGATACCGGTGTCGGAGCGCTTCTTGTGTTGCTTCTTCGCATTCACTAAAAGGCAAGGGACTGACCGAATATGGACAGTGTATGCTTGCCATTGTAGAAAGGGTTGAATGGAAATCGATCACGAGAGAGGCAGAGAGAGGCCAGCCGGTGTTTTGGAATTCAAACATGGAGTGGGGAAGGAGAGAGAGTTCAAGCTTCACCCAAAATTTCCTCCCCCGAAACAACGGCCCCAACAGGTTTAGGATGCGATCCTATTCGCTTGCAGTTGATCAGAAAAAGCAGCAGATTTCTCGACAAGTCGGACGAGGAGGATACGAAATGTCGAAGCCCCTGTTCGTCATGTTGTGCTGGCCGCAGCAACCACCTTCCAAACTGTTAAGAATAGCGGGGCGGGCGCAGGGAGATACCGGTTGGGGGTAGGGATATGGTGACGCCAGGTGTACGTCCGGGTCCGCGAGTGTGCAGGAAGCTAGATAAATATTGTATTAGCTCTTCACTCGGTTGTGTGGATGGGCAGAATGAATGTATTATGTACCTAGATAAATATCATATTACTGTAAGGAATGTAAGTATGAATGTAGAGGAAATATAAATGATAGGATGTACACTCTTCACTCGGCCGTGTGGGTGGGCAGAATGAAGAGCGTCGTGTGAGGACATGTAGACTATATGTAAGAGTAAAATTTGAGCCGTCGCGTCGCCCGCGCATAGCGTATTCGCTACCGTGGCTCCACGCCGACTTGCTCCGTACCTCGTTCGCTAACACAAACCAACGAAATATGTTATTACAACAACTGAACTGCAAAGCGGAAGAACCATCGAAGCGACCCATAGAAACCCAAGAAGACCGCGGGAGAAACCAAAACCCTAGTCCCCCACAGGAGGGTCGCTCAATGAGCTCGCATCGCCCGCGGCCGGTACTGGTGCATCGAACTTTTGCCGGTACAGAAAATTCCGAACCGTTTGGTCAACGGTGGAGGTTTGTAGGCGTAAGTGGAGGAAGGCGAGTCAGAAGCTGGGACCTCCTTTTCCTGCTGAGTGCTGTGTCTCGCACGTCTCCGGGAGGACATAACGGCGGGCGGTACCCGAAACGGCAATAGTGGGCTAGACCGCTTTCGGCGCGGGAAGGCTTGCGGCGCACGGGGCGGGAAGGCGTCGGGGGCTAGAAAGAGGTAATAGGAATCAGCAGATTGGACTGAAGGCCGGATCATGGCCTACCGGGCATGGCGAGACGGGCGGCTGTTGTGTTTCCTGATTCGGGCTGTGGCGTGCAGGTAGTAATACCTAGGGCCAACGAATCCCTTGATTTATCTGGTAACGATGTTCGCGCAGGAGAGCTGGACGATTCCACCGCAGATTGGCGACCCACAAAATTACTGAACAAGCGGACGAGCAGTGAATTTGTTCTGGCTGTAAGTACAAAAATTGAATCGGTTAATACCGGGAGATTAAAATTCCAAGGATGGATGGATATTAATTACCTTGAAGAGAGTCATCGACGTCGGCGCGACGTGCCTGTAGCATCCGCAACAAATCAAAGTAAGGCATCCTTCCACTTTCCCTTTTGGCACGATGTAGTGGTAAACAGATACAGTGATATTCCCGAAGCTTCCAGTGTATCACGAGCAATCTTTTTTTTACCGCAATTGGAACTTTGTGAGTCGATGAAGATGGGAATGGAAATCCAATTACCTCGATTAAACGGATGATCTGCCCGAGGTGTCAGAACCGAAATACATAGTGGAGCCGAAATATAAAAAGCTGACCTTGCGGCTCTGTCTGCGGAACTCTGTGGGGGATAATGTGGCAACGCAGGAGAGCAGCTCTGCGGCAGCACCGAGAAATTCTGGATTCAATTGCGACTGGAAGGCGATGCATAATCGGACGGCGTCCGTCTGAAGATCCGTGAGAGGGGGGTGTTGCTGAGCATCCGAAGGAGAGATCATAATCTGTGAGTGGGTGGATGTGGGAGCGAAGGGCGAGCCGCAGCGCTTTGAATGTGTTGTGGTGCTTGTGAGTAACGGTCAAGGTCTGTTGGCAGGCCGGCATCTTCCGAGATTTCGACTCCAGCCATCGACAGCCGGCATTCTGTGTGGATGAAAGGAAAAATATGGTGTCTACGCTAGCACATCTGTCAAGATGCCACTGATCTACTGACGAGGTTTTTGTTTCTTCTATGAGGTGTTTCTGGGCCGTGGCCCTTGACGTGATCGTCTCGACAACACAATAAGAGAGAAAAGGGAGAAAAGAAAGGGAGCAACAGAGAAGTTTGGAGGTACTAGGATGAGCAAGGTAGGTAGGGATCTCGAGTGAAGACACGACCCCACAATAATATTTACGGAACTTTCGAGGGCATCGCCATGCGCCGCCACGCTCTCATCTCCAAGATTTAAAGTGACCAGACCACATTCTTGGGAGGGAAAGTTTAACTGGATGTCGTACGCCACAGTGAGGTATGATACAACTGAGGAACCAGGACCTATGCCGACGGAAGTCGGCAGCTAGACGGCGTCTTGACGAGTTGGTCGCTCACTATTCAAGTCACCATGGCGAATAAATATAGTGCATATCCAGGGTTAGCGTGTTACGCTCCGCGCCAGCAAGATACCCATTCCTCAGGGGAGGTCATAAACATGGGAATAGCTGGATAATGAACAGAAGAGAAGATCTCCCTTACTCTACTGCAACGATTGAAGCACTGTCGAGGTTATCCTCCGGTTTCCTGCGCCAGCCTAAGAGGCTGATAGTAATCTGTGCGGAGGAGATTTGTATATGGAGGAGGGGTGTCCCACTCGCCGTCATGCGACGTCTCTGCGACGACGAAGCTGCATGCTTTGGAACCTTGTCTAGGGTTCAGCGGCAAAATTGCAGAGTTCCGAAATTGAGGGCTTTGGAATTTAAGTACTCGAGTAGACGACCTTTTTCGGTGACGGCTGGTGGTTTCATCTTTTATGGTGTGGGTCCGCAGACCGGACTCAAGACCAACATGAATGGTTAGGAGTCGCCTAGGCGATGGGGTGGGCGCAAGGATGGTGGAGGCTGTTTTCATAAACCGGTAAGGCCTCTCAGTGAGAGGGAAGTAGGCAACCCAGTCAAATATCGCTCGGATGCACCGCCAATGCTTCTGTTCGGCGTCCGCTTCGAGCCGTTTCCGTTGATGTGGGGAATAGTAGTCGAGAGCACTGACGTCGAGAAGGCGAGCGCGTCCGTTTGATCTATCGCAATGCGCTCGGCGTCAACTAGAAATGCATGAACCATAAAGACTCGTTCTATGCTTTGCGAAGGCTGCGAAGACAACAGCACGATCGGTCTGTCGATTTCATTAGACGAGCTGTCCACGAGATAAACAAACATGCTTGCAACTCGGATGGGCGACAGGTTGGAAGACTCGGTCATGATTCCAATTAGAAGATCTCTAATGAAAATATGGGCGACAAGTTCATACTTAAAAACGTAAGATTCATGCCCAGTATACGTAGAGCCTTTAAGGCTCTTGTTTCGCGCTGGATGAGTTTCAGGAACACATCTGACAGGAAATCAGTCTACTTGCACACGTACCGTCACAAGCAACCCGCCACTGCAGAGCGTCACCATGCTCAAAACGGGTGGCATGTCGAACCCGAACCTGCCGCCGGCGGCCCCTGCGGGCGCGGAGGACGGTAACGAGGGTGACGACGGGGATTACATTGACAAGCCCGAGCAGGGGGATGCGCAGGGGCCTGTGCGCAAGGCCACTGGGGGCGGGAAAGGGTCACGGCCGTGGGGGCGCGGGGATGGGATGGGGAGCAAGGAGTGGACGCGGCAGCGGAAGGATAATAATGTATGTTTTCTTATCAAGCTGGTTTATTTACTAGCGCTGACCTGACCTGACCTTCCCACAGAAAGAAGTCGAGCGCCGCCGGAGCGGGAGCATCAACGAGGGGATCAACGACATGGGGCGCATCGTGCCCAGCGGCAGCGGCGAGAAGGGTGCAATCCTGTCTTGCGCGGTGCAGTGCATCCACCACCTCAAGGAGAACGAGAGCGGCACATCAAGAAGTGGACACTCGAGAGTCGAGAAGCTGCTCATGGACCAGGCGATGGGCGACCTGCAGATATAGCTCGATGAGATCCGCAGGATGTGGAAGGAGAAGCGCGCGCAGCGGCAGCGCGCGGAGCAGGAGCTCGAGGCGCGGCAAGGCACCGGCGAGCGGTGGGAGAAGCACCCTGCTGGTCCGGAGGGCGGCGAGAGGGCGACGGCAAGAGGCAGAGGACGGAGTTGTTCTCTTTTCGCTCTTGTTTCTGTACGATCAGGGGCGTATACTTCGTGTCGATGTACCAATTCTGAATTTTCTAGGCGCCAAAGTGGCGGTGTTCCTTCCTTCCTTTTGCGGGTGAATCAACAAGTGTGACATGATGTGACCTGAGCTCGTTCGAACCACCACGTCCAAACACGTCCGTGCCCGTCCTGTTGCTTTCCGCCACCGCTGAGACAAGGTTTCTTGGTGGCCCATTCTTCCACGACCCGTGATTGTGAGACCTCTCTACAAGAGGAAGAAATACGCAGTCAATCCCGCAATTTTCTTGACGACGCCCGCGATGACCGACCAAGATGGCCCGACCCAAGCCTGGGCCATTGAGCCCAACCCAACCCGCACAATACTTCAACAGCACACAATAGATTGCCAACCGTAAGCACATGTTTATTAAATTTTCCGTCGCTGTCCCGCTGATCGTTGTGGAAGTAACCGGCACAGAAAAAGAGAAAGGGAAGAAAGGATAGCAAATGAATAGCAAGGTCCACAGCTAACGACGCAGATATGACTAGAAACTTCGGGGTCTATGACGAGAAACGTCGAGGTCGGCGGGCCTCCGATGGCCTCATACGCTACTCGGAAATGTGAGCCAAGGACTTTGTGTCAAGTCTGGTATACTCGCATGGATGGTCCGTCAAATATATTGCCGCTTCAGATTCAAAGCGACGACGTAGTGTCAAGGTGCGTTCGTGGCCTTGGAAATCCAAAGATAGGCATGATGATTACGCCAGAAAACAAATAGACCAACGCACGCATCGAAGAACAAATGGTCGCGTCGATGGTCTCGCGGACCTCTTTTATGCCTTCGCATAACCGACGCTGACGTTCGGCTTCAATTGTGAGCTGCGAGATTTTTTTTTCAATTATCCCCACTCGCAATTCTGAACACTCTTACCAAGATGGACGTCTGGATATCCTTCACCTCCTTGGCGCACTCGTCGATGCTCTGCAGAATTTCTGTGACCTTATCCAGATATTTCCGCCATGTTTTAACTTTGCTTGCTTCCAATAAACGAGTCTGAATCTTGGACGCTGATAATTTGGCGCTGAATATCGCCACTCGAATTAGCTCCTAACGTTGGCGATGGCGACCTGAATGATACTCACCCAAGCAGGCGCCTCTCGTAGTCCATCCACTTCACTTGGTCTCTTGCACCGTTTTCCTCTGCGTGTTGTCGAATTTTCTCGGTCGCGATTATCACATCTTCGACCCGGCGCAGCTTGTGCGATGGAGTCTGACGGTTGGCGCCATAAACGGCGAATGATGCCGCTCCAAGGCTCAGGAGGGTGTATGGGAAGGCGTTGCCCGCCACTAGAGCTAGACCCGGTAATATTATTGATGTAGTTATGTCGCCCATGGAAGAAGGAGGATGCAGTCGTGGACTGAGGTTCAGGCGCCAAGTTCCCATCGAAGGAAGATGTCTTTGGCTTGAATGCAGAGTAGAGACTTGGAGCCCGCGAGACCCAGTAGCAAGTAGCAAGCAAGAGTAATCCCAGAAGTTCTTGCTAGTTGCTTCCGAATGATCCAGCTCGACCCAGTGCGCCATAGCTCGACTCATCGAAAAGTGCGTTCCAAATCCGGATGTCCCAATCCGGCTGTGTCTGTTGCGCCTGTGACCGCATCCGCATGGGGATATTCGACCACTGCCTTACGGGGCTACCCAATCCAGTCGAGATCCCATCACAGATCTCCACCGCAATCACTTCCTCGGTCCATATCGGGAACCGCACACATCAAATTTCACCACAGCGATTCGAGCGGTCGTTTCCCTCCAGCAACAATTTATTCCCGGATGTAGCAGCTAGCAGCTAATTGTGAAATATACGATATAGTGGAATATCCGAATCAGACTCTTCCACGCAAACAAAGCTGGAAAATTGTGGTTCACGGCTAAGCAGTGTTTTTGAAAATTAAATTCTCCACAGAGACCTACCGTTGGAGATGGCGATCGAGGTTTGTGAAGGCTGGATCCTGATGGCAGTGAGCCCAGTGGATAACTAGGCGTTGAGGTGAGCTCGGACTCCCGGCCCGACTGCTGTAATGCACAGAGAGAGTCGAGACTGAGAGGGATTCACCCACTAGAATCAGAAATCTCCACAGGTAGGATTGGTCCTAAATGGTTGGACTCAGTGACAATAAACGAAGCCGAATGGATCCTATACAGTCTGAAGCGCGGCATTGGAACTAGCCACATTCGCTAAAAGGTAAGGAAAGGACTGAGCGAGTATGAACAGTCTAAGCTTGCCGTAGTTGAAATCTTCAAAGGTCTGTAGAAAGGGTTGAATGGGAATGAATTGTGAGAGAGGACAGCCTTAGGCCAGCCGGTACACAGCCGATGTTTTCAAAGGACCCATGGAGTGGGGACAATAGCAGATACATAGCAGATACAATAGCCTCAACTTGAGGCTTGTTGGGATTCATTTTCTAGTTGTGTTCAACTCAGATACAGAAAATAAATAAGTAACAGAGGACGCGTTTCGGATCTGGCTGTTGATCCCAACTTCTTCACGAAAGCAGCAAAACGGACGGGTCGCGACAAGTGAGAAGATTTGGTCATGACCCCTGATCAGACGGCCCACAAGTTCATAGGCGAGATCCATGCTCTGTACGGCCTCTAATTTCACACTCAATGAGTCTCAGAGACACATCTGGTGGACAGATTTGAATAAGGATGGGCTAAACCGCTTGTACATGTACCGTCACAAGCAATATTAATTTGAACACCAACCTTTTTGTCTTGCCAGACACCTCGACCAAATTCATAGCCGATACACCAGTCTCGTCATGTCGACCTCTGCGATATCGGCACACAGAGCCCAAAAAAAGCCACAAGGAATGTGACTCGGTCTCGGACAATACGCTGTCCAGAAGGGCGGTCGATCATGTACTAAGCCTAAATGTCGCCATGTTCAAACTATAGTGTCGAGACGATTTTGCTGGCTTTAAGTCAGCAAGATACCGGGTCGTGCTGGATATATGAAAGGCGCGCACAATCTTTTCGAGCCATGGATTTGTGGATTTTGACTGGCGATAGTCAAATTCCTCGCAAAACCCAATTGAACCATAATGAATTTCCGATACCAGCAGTTGTCCAATATCACCTTTCCTGTACGATCACGGTTTGGTGTTAGTATCGACGAAGACAGACACTTTTCAAGTGGTGCACGGTGCGCCCACAGACACCTACAGAGACCTACAACAGTATGTGGTGAACGTTCAAACGGAGTGTGAACGACAATTGATGCCATCATCTTTCGCGCCCTGTTCTGTAGTATTACGTTCAATTCGTAAGGCCATTTTTGGCTTTTTCGGTGTGACGACCGGAACCTTTTCGTAACCGAGCCCGTTTAGGCAGTTTGATCCGCCGGCAACCCTCGGCTACCCTCGGCTAGGTCGGCTAAGGCCAAAATTTGCTCCGTGACGCAGTGACTTACGAAAATTTTCGTAGGTTTTTGGCCGTGTGACGCGTGACTATACGAATTGAACGTAATACTACAGTTGTTTTTTTGCTCTCATTTCGCGTATCGATTCAATCCGGCACTTCATCCAGTGAAGAGTGCTTGAACGATAGAAATAGCCATTAATTATCAGATATTATTTTCACGAAAAAGAAAGTACCTGGGGAGGAACTAGCACTGGCGGCAGCAAAGATGTTCCTGGGGTGGATGTCCAAAGATGTCCAAGTTAGAGTTCGATGGGGGATGAAAGTGAAGGATTACATGAAACCCAGAGAGTCTTTCTGCCGATACAGAAGTATTAATACCCGGCGCAGAGTCGGTCGGTCCTGGACCAATGCCTTCGTTCGCATAAACTTCATACTGATGAAATTTCAAAAGTCAGAGGTGGTTGACAGTCAGTTACCGTCAATATACGAATAATTAAAAAGTCTAAAACGAACTGGTTCGACCCAACGACCGAAAAGCCGAAATCTCAAGAATGAAGTCCCACAAATCATATCACCGTTGAAGCTGGGATTTTGCACGAATGACGTCAACACCGATTGATGCGCGAGTTGTACATCGACGCGCTATAGCCTGCACCTGTCTGCAGTGTGCACAAGGGATTTTGAACAAAAAGATGATGGTGGTGAGAGATCAAGAGTCGGTGATCAATATTCCCACAATGCCAATCAAAGAATCGGTACGCGCTCAAATTTGCCTACCATGTCATCCCCAAGCGACGACGAGCTGCAGGACGCGCTTGTGCAACTCAAGGCCGCGAACCCATCTCTTGGAATCCCCAAAATTCATGCGCGTTTGCGTGCAGACTTTCCCGCATGGACTGTGAGCGAAAAGCGCATGCGCAAGATCCTCGCGACGCTCGCCCCGCCAAAAGACACCACTCCGTCTTTTCCGTCCTCGCAACTCGTTGAGGGCCTGGATATAACTAATTGGACGACACGCGTCGATGTCCGCATGTTCAACAAGACTAAAGGGAAAGGGCTTGTCGCGACGCAGAAGATCAAGGCTGGCGAAACGATCTGGGTTGAGGATCCATTCGTTATCGCGCCCGAATGGTGTGCTACAAATTTGGGATGTTGATCCGCACAATTAGGCTTATGGATTGTGCAGGGAGATCTACGACAAGCAGCGCACAGGCGCCGCGTGTAGCCTGTGCACAACGCTCTTCGCGAGCTCGCTGGAGGCAAGGGCACACTGTCCCCACTGTCCTGCGGCATTCTGCAACACGTTGTGCCGCAAGCGGGCGGAGAAGACGCATCCGCTGCTCTGTGCCGCCCAGAATCCTGCCTCGATGGTGCTCCTCCGATGGGTGCGGTCGAAGGAGTGGATGGCGCTTCACGCACTCGTACAGTGCACTGCACGCCTGCTGCTTGCTAATGCCGCGGGTGAAGAAACACTCGCCTCCGACTGGGCAGTGGTGCGCGGGTTCGCGGTGCTCGGGATGGAGGAACGCGCGCGATACAGCTTCAGGTGACGCGTGCACCTGTCCTCCGCGATATCAAATTAAATACTAGGCGAATAAAGGTCTGAGCCGGATCGCGAGACATGGAAGGCAGCGTTCGAGCTGTTCTGTACGGCGTTCCATCGCCCGCGGCGCGAGGATCCCCCAGCGAAGAACCTGCCGAGCGAGGAGAAAAAAGTTGTCACGATCCTGCGCAAGCCCCTCCCTGCTGAAATTGAGGCGGCGCTGTTCGACTACGATAAGGGCTTCCTGCGTGGGTTGGGCCGTATGAGTCTCAGTGCGTACTCCCAACCGTCTTCCTCTGCCTTTATCCCTTCTTCGTGCCCCCACGAAATCAACCGCCGTACAATTCTCATTTTATTCTAATTTCATTCGGCCAGATCTCGAAGCGCACGGCGGCCTCTACACGCTGCACGCGCATCTCAACCACGACTGCGCTCCCAACACTTCCGTGCGACACCTCGACCAGAGGCGCGCGCTCGCGCGCGTCACTGTCAGAGCCCTCGCGGACATCGAGCCCGGGCAAGAGCTGCTCATCACCTACGTGGACCCGCGACGGGATACGCCGAGCGCCGCACTGCGCTCGAGGCGTGGGGGTTCGTGTGCCAGTGCGCGAGGTGCACCGAGGAGGGGAGGGACTGGAAGCCGCCGGAGGGAGAGGACGGCTTGGGTGATTTGGCGAGCGAGTTGAAGGCGGGGCTGGGTGTGATGTAGATCAAGTCGTTGCCCGTGGTTGAACAATTCGGAAGAAGAAAAGGCGTTTGCAGGTGCTTTCAATTCGCTGTCCTTTCCATTCAAAGCTTAAATATGCCTAGGTCTTACATAGATCTAGAAAAACAGCAGCATCATTGGGCTGAATGGGTTTGTTGGACTGACGGCTCTGACTCAATCGGAGAATCGATACGATTCGACAAATTGTGGCTTGTCGATTGAGTTGAGTGTAAGAGACGGCCAATGTTTTTCTTCGATCCATGTGAGCGCCGAGATACGGGGCGATTTCATAATAGTCAAGCTACAGATGAACTCGTCCATAAAAATTTCAATTGGTGCTGTAACAAACACAGATATTTGTATACGTCTAGCTCCCCGAGAGACGCGTGGAGATCATGAGCCATGGGCGGTAATCTTGCCCGGAGGGCACCATGTCCGGTTTTTGGGGACAGGGATAGATGTGTGTCGAAGTGCGAACATGTTCGGTGGCGAGTGCTTCGTCATATTCAAACAATCGAGGTACGAGATCAACTTTGTTTGAAGTGTCTGTCTCCGAGGGACCTGGGGAGTCGCCGGGTAGCGTATTATCAGAGCACCTCGTGGTAGCCCCAGTACTACTGCCCCGCGCCAGGATGGAGGCAGACGCAACCACAACGACCAGACTCCGAGGAAACTTCGCAGTGACGTTCCAAGTTGGGCTTCTATACAATTCGAGGAACAACTAATTAGTGAGGCCCATGGTCAGCTGGTGTACCTTTGCGAAATGAACGCTTAGGGGAACAACAATAATATGAGTAGACACCGCGAGGTCGTTGACGGCACTGTGTAAATGGGTACTAGGGTAGTCTCAACACAGACCGCCATGACATCCCAATTTGGGAGCCCGACGTAAGCGGGGGTGAAGTTCTTGATTTTGGGTCTTGTTCGGGGCACTCTTCAATATCTTTCGTAAAACTTTGGGGAACAAGTTAGAGGTATATACTATAAAGGTTCATCAGAATTTTTTCATATTTATTGGTGCCCAAATTTAGATGTTCTGAAGGTCCCAAACTTCCGGGGTCCTGTCCGGTGGCTGTGATCGTCAACAGTTTGAGTGATGAAAACGCCGGGGTCTCGATTTTGAGAGCTCCACCCGCTTACGTGGCTGGTTAGCCCAGACCGTCATGACAGGCTCCATGTCATGGCGGTCTGTGTTCGAGACTAGTAAATGGGGCAATCGGAGTCGTGATGACATTGCGGTCGGAGCCGCAAAACCATCTTTCCTCCGTCCATAATGTAAGTAACATTTTACTCTGAGGATTGCGATATTCGTTGAAATCGGATCTAGATCAAGGCAAAACATGCCCGACCAACCCAACTGGTTGTCTCTTCCCGTCGAAATTTGGCTTCAAATCTTGGGCCTCAAAATACCTCTTCGAGATCTTGCAGAGCTCTGCTTGACTTGCTATCATTTCCTTTCAATTGCTCGACCCGTTCTGTACAGGCATGTTACCCTCACAGCTGAAAAGGATTCACATCCCAATCGGGCGGTGACCAACACATTCGCCCTTCTGTCCCGCGACGTAGATTTGGCACTACGGGTTCGAGAAATGACCCTTAACTCTCACTCTAGATCAGAGTTCTACTTTCAAAACCCTGGTCTGGTGGATGTTCCATCGCTGCGGAATCTAAGGCAATTAAAGCGCCTTACCATCATCGGTGATATCTCTCGTCATGCCACGAGAACGGCTATGGCCAGTTTTATCGAGATATTACACGATTTGGAGCTTGACGAGCTCCGATTCCCTTCGCCCGGCCGAGATTTTCGGCCGTTCATTCTCCCGTTGACCACTGCACAACTTTCTCAGTTGGCAAATCCGAAACACATTACATTTCATGGAGGTGCAGTCGACAACGAGCGTAAGTTTCCAACTCTGCGTGAACGTCTGGATACTAATATTGGCCGCATCCAGAGCGACTTGTGCCACGGTTCCATACGATCTTCACAGCTGCTAGACCAACACTTACGTCGCTATCGCTGACGGGTGGCTGCCTTCATATGAGTGTCCTTTTCGCTCTGCACTTTCCTCATCTACGCTCCCTGGCGATCATCAACACATTTGATATTCAATTATCCTGCCCACTAGGCTTCAACGCCTTCCTATCTGCACACCACGAGACAATAGAGGACCTGCACCTTGGATACACGGAACGCCACAACTTGGCCACTGCTGGGGTCTTATCCCCAGCTGCAATCATATTCGACGCCGCCAGCGAGCTTCACCCGCAATTCCTGCCTAACTTACGCGTCTTTCGGGGGCACTGCCAGAATTTAGAAATGATGGCCCGCGCTCGCATGCGCTGCCTCGCCAACCTTCGGGAACTCACACTCGGCTCCGCCTTGCAGGATCCCGACTTGACAGTTGCCGACATTCGACGTATGCTCGACGCCCTGGAGGCGGCCGGCCGCCTCGACGCACTGAAGACGCTGGATTGCGATCTGTTCCAATGGGACGAATCGGAACACGACATCGTGCCCACTTTCGTCAGCCGACTGGGTGCGCTGTGTGGTCCCACCCTCGAGGTGTGGCGCACCCTGCTACCGTTCACAGGCTCGTGGTCGCTGGACCACTTCACCGCATTTCCGCGCCTTCGCAATATCGCCTTCCCGAGAGATAAAGTGACGCTTAATATCCTCGGCCCCTCCGACCCCCGAGCCGCAATTCACGGAGAGCAGATGCTCAACATAGCAGAGACGTGCGATGCGCTGGAGGAAGTAAATATTGTCTCGTCTATGGTGACCGGAGAAGGAGACACCTGTTGGAGAGTCTACCGCTCCGTTTCGGGTCTTCAGATGAAACAGATCTCAGGCCCAGATTTAGGGCTTAGAGATGAAGCCGTGTAAACCAAGACTTTCCGGTTCGCATGTTTTGCTCGATTTTAATTTCGTCGCTGAGTCGATTATTCTAGGGTTCAATAATTAATAGACGCGACTTGAATATTCAATCTGCCTAAGATTCGCCTCGCAACGGGTTTGTGCATTCCAGCAACCGCTCGATAGTTTAATAACAATTCCCTGTCGATCCCGGTAACATTGAATTAAAATCTTCCTTCTTTTCAATTCCTCCCCAAATAATCCTGCATCTGAGGACTGCTGCCATCACACTCTACCGAGCAGCTCCGAGTCTTTCCACCCTGCCCGTTGTGCAGTGCCAAGCGCACAGCATACGCATTCCTTGACTGATGCAACTCCCGCGGTGTTGCACTCCAAAATATCCTGGTGGCTGCATACATGTGTGATTTGTTTCAAAATGTGAGTCTCTCAAGGTCTTTCAGTATCTTCCTTTGGCCCAGAATCTCGCCGGCCATCATGGTACATGGACTGTGCGTCTGATTGACTATTGGTTGTGCATGGCGATCAATCGTCGGATGAACAAGTCGATTTTTCCATTTGCGTCCTAACTCATCTCGGTTAGGTTTGAGCCAATGATTTTAGTCCCCAACTGGGAACATTTTCCGCAAAGCCAGTCTTGTCATGAGATCTATAGCTAGTTTGCCATTTAGAGCAGAATTTAGCCATTTCGAGTCCGTTTCATTCTACCGGATTCAAAATTTCGGTGCTACAGAACCTTCCCGCTATTTCAACCAGATATTCTGGGCGGTGAGCAGTAGAATAAGTAGACCTGAAGGCTGGGAGCAAGCTAGGAAGGCTGCGAATCAAAATGATGGAACGTTTCGGCCATCAATCACTCCAATTGTTCTTTGGCCTCACACGCACTGACAGACGCAGGTCTTTGTTAGAACATAATAAGTTCCTCTAGCGACACCATCGGCATGTCAAAGCGAATCTGTATATAAAGAACCTCGACTGTACTCGGAAGGCAGTAGATCTCGTCGATTCACCCCCCTCCACTTCCGCGGATACCCGTCTTGGGCCTAGTTGGAAGGTCCATCGAATATGCCTCTGTCGCTCTCCCCCGGCTCTCGCTGCGTTCGTTGTCATCACCGTCGACCCTGTGGCCACTTTGCATGCGCTGAATGACCCGATCGCCACAGCCGCCGCACGAGAAATGACCCCGCAGAAATACGTGGGCTACGTGAGCAAGGCTAGTGTCTCACTCAACCCAGCAGGTCCCATTAACCTTATACACTACAATCTCTCCAGGCTATCGATGTTTTCGACGGGAAGGCCGAGTACCACACTTACGCCATCCAGCTCACAAGCCCGACGATCCCAGCGGCGTGCGAGAGCGACGGCATCAGCGCGGACATGTGCACGCCCGTATTCCCTGCCACCGAGCACCTGCATGGCCGCGCGCCGCTGCATCCGAGAAGAGCGCTACCATGGAGCGGTTGCCAGCAGCCCTCTTTTATGCGCAGCATCGTGCGCGTTCCTGTCAAGCTCGAAGACGACTCTGTGGCGATTCTCCTCCAACCAGATGATGCGATCCGGCATCGCAGAATTCTGGCGGAGGAGGACGAACGTCGACGTCTCTCATTGCACGCATCACAATCCTCGTTTGCTGAGAAGCCTGGTGCTCGCGGCAGCTATGTCGAGTTCAGTGACCTTGATGCGTGCTTGGGGGATTTTTCCTGTCCGATTGATTTAGTGGATGGTTCTTACGAAGACGAGGAGCGATACTACGCAGAGCTGGTTCAGGCAAGCCGACCGCCGGACACGAGTGTTGTGGTGAACGTCTCGTATGATCTTTCCCAAGTGACTGAGCTCCTCGATCCGCTCCATTTTTTTGAGGAGAAACGGCAATTGAAGGCGTAGGTTTAAAATTATTCCTTAGCTCCCGACAACTCATCCATGTCAATCGCCAGATTGATAGCAGAGTCGAGAGCGCGCTCATCGAGCATTATCAAATGTCCAATCTCCGAGCCTCAGTTGGAAGTCGACATTATTGCGGAGCACCCGACGACGAACGGCATTGAGACGGGGACCGAAATCAAGACTCCGGTGTATCCCGGCACTCTTTCCTTGCTTCTGAAATATAGACAACTCCCGGAGCTGCTATCGACTATTCGTATTCCCTCCTCGTTGATCCGAGAAGTTGCCACGACGAGCCAGCGGTTGGGATGTCGTTTGGCACAAATTAACAGTTTGGCCCAGAGTTGGATGGCGAGCAGCTGGGTTATCTAGCTCGCATCGCATTTGTTTACATTACCGTTACCCGAGAGCTTTTCAATGATTAGCAGAATAATATACCTTGCCAAGTTCAAAGTATAGCCTCTCTAATTGGACGAAATGTCGTACGCGATGGCTCATCACCCAGGTCCGACTTCTGACGAATACGGTTCAAGGGTACCTTCGTCTATAGGATTCAGTCTTACTTCTATTGAGTCTAAGGGACCCTCAACTTCAGGTCGACTTCAGATTGAACTCAGTTGAAGGCTTGGAAGCTGTGATCGAGTGAGTGCTTGCCCAGTCTTCCACGGGTTTAATCTTTCGATAAGTGGACCACATCGTTAGACCCATACGGCGTTGAACCGCCAACACATCCATGGAACAAGACTGCACAAGTCATTCTCAGATGACGGCCGTCAGACAACGACCCAGTTACTCACTGTCCAGCATGAAGATCACTGTTACTCAGAACATTCATCGCCATCGTTTAATTTGAATCGTAATGAGTTGTGGCATAGCAATTTGAAACGATATCCAGTTGGAATTGTTCAAACACATAACGTCGGCTGACAGGCTATATAGTTTGCCGTGAGGTGGCATGATTGCCGGGATGGGCTCGGCACTGATGCCGTTTTACAGTGACTTTGTCTCCGCCCACATTCTCGAATTGCAGCCACCTCGAGTCAAGCTCACAGCCTTGGGTTGATACACGGCGAATGAAATCCGACGACCATCCTTTCGGGTTACTGCATGGCGCCTAGACGGGCACATATAAAAGATCCCGGGCTCTGCTATTAGCCAACCGTCTCACCCTACCAAAACTCACTCATGCCAGGCCCATCGAAAGGCATCCCAACCTCATTCATTCGTCACGCAACTCTTGCTGCGACGACTCTCAAGCAGATCAGCGACATAAATTCAACTCCATATTTGAAAGTGGTCGCCGGTGTGGCTCTTTTGATCCTCGACACGGTTCAGGTACGCCGTTCACTGATGTTCCGGTGCCCATATTCAGACTCTGCAACCAATCAAGTCTGTTAAGACGAATAAGGAGGAATGCACAGTATTGGTCGAACAGATATACTACATTATTTCTGCCATCGTGGATTTATACGCAGAAATGGCAGCCCCCATCTCCCCAGCTCTCCTCGACGCTATGGCAATATTTGCTGAGTGCGCCGATTACTTGAGTCTAGTGTTTTGTTTGACCTTGGGTTTCAGGACGCTTCAAAAGATTGAATCCGTCATACGAACACAACAAGATATGAGCATGCTTAAGCGCTTTCTCCGGCAGCAGGAGAGTGTAGCACAACTTGAGGATTGTAAAATCAGTTTGAAACGCTTGTTGGAGTTTTTTCTGTGGGTCACACACAACGGAAAATCACACCCGATGGCTGACTATTTCCAGGTCCGAACTCGGGTTGTTACCGTCGCAGATGTCGCTAAATTTCAAGCCACCACGGAACGCAAACACGAGGAACTGCTCAAGGTCATTGCTGAGACCCATTTATCCGATCAAGGCTCGAGCGTCCTCTCAGATACTGTTTCAATTGTGAGTATGGTCTAGTTTTCAGTGCAGGCCTTCAACTCAGTCGATGTGCGTAGAGCTCTAACTGCACACTCAGCCTGCATAGCAGGTAGGATTTGGACGAATCATCATAGCATGAGCTCGAATTGACAGAGTCTGCGCAGATGCAGTAGCTTATCGCTTTTGCTTCCAGGCGTCCCGCAGATATTTCACGGTCGCGAATCCGAGCTGAGAGATGTCGTTCATGGGTTGACGCAAGATATTGCCAGAGTAGCAATCCTGGGTCCAGGTGGGATCGGAAAGACCGCTCTGGCAAAGTCAGCACTCCACCATCCTGACACCGTTGACAAATATCCCGTTCGATATTTTGTCTCCTGCGACTCTGCTGGAACGATCGAAGACCTGGTCTTTGCCGTAGCTATCGCTCTAGGCCTCGAACCAGCTGAGGCGCTATCCAAAGCAATTATCAAACATCTGGCGGCACAGTCAAGTTGTTTGGTGATTTTGGACAACTTGGAAACGCCTTGGGAGCGGATTGAAACTCGCCCCAAGGTTGAAGAATTTCTTGCTCGTCTAGGCGATCTCTCTCATGTTGCACTTTTGGTGAGTTTAAGTCAATCCAATGTGGCTTTCCGCCGACTATTCTCAGATAACTATGAGAGGGCAGGAGCGGCCTTCGAAGATTCGTTGGACTCGCCCATTCATACCTGCATTAAACCCCCTGAGTTCAGATGCGGCTTATCAAACCTTTATGGACATCGCCGACGCTGATGCTGCTGAAGACGCTCAGGATATATCCGAGCTTCTGATCCTGACAGAAAATTTACCCCTCGCAGTAACACTCGTGGCCAGTGTGGCCGCTCTGGACGGTTGCGGGTCTGTTTTGACTCGATGGAGGACTGAAAGCGTTTCGCTTCTGTCCGATGGCTTTGATAAAGGGAGCAACCTCGAGATGTCACTTCGACTGTCGCTATCCAGTCCCCGCATGGCATCCTGTCCTGGTGCCCTCCAGTTTCTGAGCCTCCTCGCTTTACTTCCGGACGGCATCTCGGATGCCGACATCCTCAACGGTTCCCGTCCACTTTCCGAACTCCCTCAGTTCAAAACCACATTGTTGCGAACATCGCTGGCGTACAGCGATGCTGGGCGACTTAAAGTCCTCGCACCCGTGCGAGAGCTTATCAGGAAATTACATCCTGCGCCGTACACCTTGGTTCGCGCTCTCCGCTTGCATTGGGCCTGCCTTCTCGAACTTTGGAGAAAATACGAGATGCCCTCTGGAGACCTTGTCCAGCGATTGGCGGGAAACGCCGGGAATTTCAACAGTCTCCTCAAGTACGCGTTGACCGTCGCAGCGTCTGACCTTAATGAGGTTGTGCATAACATTTTCCATCTCGATATCTTCACTAGCCGCACGCACGGCTATTCTGTACCACTCATGGCAGATATTTCTGCGTATCTTGACCCCGTGGATGACAACGGACTGCGCGGATACTACATCTGGCATCTTTTTGACCAGATTCGAGCAATTCCCCCCTCGGAGGCCTTAGACCTGATAGCGCAGGGTTGCAATTTTTCCGCCTTGCCAACGATCTATCAGGCGAATGTGAGTTTCATCGACATACCGTCAGTATATAGATATTGATCCCTCGTCAATACAGCTCGCCTCCACCATGTGGTCGCGATGTACTACGTCCGGCTAGGGGATGTGAATAGAGGCTCGGCCCATGCCGATATGGCATACTCCTTGGCGGACTCGGCAGACGATAATCTCCGTCGGACTCGCGCCCTCGCAGAAATGGCACGATGCAGTCGGTTGAAGGGTAAATTCTCACAAGCACTGGAACTTGCCCGCCGAGCTCAGTGGTGCGCCACTCAAGTCGGAAGTTTCTTCCGCGAAATTGAAGCCTTGGAGGAAGAAGCTATAGCCTGGCTCCACCTCGGCAACTTCTCCCGAGCGGCTGACATTTGCTGTCGAACACGGCAGCTGGTCATCGCTGCGGGCCTTGAGGGAACGCAGCATGAAGTCAACGTGCTCGATTATGAAGCAGGCGTCAATTTGCACAGGACTGCATACCTGAAATCACGGGCGGCCTCCGAACTCATCGTGAAGTACTCGTCTCCCGAGAAGTTCTGCATAATCCATGGCAACGCTCGGGTGTCCATCGTGGTTATTGACGTTTTTCTTGGTCTGTTCAAGTCCGAGGATGAAGTCGCGGCGGCTCTCGAAGTTCCCCGCCAAATATTTGTATCTTGTGGCTATCGGCGCGGTCTCCCCATTTGTGACATAGCTATGGCCGACTTCTTAATTGCGAAAGGGCGAACATCCGAGGCTCTAAAATTATACGACAAATTCCTGCGTTCGTCCCTCCGAGGCGAGTCTGTGGAATTGCTATCTTGGTGCATGCATAAACTCGGAGATATCACATTAAGGCACGATGTGCGGTCCACGAGCCATTGGGCGACGGCGTATCTTGCGTATGGAAAGACCACCGCGAACGTGTCCGCCGTCGCCTGGGCACTTCGATTGCTGGGAGATATTTTCCGGGAGGACAAGGATGACGAAACTTCCGGTTCGCTTTTCCAACTCGCATTGGAGGAGTTCACCCGCATGGACATTTATCGGGGCAAAGCCGAGTGTCTCCTGCGCCTTGGCGAAATCGCCCAGAAGCGCGGAGAGCACACTGTGGCGAAGCATTATTCTCTTGAGGCACGGAACATGTTTCGAAAGTCAGGGATGGTTGCGGAGGCGGAGAAAGTTCAAGTCTGATCATAATATTTGTTGTGTAGATTTCAAAGGGCTTGTTTACGGGCAGGATTACGGTATTTTAATCACTGTTATTTCAAATTCATGTTATCTCCATGGTCTGTTGAAGCAGGAGACCCGAGTTGAACTTCCCCGAGAAGCCCGAACTCATTGATTGGATTGTCGTCTAATTCCTTCTTTCACCTATAGAATCTACCAATCAGTATTAGTAGGACCCGGACAATGAGAATATTTTAAGAGGGGGCACGCCTGCCGTATCTTGAAAAGCCTCGACACGCGGAAATGAAGACAGCACAATTTTCATCGATAGCGTTCCTCTCATATACATCCATTGAACTTGAACAAATGAACAGACCGACTTTCTACAGAAAACTACAACAAAACTCTAGCCTCTAGCCTCTAGATTGGTTTCAAGACCAACTGATTCATTGGATCAGCACCCGCCCGATAAACCTCTTCAATCTCCCATCCAGCCTCTCTCGCCAACCTCCAGTAGTGAGGCAACGTGCGCTCGCAGCCGCTCAGGAGCGCCATCATCTGGAACCATTTCCGCTCCAATCAACAACGAACGATACTTTCTGTGAAACAATTTTTTGTCCGCACCTGCATGTCGATCAAATACGGCAGTATACGGCCCATATTCGCCAGGAGCGGCTTCGGAGAATCGGTGTTTGTCATGGCACCGGGGATGTAGTTGTACGATTCGTCCTCGCCGCACACGAACGGAATGATGCGGTCCTGAATAATGAGCTTTGTCGTGGGTTGCGCGGCATCGCGGAGGTGTTTCAAGATCCTAGAAGATTATTAAGTGAGATCAAATGAGCGGATGATCTGGCCCTCGTACTTTAGAGTGTAAGAGTCGGACCAGTCGTGGCAAATACGGCAAAGGAGGAATATGTCGGCGTCTTTCACCGGTTGGGCGCTGAAGAAGTCATGCTCTTGAAACGGAATCAGAAGCTGAGCCTGGCCTCTGTTTTATTATCACCTTGGAATGAAACCCTGCCAGAGGCAGACGCGCCAGGCAATTCTTGGTCCCAGTACTATTGGGCGGTTCAACTGACATGTACATCGAAATAATGTGAGCGAATACTTCTTTCCCCTCTATGATCACTGAGGCCCTGTCTTGAATCACGAACCGGAGATTTGGGTTGGCTTTAGCGACTGAAAGGGAGATAGAGCCAATCCCGGCGCCGACATCCACGACGAGAGCGCGTTCCGGAAGCGTGGACCAATTGAAGCCTGCAAATTTGCCGTCACCAGCGAGCTAAAATATTAATCCAAACTGTACGCACGGTACAGCGCCGAGCCTGGAGGCGATACTCTGCGCCCTGCATCCATGGCCATTCCGAATCGTCTGAACCGAACCCTGTTCTCCGGCCGCTCGAACCAAGAAAAGAGACCAACATGCGTGTTGAATGCCCGGTTCAAGGGTGTGTCGAATTCGTCTGCGTCTTTACTGGGGGCGAGAACCACGTCCTGAATGTAAGCCCCGGCCTTGAAAGTCTCGTCCGTACTAAAAACTGCTCAGATTTTCCGTTTGGGGAAGATTCAAACACTCACTTGAGCTCAACAATTGCCGCAAACCCTTGTGCTCCCTGATGTTTGTCTTCAGGTCTGTGTATTTGAATCAGCCTTCATATCCAGTTGTGTGGAAATACCCAACACACGCAGCCAAGACTGCTTCGGAGCTCTTGCCCGTATCGAGAGTTGCGGAGATTCGGTTGTGTGCGAACACGTCGGGGGATACCTCGCGGAAAATATGCTGTGTAGCCAGTGGACGCAAAACCCGCGCTGCGGAGAGCAAAAATTAATTACAACATTCGACCCCCGTGCATCCGACTTGCCTATCTTCATAGGATCCATCCCGTTCTTCTTCCCAATATCGTTGATGTGGCAACCCTGCTCTCGTTAACGTCGTCCGCAAGCCAAAAATAACGAGTAACCTGTGGCCCGGCCTCCCTAATGATCTCCGCAGTAGCGGATGCACTAACAACACCCAGCGCGGCCGAGACGAGAAACTGCGAGATAATCAGTTCGCGGGCGGCGGACGCAACGAACGGTATGCGCACCGCAAGAGACGTCTCGAGCACGGTCCGCGCGGGCAGTTGCAAGTGCGCGATGAGCTGCGATGCCGCAGCCAGCGCCACGGAGGCCGCGTCAGCGATTTCGCTGTCGTTCACCACGCTTTCGTCCTCTGCTGCATTAGCTGGATTGTCGAGGTCGGGGTATGTCCGGGACAGCGCCTTGCAGCGGGCGTCGACAGCGGCTACTGAAGAGGAAATCAGACCACAGAGTTCGACCAAGGTGGACGCCATGGTGTCGTAGGTGGTAGAGCAAAGCAAGAGCGGACTGAGTGTCGGGCTCGCTTATCATCAGGCGGAATATTAAACCCACGGTGTCTTGACCATTCATCGATAACTAACTCCGCGGAGGGAACCAAGAGGGAACATCCGCGAGAACGGGCCATTCGCAGGCGTTGGGTTTCAGTGCAGTGGATATCAAAGGCTATCCGAGGTCGTCGATGCTGAACAGCGACAGCTGGAATGACCACGGTACCAACTGAGTTGAGCTCTAAACTCAACTTCCGGGGTGTAGATTTCGGAGGGTCGCTACCTCAGGATCGACCATTGGCTCAGAGCTTCAAGCCGGGAAATAGTCCAAGTGCAATGGCGGTTAAGACGAACGGTCCAGCATCTAGTGATCTATACGTGTCACCGGACTGGCTAGCCCGGCCAGTCCCAAAATGTGATATGCTTTTGTGGTGTAGCGGTAACATTGGGTCTTCCCAGAAAAGAATGGCCTAGCTCCGGGTTCGACTCCCGGCGGACGCATACGGCTTTTTGAGTTTTTTCCGCTAGCCATTTGACACCGCAACGACGTCAGTACTTCGCTTTTTCCCCAACGTCAGCGTCAACGTTTTCAAGTCTGTTCCATCATTGAGACAGCCTATGTTTGACACGGTCTAGTTTTCAAATTGAGCGGAAGCACTTCTTGACAGCCTTGTACGCCGTTCCTGCGACCCGGGACAACTTGACAAAAAGGTCAGAAAAGCTGGTGCGCCTGGAATTGGAACCCACGATGGTCAAAGGATTTATTCCACGACAGAGATCCAGCGTGTGACGGAAGCTTCCCGCACAAGCGGCCATGCTGTGCACCAAGGAAACACGACAATTTGAGGAAGATCTCGCAAAGGCCAGCCGCAGCACACAATCTGAGGAGTCGGGAGCTATTATACGTTCTACTGTATCTGCTGTATCTGTATCTGTATACTCATATCTATCTATCTGCCGCCCTTCGACTTCTTCGCCGCCTTCGCGTTGGGCTTGGGCTTCGCAGGCGCGTTTTTGGGGGGCCTCGGCGCGGGCGCGGGCGCGGCGTCTTCGAACAGGCTCGACGACGCGTTGCTGTTGTTGTTGCTCGCGCGTGCGCCTGCTGCGCCATGAGGTCCGCCGCGCGGGGCGGGGGCGTGGGCGCGGGCGCCAGCGTCCTGAACACCGTCGCGGGCCCCGTCGCCGCCGCGGGCGCGGGCAGCGGGACCCACGCCTTCACGCCCGAGCTCGAGCCCGATGTCGCCTCGGCGGAGGCGCTCTTGAAGAGCTGTGTGTAGCCGAAGCGGAATGTGTCGAGCATGGTGGGGAGCTTGGGCGCGCCCGCGGGCGGGGGCGTCCACTGCGGGATGCCGAGCGCGGTGCGCATGGCGGGGGAGCGGAAGACGGCACTTTGGAGGACGGTGCTGACGCTTGTGACGAGGAGGCAGAGGAGGAGGCCCTGCGGTGCGGATGATAGATAGTCGATAAGAATTTAGGTGGGGAGAGAAAGAGGGGGAGGCACTGACGGAGGGGAAGCGGTCCATCCAGTAGATGGCGAGGACGGTGGCTACGCGCACGACGTTCATGAGGTGTCCGATTCCGGGGCGGGAGGTGTCCATGTCCCGGGCGCTCATCTACTCCGCGTCAGGATAAACTTCCACACGAACGAAACGCCGCAGCACGCACCGACATCATGACGTTCCCCGACACCGCGACGAGGATCGGGAGAATGTAGTACGGGCCCGGCTGCGTCAGGTCGGGCAGCCAGGCGACGCCGCTCTGCGTGAGCTGCCTCACGGGCAGCTCGCACATCTTTTTGATCCCGAAGAACATGCCGATGGAGATGGGCATCTGGATGAGCGGCGCGACGAGCCCGCCCATCGAAACGCCCGCGGACGCGCGGAGGCGCGCGCCTTCGAGGGCGGCCTTCTGCATCGCGACGGTGTCGCCCGCGAGGCGCGCGGCCTGGATGGCCTGGCTCGTCGCGGTGAGCTGCGCCGAGATGGGGCGCATGCGGGAGGAGTTGCGCATGCCGACGACGGCGAAGGGGAAGACGACCAGGCGCCAGAAGACGGTCGCGACGATGAAGGTGTAGAACCACGGGAGGCCGGTCCAGACGTGCACGAGCTCGTAGGAGTACTGGATGAGGCCGACCGGGGTCCAGTGGCACAGGCCGAGCGCTTGGAGGTCGCCGTGCTGCAGTGGGGGGATGGCGGCGACGGTGTCTGCGAGGACTCCGGGGTCTGAAAGTAACCCTTCTGAAAGCGAGGCGAGGCCACCCTCCCCTGTTTGTATTGGAGGCAAGACTGAAGACGGTTCAATCGGAGGAACAACAGTTGAATTCCAACGGGCATTCCGCCATCGCGTATGAAGTTGGGGTCTCTATATCCTCTCAGCAATTAGCAGGGCATTCTGACAGAGTTTTACCTGGTTCCGGCAGAGGTTCAGAGTCGAGAGTGATCGATGCCGTGGTATGGGCAGAACCAATATTGGGCTACAGAGAACGCGGTCAAAATTTCGGCGATATTGTGATTCAGCGAGTTAAGACCTCTTGGATGCAGCCCTTAGAGAGCTGGTCCGCAGTGCGCCGAACAAGGAGGCCATGCTCTTTCGAACAGATTGCCCGCAGACCAAGAGGAAGATTGTCCAAGAAAGTTGAGATTGTCTACTCCAATACGCGTGTCAACTTGCTGTTCTCGTGCCACTCTCCTGCAAAGGTTATGGGGATGGGCCTACACTGGAAAAATGAACTACGCACCAGCGGTAAACAACGCCTGGTCAAAACCAAATGAACGCAGAGCAAGGTCCAAAAAGTGTGTTTGGCCTTGATTGAGCGTATCGGAGGTTTTCGGCCGACTCGCCCGGTGTGCTGCAGAGTGGCAGTCGGTGGTGAGGCGGGCGTCGAGACCAGTGGGGATACGGGCAGCGTCGACGCTGCGATTGCGTGGATCTAGCTGCGAGGTGCGTGGGATGGGCGTCGCATGGGGTGTGCTGCAGAGTGGCAGCGTCGGTGGTGAGGTGGGCGTCAAGACCGGCGGGGATGCAGGCGGCGTCGATGCTGCGATTGCGAGGATCCCGCTGCGAAGTGCGGGGAATCAAGGAGGCGGATCCGAGGGTCCGGACAGTACCCCAGAGATCTGGGAGAAGAATGAGCAAAGGAAGAGAAAGGAAGAAGACATAAGACGACGCACCATTTTGACCACAGTGCGACATCGTCGGTGAGGACCATGGCAGGGTTGGGCGGGCGCGCAGACTGGGTGCGACGCGCGGGTGCATCGCATATACTGCGGGGAGTGGCGGGGAGGCTCTGTGGAAACAGAACGGAGAATTAGAACGCAAAATGAATAGAAATGGACGTGGGCGGAGTGGATAGATGAGAATGAGAAGATTTACTCACCTTGAGAGCAGAAACCCGGGCGGATTCATCGCCTACACGCTGCATCCGGTGTACCCATTTCAAAAGACTGAGTTTGGAGGCGTTGCTTCGGGTTAGAATCGAGGACGCAGCGGATACCTGAGGTGTTTGGGGGAAAAATGAGCAGGGAATGTTTTTGCGGAGAAAACGAAACAGGGACAGACCTGGGGTGGGGCAGATAAAGGGTGACCAGTGTTGAGGGTCCTACAGCCGAGGCAGAGGGTTATAGAGTTTGCAGCACGACGAGATTTTTTTTGCTTCCATTTTTTGGCGGGCATGTATTGGTGAAGAGAGGGAATGAGGTGGAGCCTAGCACGGAGATAGCGACGAGGGCGGGTTCATGGCTCGTGTCGTCGTGAGCGTCATGGGGACGGTGACACGGCCGCAGTGACATCGCGGAGAACGGCGGGGGCAGAGCATGTAACGGGCAGCCGAGTGGCGAAGAACGGGCGGTAGCGACAAACCGCTATTGACCCAGCACATTTTTGCGCACACGTGATTTATTTCCTTTTTGAGTAAGTGCGTCGCAAAATCGCGCAAGAAGGCGCGTTTTTTGCCATATAGAAAATGCAAGGGGGAACAGTGTTCCCTACAGGCCCCCGTATTTTGGCCTGACAGGATACCTGGGTAATGTATCGGGTCTCATGTCAAATCCAAGGAAATTTCATGTGGCGCAGGGGAAACTGGGGGACCCCTACGCACCCCACTTCGCGCTCGCCGCTGGGCCCACCGCCTGGGGTGTCTGCGCGCCGCAAGAGCCCGTTGCGCGTAGGCAGAGAATCAACTGGTCAAAGAGAAATAAAAAAAGGATGAACACCGCCGGAATCGAACAGGCGATCTCCGAAAGACAAAATTATAACGCAAATACATCGTTAACCACTAAGCCAACCAACCTATAATGACGGCGGATGGGAGTGCATTGAGTGTGGCCCGGCGCCAAGATCACGTGTTGCGCAAAAACCTGCTGGGTCAATTGCTTCGACTGCGGTAGCGGTGGGCAGGCCGAGTGAGCGGTCGTCGTGTGAGTCAGAGACGTGGCATCGGGCCGCCACACGCGTGCAAACAAACGCGTGGCGCGGACGCGGAGGCAGGCTCGAGGCGGGTCGGGGCCGGTCGGGGGAGGCGTGCTGCGGCGTCGGGGTCAGGAGGGTTCGGGAGATGTGACGGGAGGGCGTCAGAGGTTGGCGGGCGACGCGCCGACGTCGGGTGGAGCCGGTGGTTTCGGGACTTGTTGGGCCGGCTACAGCGCCGCAGAGCGTCGCAGGCTAGGGGTTGAAGCTGCGACGTCGGCGCCGGGGAGAAGAGGAAGGAGGAAGGAGGAGGAGCGGAGTTCAGCGGGCCGACACCCGGTTAAAATTTTAGGGGATGGTATAGGGCTTGGAACGTAGGAAAATAGGATGTAAGGAGTAGAAGAATACCTAACAAGAATTATAATATTTGGATGATTTGTTTATATACGTTTTACGTAGCATAGGCTGGTTGGTTTCGAGGATGGAATAAACTAGGAAAATAACCAGGAGCTTACACGAATAGATAATTAGCAGATTGTTTGTACTAATAGCAGTCCGTTCAAGCTCGGAGTCCAGTTTGCAGGCTTGCTCTGCATGGAATCAGACTGCATTTGTCGGACAGAAAGATGGTGGTCATGCATCTGAGTATGTTTTGTTATGCGCCTGCGAGTAACGCCGCATCAACGCTACCCTCGTCGTGGGATGTTTTTGAAGGATCTGTCGTAGTTGAATGCATGGAAGTTCCACATCGGGATGTGAGACCTACAGTCAAATCCCTTGTATGGAATCACCTCGTATGGAATACACAGCCAAAAACCGTGATATGGAATAGGCCCCAACGTGTTCCCGAATCCTGTTTACCACTGTAAATTGCTGCTCCTATGGAATATCTGTCATATGGAATCACCTTCAGGCTGAATTTGGCTGGTATCCCAACTTTATTCCATATGAAAGATTCAACTGTACTCATATCCTCAGTCTTCATCGGCGACAATCAGGCCGTGCTTGTGTAAAGCTTGTCTCATTTGCTCTACCGTTTCCCTCAGGCTTTCAACTTCCTTTTTATCTAAAGAGCTCGAGTTAGCTCGAAGAATACTTCCTATAATCAGAATAGACTTCCCGTTTCCTTTATCGGAAAGAGCCGCTCGTCTCATTTGCTCAACGGTTGCCCTCAGGCTCTCAACCTCCTTGTTATCTAAAGGGCTCGAGTTAGTTCGAAGTATACTTTCCTATAATGAAAATAGACTTCCCATTTTCTTTATCGGAAAGAGCTGCTCGTCTCATTTGCTCGACGGTTACCCTCAGGCTTTCAACCTCCTTTTTATCTAAATGGCTCGCTAAGTTAGCTCAAGGAATATTTCCTATGATGAGAATAGACCTCCCATTTCCTTTATCGGAAAGAGCCGCTTGTCTCATTTGCTCGACAGTTACCCTGAGGCTTTCAACCTCCTTGTTATCTAAACGGCTCATGTTAGCTGGAAGTATACTTGGCAAGAGTGACAATAGACTTCCCATTTTCTTTATCGGAAAGAGCCGCTCGTCTGATTTGCTCGACGGTTACCCTGAGGCTTTCAACCTCCTTGTTATCTAAAGGGCTCCAGTTAGCTCGAAGTATGCTTTCCTATAATGAAAATAGACTTCCCATTTTCTTTATCGGAAAGAGCCACTTGTCTCATTTGCTCGACGGTTGCCCTCAGGCTTTCAACCTCCTTTTTATCTAAATGGTTCGAGTTAGCTCGAAGAATACTTCCTATAATTAGAATAGACTTTCTATTTCCTTTATCGAGAAGAGCCGCCTGTCTCATTTGTTCGACAGTTGCCTTCAGGCTTTCAACCTCCTTGTTATCTAAAGGGCTCGAGTTAGCTCAAATTATACTTTCCTATAATGTGTATAGACTTCCCATTTTCTTTATCGGAAAGAGCCGCCGCGATGAGGGAGAAGACCTGCCAAAGAACCGAGATCATCGCGAAGGTCGACACGAAGACACTGGTGATGGCAGCCCCCAGCGGTTTGAGGCGGGGCACGGGACGGATATAAGACATGAACGGCACACGAACAACGTCCTGTTGTTCTGCGGTCCAGATGTTGGTGAGTTGGGAGCTAGCTTGACGCGAGTAATTGGCATATGCTTCGACGGTTGCGCCGTTGAAAAATACACCGGGAATATACACTGTTGAAATACTTCGGGTGTACATATCGGGGGACTTGAAGATCTGGTTTGGCTGCAAGATGCCTAAATCTAGACGGATGCTATGATACACCGCCTGGAAGAGATTACGAAGAAGTGTGTTGAGACCCACGAATGAGGTCTCATCCAACGTATTCAAGTCATCTGCCGGAAAGAAATCGGTGTTGTTCGACATTAGATATTTATCACCCTTGCCAAGATACACAGCACTTCCAAAAGACAAGAAACTAGCCGGAGTGTCACTACACGGCGGGTAGTCGAGGCTGAATACTCCGGTGTTCCACGTCGCGTCGCCATTACCGTGACAATCACAGCACGGACGAACGGTAATCTCAAAGTCCGTTAGATTCCCAATTGATCCATGGGGAACAGGTAGAGGGCTTCCACTTGTTCCAGACACGTAGCCTTGCCTGCAGATTGCGTCAGCAAAGTGGCTATCATGATGGTACACTCAAGTATGCACAGACCAATTATGCCAGGCGATGTCCTGAGGAGGCCAAATGAAAATGGAGGCGGGTACAAACAAGAGACCACACACCAGGTCGTTGAAGAATAAAGTCAAGCTCCCGATTCGAATATCGTCTGACGGCGAGAATATAGAATTGATGTCACTTGATAAAATGTAGACGGTCGGCGTCCAGCATGTTATTTGAACCTTGAAACCTATTTGACCCTGGTTCGAAAAGAAATAAACTAACACCCACCGACACCTGAATTTGATCGGATTGGGTATGTATGGTCATAGTAGTCTGGAGTAGGATAAAGGGGGCAGATTATGCGTCGAACGGCTGACTTACAACGTCACACGAATCAGAAAGCGGATTGTTGTAGTACAAAAAAGAGGTCACGGGTTGAGAAGTGTTGAATCCATTGTAAGCCCCCATGATATTGTAGCTGACGACTGAGCCATTCGAGCGGATAATCTGACCAGGGGTGAGGGTCTGCGGAGAGAATGATCCTGAATCACTGGATTCCTGGAAGATTGATGGCACAAGTCCGCTTAATGGGAGCACTGGGAGCGAAGCATTGGGGGTAAAGGTGGCTTCGGAGACAGTTGTGTATGCGGATAGAGGTACTGCAAAACAGTGATGGATGGTTTTCACAAAGAAAGGTGAACACGACACACCATTTATCAAGGCAAGGATAATTGTCGCCACAAGAAAAAACACAAAGGCAACAGGCGTAGTCCATCGCCACGCGTAAGCTGTAACAGGTCAACAAGCGGTCAAGACTGAAGAGTTCGTCGAGAAAGGCTCACGCCGAGTGGAGGAATACCCGAGACGATAATTGACAATTGAGGCCAGAAGATCCTTCACGAGAGGCATGGGGGAATGGGGAATACAGAAGGATTCGACCATCGCGAAGCTGATTAAATGGGCCCCAGAAAGCGGAACAGAATCTTGACGATTACTATCATTACCCTACCTTTGCAAAAGTTTTTTGATAGAAGTGCTGTTCGAGCCTTCGGGCTTGGATTGCTCTAGAATTTGGACTGAATCAACTGATAGGTATTATTTCACTGTTTGAATATTTTCAGATTTCTTTGGGGCCTGAGGAGGAAGCCTTGAAGATGCCGAGGCGGTACCTCAAAATCAGCCAAATCACCTACCTCTGTCAAAGAATTTGGCAGGCGATCACCGCGGATCACTTCCATCAAAATTCAGCAAAATCCGACTTTTGAATTTCTGCTGGCCTCAAATGTGGCCCGAATGCTCTACAGACTTGGTGGCACATTTTAGGATACCTTATATATAATCTCTTTTTTTCCCGATGTCGTTGGGTTTGAATTGAGGCCACAAGATCAAAATTTTGCAAAGGTAGGGACTTTTGCAAAGTTCTTTAACGAGATGATAGAAATGCTGTGCAATATCCCCGAATAATCTTACTCCTTTGGTCTTGCTTTGATTTTCCTACATGCTTTGACTTCGTCTCACGGTGGCCGAGGTGCGTCCTTTTTTCTGTCACTATGGCCTGCGGAAGCTTCGCCGCAACCACCAAGGACTGCACTCAACATTTTCTACTATGGCAGGAAAGCATATTCACCCCGTTTCGGTCCAACAGGTAGTCTTCCACAGTGAGAATTGTTAACCCCATCGTTAAAGAACGGTTAATATCCTACGAAACCTGTGCAAGATCCCCATATATCCTCGCTGCTTCTTTCTTTCTCTCGTTTTCTGCCATAATTATCCCCTTTTGTCTGACAGCAATATCCACGGTATACACATCCCATGACCCACTGCGCACTGCGCCATTCGACTTTCGCAATCTTCCGCAGTTGTGCACTGTATGCCTACTGTATGCTTCGTCTCTCTGTGCACTCCTTTTTTGTCTTCATTGCGCCTTGAACTCGCTGCGAAACTCTCAAGCTCGCCGGCGCAGCCTTCCTCTCAATTAATTATCCGTTCTCTCAAGATTCTCTATGGCTTTCATTTGGATGTGTTTTCATCATCTCCTTTAAGTTTATCTCCTTTCCACTTCCTTCTCTCACCGCCGACTTTCTGCCTTTCACACATGGGGAGGTACCTTCTGTGACGACAGAACACCGTTTTGGACGGTGTCTGGAATGCGATCTGTCAACTTCAAGACGGCCGAAGCTGATGAAACCTTGCCGTGGTGCTTTGCGTGGGGTACACACCCGAATTCTTGAACTACGATCTCCGGAAATGAATCTAAATACGGGTGGCTTGGTGTTTCGGCGGTATCTCGTGGTTTAACAGCCTTCAAGTGCTGTTGTAAATCTCCCCATTCGGAACATTCCTCCTAGCTCGGCGTAGCACTTGCGTAGTACGGCACCTTCTCTGAGCTGCGGCCACGTATGTGATTTGTCCGATATAAAACTGGTGGTTCCGGCCACCAGATACCAGTCAAATCCCCCCGCCTTTCGGTGACTTCCATCAATAACGGCTTGCTTGGTCAGGCATTGTTAAGGTCTCCCGTGTTCCTCAAGCCCACAAGGCCTCTGAATTCTCATCAAACAAATCTGAGATTCTGTGCCCCCAAATCCCTGTTTCGCAAACTGAGCTCATTCCCCGACCATGCACCTGGGTTCAATTCTAGCCTTCTGCCCTGCCGCTGCCTGGATCAGACTTATCGCACCACAGTCTCGTTTCTCAGAGAGCCTCAAGACCACTTGCTAGTGGCGATCCATTGGAACATCGCTTTTATTTCTGAGTTCGGTTGTGCTTTACGGGAAATTTTTCACTGGCTTCCTTTTGAACTGGTCTCTTTAATGATTGGACTTTGCAGGTCATTGGCCCATCTCTAAGTGCTCAATTTGCTATTCAAGAGTGCCGTTTCACTCGTCCATTCATTTGTCTTTCAAACCGTCCCTACTCACAAGGCTATGCTGCTTTCCCTCAGTGTGTCCGTCATAGCCCTTTGCTTTTCCCATTCTAAAGCTTCCACAGTCTTCTCCGCATCCTCTCAATCATTCGAGCCGCAATTTTCAAGGCCCTGACCTCGAGTCGCAGGCCTCCATTCCGGCCCGAGCATGTCCGAGGTCCTCGCGAATGCAACAGTTCAGGAAATCAGGCCTAGACGGCGATCTTATATATAAAAGGGCTCTGGCTTAGAGGTCCACGTTTATATATAAAGGCCTCTCGTCTGAGGTCCACCAAATTATATAAATGAGAGGCCTCTACCTTTTACGGGATCGGGCAGCTGCTCCAGCGGCGGCGTCGTCTGGCGCATTGATGCGCGTGAGGCGGGTCGCGTGGCTGTGCTCCTCGCGCGCTGAAATTCGTCGGGTCCATACCTCCTCATACCTGCTAGCCCAGACTCAAGTAGATAGACTAGGTGCACCAAAAAGTACATGAAGACATACCTTCTGAACGCCAGGCAGGGAAACCGCTCCGCCAAAACGTAGTTTCGCGGTTTATCGTCGTCAAAATGGCGGAGCGCCCCAGTTTGTTCCTGTTTGATACTCAAGCCCCACACTTCTTTTCTCCACTGTACCCGCCCCGCCTGCTTCCTGGCCCGCACCCGCCTCGCACCCCAGCGCAGCCGTCTCATCTCCTCGCTGCCACCTTCTTGCTCCCACCGCTCGCTGGCTGCCCCTCTCTGGCTGCCTGCCGCTGCTGCGCTGCCCGGAACCGCGGCCGGCTTCCCGCACCCGCCCCATTTGCTTCCTGGCCCGCACCGCGTTGCACCTACAGCGCACATTCCCGCCGCACCTACAGCGCACATTCCCGCCCTCCACCTCCTTGCTGCCGCCGCTTGTTGGCCGCCCGCCACCCGTATCCGCGCCCCGGCTTCCCGCTCCCGCCCCGCCTGCTTCCCGGCCGGCACTCGCGTACCGTGCAGCCCCGCCATCTGTTCCCGCCCTCCACCTCCTCGCTGCCGCCGCTTGCTGGCCGCCCGCCACCCGTATCCGCGCCCCGGCTTCCCGCTCCCGCCCCGCCTGCTTCCCAGCCGGCACTCGCGTACCGTGCAGCCCCGCCATCTGTTCCCGCCCTCCACCTTCTCGCTGCCGCTGCTCGCTGGCCGTCCTCTGCCCGCGTCTGCGACCCGACTTCCCGCACCCACCCTGCACCTACAGCACAGGTACCCACCGTTGATGCGCTGGTGCAGCCCCTCCACCGGCTTATTCTTCCCGTACCCACAGCCCGTCATCGCCTGTGTACGGTTCACCTGCCTTACTTTATTACACGCTTAACACCGATTTTCCCTTTGTCACCCTTCCCCCTTATTTTACTCTGCATGTGTACATTTACTGGTACCAATGCACACTCCTCACGCCAAATCTGATTCAGAATTTATTCCATCTGGCCCAGCAACATTTATCTACCACGAGCGACAGGAGCATGAGATTATTCAAATCAGCCATTGAAAGCATGAGGGAACGATAAGCGAAAAAGAGGAAGTCCAGCGAACCCAGAGCGTCACTTTTTTGCCGACACACGGGAGCGTTGCCATCCTGAAATATATAAGATCAATCAGAATTGATCCATCATCCATCAATCCCTTCTCTATGTTGCCCTCCTCTGACCTCCAACGGGGCGAGCACCTTCTCGACCAAACCCACCTCTCAAATGTGCCCCCCGATGCGCGTTTTCTTTCCGTGTCTTACTCTCCTTCCTGCCGGGGCTCTCCTCTCAGCCAAATATCAACATACAGCAAGGTGCCTGTGCGCCCGTCGGGCGAGATGTCGGAAAGCTTTTGGTTTTGGCCCAACGAGCTGCAGTATCTCAAGTATGTGACCCCTCCTTGCTTTCTTTTGCTTCCGCTAACTTTGATTATTGTAGGTTTCTAGCCCCATGCACCGAGTCTAGAGATATCGTCTACGCAGATCTGGCTGATGGAGACGACGACGACGAAATGCCTCCTCTGATACTGGAGGATGAAGAAATGCCCCCTGTCGCCCGCGGCTTCTGTTGCGGTCGAGGCACTCACAAATTGAAGTCCAAGCTGTAGATACTCCAAATATATTTCGTTTTTTTTGGACATCAGTGCGGTGCTACATAGATAAGAAGCTAGATAAGATGGGTCGCAAGGATCAGTCTGACCAAAAAAGGCAACAGAAGCTCGATAAGATAAGTCACAAGAAATTGATTCTAAGTCAAGTCTACTATGTGCGAGCCAAATGTAATGTATGCGCGTACAAAGTACGTCTCGAGTAGCTGACCACGTTCGTCATCTCTGGCTATTTCGTCTTGCGCCGCCTAGAAGGTAATCAGTTCAGTCATAAGCCACGATGGACGAGGCGACGTACTTGGTCCGAGTGGGCACGTCGTTCGGGGCCACATTCTCCTGTTTCCGTTTCTTCGAAGCCTTTTCCTTCTCTTTCCCCGCCCTCTTGACTTCCGCAGCGTCTCGGATCTCCTGCATCGTACGCTTCGGCGGCGGCGCCTCGTAGCCGGCAGGCGGTCGTCTGACTCGGGCCCCCAGGGATATCGGCTCAGGCTCTGGACGTATGACACGATGACCAAGAGCCGCTGGTCCATGGGGCATCCCAGCATGCCCGTCGGGAATAGGCTCCATATGGAAAATACCGTGATCTCGGTTCTTCGCTGCAGTGGCGGCGGCGGTGTCGCGCTTCTTCTCGAAGTCCCGGATCTCTTTGAGGCGATTTGGCGGCAAAGGCACCATCCGGTTCGATACCCCGCCCGAATCCTCCACGGCCTGATCGTGATCCGCCGCGCCCTCCACCTCCTGATCACTGATCTCCCCACCTCCACCTCGTACTGCTCCACCCCTACCTCCACCTCCGCCTCCACGCGCTCCTTTCCCTCTCCCTCTGCCCCTCCTACTCCCGCGGACACTACCGCCGCCTCCCCGAGTTTTGGGTGGGGGTGGCGGATTAGACATAGGGCGTGATTCCGGGAAGTCCTCCGGAGTCAAAGTCGAGATGGGATCGGGGACGGAGATGGTGTCGACGTCTACAGTAAGGGACCCCGACGTTACAGTCGCATTGCCTTCCGCAGAATGGGACGGGCGGAGTGGCGATGGGGTGGCCGCCTTCGTTGTGTTCGTACTGATTTGCGTCCCGGCCAGCAAAGGCAGTCCACGCAATGGTGATGAAGGTGGGTGTGAAGCAGGCGGCGGTGGCCATCTGAAGACGGGGGGACCAGTCCATGGCAAGACGCGGGGTGGAGCTGTTGTGAGGGACTGAGACGTCGGCGGCCGGACAGCGCCAGTGGCCAGGTGCTGCGATGTGCTGGGCAGATCCTGCGATGCCAGAGTCCCGAGGGAAGACTTGGGGGCTGGAGGAGACCTCTCGTTGTGGAAAACAAAGCCGTCAAGGTACGAGCTTAAGCCCGTCTGAGATGCCGAATTTGCAGAAAGCGGTGTGAGCTGAAACTGCTGAGGGCGCAGATTGTCTGTGGACGAAGCCGAGGACAGCCTCGCGTCTGTGGGCTTTGCTGCTGGGAGGAGGTTGGAGTATACCTCCGTGGGCTTCGATGCTTCCAGCAGGACGGGGTCTATGGGGATGTCGTCGCCAAACACACCCCTGCCGTCCCCAGCGTCGTTGCCGTCCCCAGCGTCGCCAAAGACATGAAGGGAATCCCAGATATCAGCCGCTGCCTCGTCTGCTACACCAGTGTCGGCGTCAGCCGTGGAGGACGTGGCACCAATCATCGTGTTTTGGGTGGAGGGACTGCGCTGGCGCTCCTCGGGTGCGGTCTCCGTAGGGGGTGTACTAGGAGTCACGCACGTCTCGTCTGCGGTAGTGGGTGTCGCCTCAGAGACAGTTTTTGGCCGGATCGCATGTTCTCGCCGTGTCTTGACGTCTGAGATACAGATGTCGTTAACCTGCGGTAGTGGGTGTCGCCTCAGAGACAGTTTTTGGCCGGATCGCATGTTCTCGCCGTGTCTTGACGTCTGAGATACAGATGTCGTTAACCTTCAGTGAAGTCGTGAAAGGCGGCAAAGCTCCTACCAAAAACTTTCTTGCCAAACTGCTGCAGAGGCCGGATTACCTGTTCGTGGAACTCAGGGTACGCCGTGTCGAAATTGAGCCCCGCTGGAGTCGTGCCGCTGGAGTAACTAGAAGAGGATATTGCTGAGTCATCGCAGCTTCTTTTGTGGGCGCTATTGATCTTTACCTCGTCGTGCCGATCTTGCCATTCTCGTTCGGCGTTGGTCCTGTAAACATTGTCGTCCCGACCCATCCAGTCATATGATGCACTGCCTGGTGAAAGTTCACCAGAACCGGTCCGAGCTGGTCCAGTCCTCTGTCGTCAAGTCATTAATACGTTCATCTGGTGCTCGAAACTCCTTACCTCTGGCGGTCCTCAGGCGTCTCAGCTTTCAACAATTGCTGTCCAGTGGGTACTTTCTGATCCCTGAACAAGGTCTCCACCGCCTCCCTCTCATCCTCGTCCGCCTCCTGATACAGCTGCTGGACAACTTGCCGCCGGATCCGCATCTGCTCCCGTCGCCCATCTTCAATCCTCTGCTTGCGCTCGTCCGCCGTCTCGCCCTCGGCTGCGGTACCCATCGCTTTATAGAAACCGGCAGTTTTGAGCGCGTCGTTGACGATATCGGGATTTCTGTTCTGGAACAACTCCGTGCGCTGTCCAGATTTGCCGAGCTTAACGACAAGCTCCTTCAGTACCGCCTCTGTCGCAGAGCTCGATCCACCTGGGTTGAGCCGTTTCTTCTCCTTTTGCGACCGGTTGTTAAACCAGTTATGGATCTTCTGTTTGAATGGGCGGCATTAAAACTCTCAGTATCGCAAACACGGAATCCCGACCTGCTTCATCTTCGCCTGGGCTGTACCGATCATGGTCTGCTGCTCTTCAGAGAGCTCACAGTCCTCTATCCCATCTCCCAATGTCGGTAGGTTCAGGTCGTCCTCTACCTTCCACTTCTGAAACCATCCCTTCTCCACCTTCACCCAGAAAGTCGTCAAGCGGGGCTGCAGCTCCATGAACTCTGCCAGATGTGATTCCAGGAACTCGGTTTGCTCCGCAGAGCGGGGACTTTTTCTTCCCTTCGGCATGGTCTCAGCCGAGGCCGATAGCGTCTAGTCCCACAGTCAAGGCAAGAGAACCCAGGCAGTGGCGGAGAGTAGGCAACGAGCAGCAATATTAAGAACGCGTTGCAGCGTCGCCGAGTTCCAGAAGAAATAAAGGTGCGCGAGAGACAGAGATTCAGACGCATTCGTGCATTCCCTCCAAAAAACCCCTCAGTTCTGTGCCTAATTCCTCAATTTTCGGCATTTCCGGCCATTATTTCCCATCATCACATTTTCACCCACATAGTATACGTTTTCAGCTTGCCAACGGCAGATTCGCTTGATTTGGGTTCCTCTTCCTGACCATCGATTTCATCAGGTACCACGATCGATCGCGTGCTCGGAGCTCCACCCTGGATGGAATAAGAACACTCTTTATCTTATGGGCCACCACCTGAATTACGAAGTCCACACCCACATCCACCACCACATCTACGACGAACCTCCAACGATGACCACTTTCGCGTCGAGCACTGCAACCCAGCCCTCCACCCCCACCGAGATGGAAGCCTTGGTTGCACTGGTCGTGCGTCTGTCCACCGCCTCGATGGATGTCGTGCGTCTTGCGGCCGAAGTGCAGGGTACGTCTCATCGATCCCCGTTCCTTCTCCCTTCTAACCATTGTTTTCAGCCAAAATTCCTGCTGTCGTCGCACTCGAGGCTGCGGCCGCCCGTGCCTCGGCTACCGCCGCTGCTGATGCTGCCGCCGCCGCCGCTGCCGCCCAAGCTTCTCCGGTTTGGGTCCGTGGCATCCCCAAAACGCCGGCCGAGCTGGAGTTGCAATACCCAGAGGGCTCGGGCGAGACCTGGTATGTCGTGATCTGCGGCCGCGAGCCCGGAATGTATTGCACTGCGTCAGTCGTCTTTTTTTTTCGCCCTGCCAATCAGTCCACCTGATTATTGTACATGCTTCCAGGAAGGAGGCGAACGACAACTGCGACGGGGTCCCCAATCAGCTGAAGCAGAAGAAGACCAGTCGCCTCGAGGCCTTGGCTTGGTACCGCCAGCTGTATAATGGTCCTCATGGAGCGACTGGGGTACAGAAGTGGACGCCAGCGTAGTTTATACTCTTACATGTACTGCGCGCCTCAAACAATTTTTTTTGCCTTCGAACGATGAAATACAACGGTAAATTACAAGGTTTCTTGAGCATTTGAGTGAGAATTACAGTCTGTACATCGAAAGATCTCCCTAGCGGCGACGCCGCATGTACGTATCAAGGTAGTCAAGAAAACTTGGCATACGCGACTGTGGTTCCGGGATCGGGGTGGGGCTTGAAGACGGAGTAATTGGGAACCGCATACGCGACGTATGACCCAAGTTCCGCAACTCCTTTGGATGAGTGCTACGCAATCCGGTTAACAAGATCTTTTCATCAACCAACAAAGCACTTACGTGGGATCGTCGTGGAAGCGAAAGGCCGCATCTCCGGCAACACTGCACCCTTCAAGTTAACTCCGGTCCACTCTTACGCACATCTACTCACCCTCGTGACTGCTGGCCCATATTGGCTGCGACCCGCTCTTCTGCGGTGCCTGCATCTTCTCCACTGAATGCAAAATTTAGGAGCGTAAAAAAGTATGGTCGAGGGCATGGACCTACTCAGTGTGCATGTGGTCGGATAGTAGCCTGAAAACCCGTAAGACAAAATCAGCATCTTGAGCGATCAAACACCTACTCATCACAATCGTCGGAATCACAATCGTCGGAAGCACAAGCCTCGGGATGATCGGGTGCTTTGGCGCATCTGCAACTATGATTGTTAGCCCCGACACATTGCGGAGATGGATACGCTCAGCACCTCAACCTCTCGTCTGCCTCTGGGATTGCGTCTGAATCTCCTCCACTATGCCAAAACATCTGGGTATCATTGTCAAATCAAGCGAAGCGGAAAGAACGACGTACGCGATACGGTCTTGTTCCGGTTCCGCTCCGGTGTACAACTCGGCACTGCTCAAACATGTGAATTGCAATCTTCTGTCTGGGTGGAGACGTCTTTACTCGGAATCACCCGCGACCTCGGATAAACTCCTGATGAAACTGTTCCTTCCTTTCTGCAAAATCAAATTAAACAAATCTGGACTTACCGTACACCCATCTGGCGTTCGTCGTCGGACTCCCCATTCTCCGAGCTACCTTCCATATTGATGTGTGGGATATCCCTGTTACAACAATTAGCAACCCGTCATAGTCAAAAAATGAATTAAACGCTACGCACCAGGTCCAATTTTGAAACAAGTCTGGGTCATTCGCAATCCTATCAGTGGCAGCATCAGACGTTGACCTTCGTTCCAGTGCGTGATACCGCACTTTACTCCTTGTGTAGCCCGGCGCCACATTCCGGTCAGTGTCTCCGACGCTTCTCGTTCGGCTTCAGCCAGTGCCAAGTCGGTCGTGGTTAAAGAACTGCCACCGTTAGTACCGTTGTCATCCCTGTGGACAGCTGGAGGTTTCTTGACTCTTGGTTTGCGCGACTCCTGTCGCTTCTTTTTTTTTGCAGCCCTGGAGCGGATGCCGTCGCAGGTCAGTATAATCAGCTTTCACCTTCACTTCGCTCACTGTTTCTCTGCCATTTGTATTCGTCGCTTCTCTCTTATGACTTCGGCGCTATTCAAATTTTATATGCCTCAGCGACTGTAAGGATGGAGACTCACTTTTTTGGTAGTAATTAGCCACGGCTACCCGTTTGTTCTGTGCGGCGGTGGCACTAGCACAAAATCAATTAAATACGTCCCATGGCCACCAGGGCAGAAATCTTACTCTGGGTATTTTTTCGATTTGGCGACTGTTTTGCGCGTGGGTGGCATTAGTAGTCGTGGTACGAGAAAGAGCGGGCAGCGACTGATCGGTGGCTGTACATTTCCCGCCGCAAAATCCCAATTCTCATTCATCTGTACGACCTGCTCGCTGGTGTGGTGTCAGTTGCGTGGGGAAGGACTCTATGTTCTATATGAAAGTGTGAGAGGTCTCGCGACTGGCGTTCCAGTAGTCAAAGTCACTGTGCATCGTGTTCCTTCCCCACCCCTGCCAATGCGAAATTCGCCTTACCTGCTTCTAAGTGTGTAGTTGTGTTGCATAGTAAACGATCTCGTGGCTATATTAAAACATTAAAGGTGTCGCGACCGGCGCTCTAGTAGCCAAACTCACCGTGCATCGTGTTCCTTCCCCATCCCCGCTAACCCAAGATTCGCCCTACCTGGTTGCTGGTGTGGTTTAAACTGGATGGGAAGGATGATATTGTCTATAAAAAAGCGTTAGAGGTGTCGCAAGCGGCAACTTAGCAGCCAAACTCGCTGTGTGTCATGTTCCTTCCCCATCCCTGCCAATCCGAAATTCGCCTTGCCTGCGTCTAATTATGTAGTCTCGTTGCAAGCGGAAGTATCAAATACTCTACATGAAATGTTTAGAGGTATTTCGAGCGGCTTTCTAGGGGCCAAACTCACCGTGCACCGTGTTCCTTCCCCATCTATGCCAAATCTAGAATTCGCCCTCCGTGCCTGTAAGTGTGTAGTTCTGGCGCCTTAGGCAATGTAGAACAATGATATTATGTTCCCCAAACCGGTTCCAGGGATTAAGCATGGCTCAGCCATGTCCTGTGTATAAGATAGTGGTGGTGGACGACACAAGTATCACGCTTGTCACATTACGAACGTGGTCACAAAAAGGAAGGAACATCAAGTTCACGCCTGTTCACGATGCCCAGGCGGATTTGAGAGTTTCTGTGGAGTGCAAACTTTGTGTAATAGGTTTCCACCTTCGCTGGTGCCTACCAGTCGCGTGCGTGTAATTTTTTTCAGGTCGTTTGGAGCATAATCACGAAATTATAACTTGTGTCTGGTGCGCGCCGGGTACGTATAGGTTGACCTAAATGATACTACACAATGTTTATATGCTTAAATTTTAAGGTACTGGGGGTTCAGATTCATCCGCTGTCACTGCGGGAGCTGTGCATCCAGGCTTCGCGCTCTACACTATTGATACTGTTTCTGGGTCTATTTCCGTGGCGGCGCTCCTGGAAAACTAGATTTGAGATCCTACGACCTGTGCGAACAACATATTTCAAAATCAGACCAAGTTAGTTTTGTTCATTTTTGGACGTACTTTGGGTTTTTCGGGGCGCAGAGACCGGCGGAAGGCGTTCCGGATGCCCAAAGGTGTGCGGAGTTCATGTCGAATCACTATTCTTTACATTGAACAGGGGTATCTTGGAGAAACAGGTGTTAGTTCTGGGAAGACGGTCAAAAAAGTGGCCAAGTTGAACATAACTTTGGCAGTGGAAAGCGTGTTCAAGTTTCGGCAGATTCAAACCTACTCCGATATTTCCACTCCAATGGTTTAGTGACCGGCTCAAAGTACAAAATATGGGTTCTATGCTCTCTAGGAAGACTATGCACATTTTAAACGAGTTCTATCACCTTTCTGGCAGGTGCGCTGAAGCAAATCCCATCCAAAGGTGTTTTTCTGGCGGGAACTGGGTCCCCATACAGAATATGATATTTTCGACTGGATAGATTCAGTCAAGGGTTTCAGATATGATAAAAACAGTACTATACTTCGTCTTTAATACAAATCCAAGTCTTCAGCTGTAGAAGCTCGACCTCAACGCTCAAAGTTTGGGCTAACTCGGGGTTCGGACCGTGGCGCCGAGCCTCCATCAGGATGGGCGCTAAACGGGCGCTAAACGGAAGGAACACATACATTGGATCGGTGGGGCACTCTGGCATGTCTGTGGAAGAATCAGAGAGCCCAAATGTGTTGGAAATGGTGTTCCACACCCACGAAAAATGTCAACGGTGCGGACTGAATGAGTCCACTCCAAAACAGTCAGTGTTTATGGCAACTGATCTCAGTGATCTGTGCTTCGACTTTCATTTCAATCTGGGGTGTATGGCCGTTAGTTTCGTGCGTGGACCACTCCCACCTACCCTTTGAACTTGTCCGAGCCGCTGCTGCCCCGCCGACGTTGGCGAAAAATGCTCTGCACAATGTTCCTTCCCCATGCGCAAGTTGCGCAACCGTCCAAAGATTGGCTTCCTTGTGGACTGCATCTGAATCTGGCTCAAGCGCCATTTAGTTTCTGGTGTTTTTCTCCCTCACTGACCTTTTTCACTCGTCTCAAAACCTTCCGACTCGCTGGTGCCTACAGAAAGCGCTCCACATTAAATTTGTTCCACCCTCCATCCCGAGTGGTTTGCTTGTCGACTGCATGTGAACCTGGGTCAGGTATCTCTTAATTTTGAGCGCGCAGCACTCCTACTGACCTTACCCACTCGTCCCCACCGCTGCCGCCCCGCCGGTACTGTCGAAGAGGCAAATCAAGTGGTGGCGCCGGCATTCCCCGGAGAGCATGTGACCGTGGTTCCTGGCCACTTTCCGACCGCTACTTCAATTATTGGTTTCTTTCAAGTATGTCCCACGGCGGACCTGGTCCTCGATATGTGCTCAGTTAGGCACTGTACTCCGAGCCATCAAGACTTTCAAACCGAATATTGATGGCATGATTTTCTCGTTGCGGTAGGCTGATTCATTTGTGATTTGACTCACCATGAGTGAAATTCCGCTCCGTACACTCTTGCGAGCAGCTGGCTACGATGTCTCCCAGATTTCGCAGACAGACATCGATGACCCAGGTCCGAATACTTGCTTGTCCAGAATCGTGCTGTCTGTTGACAAACATCGCTGCCGTAGACCCAGACAATTGGAACAAGACCCTCAAACGCGCTGCAGAGGCAAAAGTGGAGAGGGCCATCACCAGAAGGGCAGAGAGGGAAGCTCGCGACCGCGCTGAATGGGAGGCGGAACAGCGCCTTCATCCTCCTCGTCCCCAGCCTCACAAGATCCGGCTCATCCGCAGACGGGCGGCAGCGCAAGTCTTCACATGTTCCTTGTGTCTGGAGATAAAATCACACCCAGTGAAGTACGTAAATCCCAGCGCTTCATTTATGTGAAGTATTAATTCCACTTCTGCAGACTGCCTTGCGAGCACAGTGCTTGTGATGCATGTGTCCGTTTGTCTTTGGAGACCGACTGGAATTGTCCCATCTGCGGCACGAAGATCACCAAGGAACCCATTCCACACGAGGTCGAGGCCGCCGCCATTGAAAGAGAAAACCCCGGGTGGGACGACAGCAAGGTCGTTTATTCCTAAGACGGCCTCGTCTTCCCTCAAGGTCATATTTTTCCGAGCTAGCTTGTATTAAACATAATTTCATTGTTTAACCTCATTTCCTTACGGCCGCTTCTCGCAAGGTATTAGTCCAAATTTACTGTTTCTGGCCATAGCAACTAACGTTGCCGATCTCAAGGTCATTTGTCGCTCGTGTTTCAACGCAAAAACCCCATATGTTTGGTTCTGATTTATTTCTCCTTCCAATCTCCCGCTTTTTGATTCGTGATTTGCTCCTCGCCACATTGACCCCCAGCACCGTATCATTGCATGGACCGTCGCACCGACAGCGCCAGTTCCATTTTGCGCCTTGTAGAGGCATCGAGACAGGCGCGTTGGGAGCAAGCTCGTAAGCCTTTTGTGTTCGTTACTCCTGCTCCTTTTCAAATTTCTCTCTAGGTGAACTGCAGCTGCGTCGGGTCGCTGAGGCAAAAGCTAAGAAAATTGCTGAGGACGCTGAGGCAGCAGCGCTAGACCTCCGCCTGCAGTGCTCACGCGTCGGTGGGTCTTACTCTTCCGTTTGCTCGATGTAGTGTCAATTAATATTACCCAGAGTACGTGGAAAGACTACGTTTTGGGCCACGACCGCCCAGCCGCCCCCTCAAGAAGTCTTCTTCCCTCCACCTCCTAGGGACCAATACGGTTGCAGCGTCGCCCCCTCGACGCTCCCTCCAGTCTGCACCATCGGTCGAATCACCCGCTCCGTCACAGCTCCCTCGGCGCGACCGACGCTCCCTCCAGTCGGCATCCTCTCGCAATATCACGGTCAATTCCCCCGCTCTAAAAGCTGATCACTTAGATCCAGAAGTGCGCGAAACGGATGCGATTGGCTTTCCTTGCTTCCATCGCGAGCCCGATTGGTCGGAGGCCTCGGATGAAGACGACTACAACCCCGCCAGCGGTTTACCCCCCCATACCGCGGTGGAACGTCAGCCGCCGTCGTGCTGTGGCTATGTGCGTCCTCGCGGCGCAATTGACCCCGGAAGAGGAGGCTGAGCTGGAAATGAAGCGGGCTCGGGAACAGGAAAGGGAGGAACAGCGCAACAAGGTCAGAAACGCGATGCGGCTAGTTACTGCCCAGATTTTAGAGGTCGGCGCCGGGAGGCGCCACCGGGAGAACTGTAATTAACTCACGAATATAGTTTTTGGAAACTTTTGTCCAACATACGCTAGCGTGATCATACCGCCAATCTTCCTCAAGGAATAATCAAAGATTAGGGTTATGAAATATTGTGATCCTACCGCCAATCTCCTTGATGAGATAATCAAAGATCTTTCCGCAAGAGAAAAGAGGGCTCGAGATCAATTTGCTTCTCATCAACATGTCGAGCCCTCCCTTCGACCCCGACAAGTTTTTGGCAGACATATATACATGAGCTCACTTGCCCTCCTATATTAAGATGCTGACTCCTGATAGACAAATTCTAGTTGCCAAGCGCCTTGACGTCCTTGAGAGGCAAATTTCTTACTGGGTGAGACGGTGAGTGGACGAGCGGCATGTGATTCTGCACTCACGGCCCGGTCCCAGCCAAAATCTCGCTAAAAGCCGGTTGGAGAAACACCTCGCAGGCTATCGTTTGGCCAAATATAGTGGGGAACTGCGAGCTCTGCGCGATGCGCTCGCCCTCAAGTATCGCAATACTGGTAGTGAGGAGTGTACCGAATATGGCTTGGTAGCACGTTGCAATTGATGGCATCTTTGATCCCCTGGTGACAGCAGATCTCACTTTCCACCTACATCGATGCCTGCCTTCCTCCCTGCCGCCCCGCCTCCTGACCACGACGGAGATTATATCCCATGTCCTGCGCCTTTCTTTCCGGGCAGAGGTTTCAAGAATCACGCCTTTCATAGTAGCCACAAACGGCGCCATTACTACTTGACGCCTGACGGTGCATTTTCAACTCTGCAAGTTCATAACCCAGTTTCTGGTAGAATATCTGACACATTCCATCAGAGGTGATTGTTTGGCTGCACGAACCTCGCGGTCTATGGTGTGCCTCTCGACTGCTCAGTTGGTCTCGCAAGAGTGGCGGAAAACCTGTCGCGCCTCCCATCCGCAATGCCACAAACGCAACGCCACGGTGGATCTGTCTCCCAGACATCTTGTAGGCTTCACCGCCCTCTACCAAAGGCCCCCTCGTTCTCCGGTTGATCACGCATTTTCCACACGGTAAGCGACTTGATGTCTCCCCTCTTTCGCATCTGAAGTTCTTCTTTCAGATCATCCAGCCCTATATTTCTATTTGTAATACCGGCGACAGCCTCAATTTATTTCAATGCGTAAGTACGAACGTTTTCACATAGGGAAGGGCACACCTGATATGATATGAGTACAGAGAACACGCCTGCGCCGAATCCCGCCGTCTAGGCACCAAGGAGATCCGCGTGGTCCGGTCATTTGAGGCAGCGGTGGAAACGATCACTCTGTGCACACAAGTTTGACCGAATTGTTGGGATCACCGAGTCGGGCAGAGTTGGGCGCGTACATATTTATTTTGTCAAAATTTCCAAATGTGATCGCGTTCGCTAATTTATAAGAGTGAGACGATTTGACTTCTCCCACCTAACTCGCTATGTCGCCTGAAGACCCGGAGAATAGCCGGGAGATGAAGAAACGTAGGTTGTTTTCCAGAGCAAGAGACGGCACAATCTGAGATACACCCAGGTGCTCTCGACGATGTCGAGCATAATGCGCCGCACACTCGGGACGTCCAGGACTGGTTGGATGCCCGCCTTTGGCCCGGGCCGCCGCTTCGGCGCTCCGCCGAGGAAATCGCGAATGGGCGGCAGCAGCTGTACGAGCGCTTGGCTGTCAAGGCTTTGAAACGGGAAGCGGAAAAACACAGGCCCCCTCCCCCGCCTCCTCCTCGTCCTGCCGATTATTATGAGCAGCGCCACCGGGAACGGAAGGAACACATCGCACGCAGGAAGGCATCGCGGGACGCTTTGCAGAAGCTACGTGATAATCCGCTGAAGGGACCGAAACTGCCCCCGCCGCTCCCAACACCATCGCCTGCGGAACTGAAACGTCGGGCCGTAGAGAAGCGAGATAGCCTTGAGAGGATCCGTGTGCGCGACGCGCGGGTTTCACATTTTGAGGCGCTATCTGCCAAGAGGGTACTCAGGTTGTTGAAAAAATAACCCGATACATACAGATTGTGCCCAAAGTTGTTCTGTTTCGGAAGAAAATCCAAATTGTTGCTAGAAATGGGATCGGCGCGTGAAAGATGCGGGTATGGACTGCGCTAAAATTAAGTACACCCATTTGCTCAATATCCATGCTTTCTCTCTCAGCCTCTATCCTCAGCGATATCATTTTGCTCTTGGATGTTTCCTCCATGGTAGCTGTTGTCGGCACATCTCGACACTGCGCCACCATCAGTCGTCCTCTACTTTTCCGTTTCGTCGAGGTCCACCACTCCAAGGCTCCCAAGTTCTTTGCAACGATTGCTGCGAATCCTCAATTTGGAGAGTGGGTATGTCGGACGATGCCACGGTGTATTTATCCTTACTGTTCTTAGGTACGACGCCTGGATCTCCAAGGGTTAAAAGCTCTCCGCCCCCTCTACGGGCCCGACTTTGAAGCAACGGCTAAAAATCTGGTCAATCTCCACACGCTCCACATCGAATGCGATATCGACGTCCGTGGGTTTGCGACGTCGTTTCGAGGTGTACTCAAGCAGTTCTCTTACTACCCGCTGGTAAACGAGGATGTGGTAGAGTTTCTGACGGGCCAGCGCAATATCGAGTCGATTTATTGCAGAGATTATAACCTCCGTTGGTGCGCCCCGACATTTCTCCCGTGCTTGAAGAGCATCCGGGGTCATCCTGAGGACCTCCCTCTGCTCGTCGCGTCACGGCCGGTGCAGGAGGTTCACATGGTGTACGACCGAGACGACTACGACGAGCGGCCGGTCGTGCCCTTGGAATTTCTGGCTTCATCGGCTGTTCGCGTGCAGCTTTTGTCCATACACGTGTCTCAGCTCGTGACCGTGGCGGAGAATCCAATGGCTCTTCGCACTCTGTTGCCCTGGGTCCAGCAACTTGTCGTCATGCAGGATAGGACATGGGGAGGACACCAATCGCCTGCGGTGCGTTTTCTCTTTCGTGTGATCATCGCCAATTCTAATGGAGGACTCGCTCAATAGCTTGACTTCAGCGACCATATCAGGAAGATGGTCGAGTGCGTCAGTCACGTTCCCTCCCTGCGGCACTTGGTCATAATGACAATGTTCCAAGCCGAGCAGGCGCATCTTATATGAGAGCTCATCTTTGAGTCTTGCGCCGCTCCTCGCCTTGACGCCGCCATCATTCGTACTCGTAATCAGTTGCGGCAGGTGGATGAAATATTCAAATGGCCGAAAGTCTTAGAAAGCGCCAATTTTGTAGTCGAAACTTGCGAAAGCCTTTGGTGGCGCTTGTAATGCACGCATATACTAAATGAATATTGTTTCTTTTTGCACCGTTATAAATTGTAGCACGAAGATAACTTTTACAAACGAAACTATCAGTACAAGAACGAATATTCACTTCGACTGTAGAAGGTCTTCGTATGTACAGTAGGCAGGCCACAGGCGCACCACTGAAGATTTATGAGCAAAGCCGAGGGAAACATAGGAGAAACGGTTACCCATTCCGTTTTCGACAGGTCAGATTGTTGCATGTGAACACGGCTGTAAATTTGATGAGATATGTCAACGTAAGAAGAAGAGAAGCTGACCTCCAACTCGATCCGGTAAGAAATCTGCTATGGCTGCTGATCTATGTACACTTTTAAGCGAACGGACGCTCCCAAAGGGGCCGATGTCGTCGATCATTTGGGTAATGGCGATGGGTTCATCACTGTCAGGCCATTTCAGCAATTTCTAGGGTGGGTCAGCGCGTTGAAAAAAAAGACGAGAGGAATATGTACGGCATGTGCGCTGGGGCGGAAGGACATTTGGGCACTCCCCACAGATGCAGCGATTGTCGTACAAGCGGGTGGCGAGTGCCTCCACGACCTCAGGTGCGAGGGTATCGGAAGTACCCGGAGGCCCATGCATAGCACTGAAGAAGGAGGTGATCCTGTGACGCGGCCAGGTGGAGATCAACCAGAGTTGACGGTCGTCATAGAACTTCGCCCGTTGGAACGCCGACAGAAGGTGCATGAGGGTAGGGTGAAAGGAGTCCAAGAAATCACGGATCTCTGGAGTGGATGACATTGTTAGCTCGTTTGTAAGAAAGAAGGCAGGACAAACATCGCACCGCAGGTGGGCGTGCATGGGAGTGGGTCTGGGCACTTGTCACAGATGCAGCGATTATCGTGAAGGCGGACAACGAGTGCTTCGACGACGCTGGGTGTGAGCCCATCAGCTGTTCCCTCAGGCGCCCGCATCTGATTGAAGAACGTGGCAATATTTTCTCGAGGCCAGGTGGAGATATCAAGGACATCTTCGTATCCCATGACGTTGTCCCGTAGGAACGCAGGCAGGAGGTACAGAAGAGAAGGTCTGAAAGAATGCAAGAACTTGTCGAGAGCAGGGCGGTAATCATTGTTGAGGCGGGCAACCAGCATTTCGACGTCCCTAGCCCTGAGCCGATGGCCTACCCCGGGCTCGCACAGACCACTGAAGAACTCGACGCGGTTGGCGAAAGGCCAGGTGGAGATATCTAAGAGATCTTCGGGCTCGGTGATTTGGGCTTGATAGAACGTCGGCAAGAGATATAGCAGAGAAGGGTCAAAACTGAGCAAAAATGCCCGGACGCTGTATGGATTAGACATCTATGGACTTTTAACTGCTAGGTACTCGGGGAAACATGGACGGACACACCTGAGGATGGGCGGTTTTGACAATTGAGCAGCGCAGCATCTCCGCAGTTGTAGATCAATTTTGTGTTTGTGCTCGGCTCGGCATCGGGAATTACCGAAAGGTCAAGGTGAATAGCAAGAGTAATGAAAAGTAAGGTCGAGGAGGAAATTGGGGAACAGGGAGGGATTTCAGGACATGTAAGTAGCAGTGAAAAAGATAGAGTAACTTTGCGCGAAAAATATTTTCAAAAAAGACATGACCAGGGGTCGAACAAAAGGCAACCCAACGACCCCGGGGCTGGGGTAGCCGCTCGTCCGCGGGTAACGAGCAGACACCCCAACCCCTGAGCCATTGGGCTGGCCAGGAGAAGGGAAATGTGGGTCAAGTGATGAGTGGTCAGATCTGGCTTGGCGCATTCCATCAACAATATCATCATGTGACCTTTACTGTCGCGTCCTCAAACCAGCCTATCCAAGTCGCGCATCCTCCTTTCCACCCGACTTGCTAGCCACTGGGATATATAACCTGACCGACACTCCTGAACCGACTCGCTAGTACGGTCTCCCTAATGCCTTGGTCTCGGTCTGTTGATCTAGATTGGTGCACATGCGGTTGACGATCTTCGCTGTTTGCCCCTTTTTGCCGCCTTTCGTCTTGATTTGCCGCTGCAGCGCCAGCCACCAGACGCCGGCCACTCCTGAGCCTCACTATGAAACGCAAGATAGGCAGCTTCTATCACACAGTCGTGTCGGACAGCGACAGTGATGGCGAGGACTCACTCCCGCGGCCCAGAGAGGAGGATTTGTACCACCGTGCGATGCGGACGAACGAGAACGGTCGAACACACTTGGTGGTGGAGCGAGTGACCGTACCCACATCTCCCTCGAAGAGGCACGCTGAACGAAACATGCTACGACCCGACGACGACGCCTCAGTTGCCGACGACTAGGCAAGCACAGTCGACCTTCCCTTTCCATTTGCGGGAGAGGACTCTTTTGCCTTCGACGAGGGTCACCCAGTAGATCCAGGCCGTCGCAAGGAACGCGATTCGGTAGGCGATTAGTCTTTTCTCATATTACAGAGATCGCTGATGATGGCTATTCAGGATCATCCAATGGCCCAATGGGTTACCAATCGCAGGGAGCATTTTCTGAACGAGCTGCTCCGTATCGAGGGCCAGGGTGTCCACCGAAATCAGACGAAATGCGCGACATGTGCGGCCTCTATGGGAGCGGCGGTGTACCGATGCAAGGACTGCTTCTCCGACGCACTGTTCTGTAGAACATGTCTGGTGAACATGCACCGAGATAACCCCCTGCATCGAGTCGAGGTCCGTACATAACCGTCGCTCAGTCGTTTTACATGCTCATCGATGCCTCTGCTCAGGTGTGGAACGAGGAGGCCTTCTTCAAAAGCTTGAGTCTCAAGTCCTTGGGGCTACGGATACAGCTAGGCCACGGCCGCAATGGAAGATGCCCAGGCACGCTGGCGAAGAGGGCGTTGGAAGGCACGATGCACTAGGTACAGTAGGCACTTTTAAAAGAACCTTGTAACTACTGAACCGGGACTTTGTAATGTCCCATGCTAATCAGCAAGGTATCTCCAAAAGGGAATTGTAAAAGAAATAAAAGAAAGTCCATAGCGGGGATTGAACCAAAAACCTTTGCATGATGGCCATCATTCTGTCCATAGTATTAACCACTACACTATCATAGTTATAACAACCTGCTAGCCACATTAATCTATAGTCCATATAGAAATTCAGAATAAGCCTTGCACCACCCCTGTAGGGCCCGCATAGGGCCTGGTTAGGGGTTAGGGTGGTTAGGGTTTGGGTTAGGGGTTAGAGTTAGGGGTTAGTGCCTTTGCCTTCAGGTGTATTTATTATTTTGGTTAGAGGTTAGGGTTGGTTAGGGTTGGTTAGTGTTAGTTAGAGTTAGTAGATATTATGAAACACATAATAAACAGTGACAAACAATATTCAAAGACCTAGGGCAGCTTGCCTGCCCTAGGTCTGGGTATTAGCAGTCCCAGGTAGGGTAAGCCTAGGCTTACCCTAGCTGGGGTAGCTTCCCAGCCTAATATCACTTGCATGGTGTAGTGGTAACAATGCTGGATAATAATATTATCTAGCGGTCACCAGTTCAATCCTAGTTTTGGGCATTTTTCCTGCTTTAAATTCCTTTTAAAGGCTTTCACAGTTAGCATGGGACATTACAAAGTCCCGGTTCAGTAGTTAGCATGGTTCTTTTAAAAGTACTTACTGTACCAGCTGCGCGATGCCGAACGATGCTCGGCGCCTGCGCGACGACTTCTGCATCATTCACACCAACGGCATACACGAGGTCGGCCTCGACTTTTGTAGCTGCGGCGCCGCAGAGGACCACGATGTACAGCTCCTCCGTGCTCGGCTTTATCCTGCGACGACGACAAACCCCGCTACTGCTGCGACATTCGCAGTGCTGCGTGACTTCCACCTATTATCGTTGGAGGCAAAATGCTCTGCCCATCACTTCTACAACAAGCTCGCGCGCCAGACTAACAACAGCGGTGTCTTTCAGCCACGTGTAAGTCTGGAGCGATGAGAAATGGAAACGACGCTGACCTAGTGTTTTTTAGACACGATATAACGAATTCCGCAGGATGACAAGGCAGTGGCGCCATTTGCAGATGCTGAAGCGGGCGGGGCGCGGCCACGCCGCTGACGGAAATCCCCGGGACTAAGCCTGGCGAGTGCGTGTTGCTCTGCCCAGCGTGCCCCCAGCCCGGGAAGAATCTACCTGAAGATGGGTCCTGGAGGAACGCTCCTCGGGAGAAGCGCTTCCTCTTTGCACTCTTCCTCGCTCTGGACGCAAACTTCCGGATGAAGAGGAAAGACGTGTCTACCGAAGCGGATGATCCATCGCTGGGCAATGGTATCGCATTCTTCTCACAGGTGGATGCGTATATGAAGCACCTCGAAGACCATTGGGACATGGAGCAGGAGGTACGCGCCTTCCTTTTGTTCTTTACTCCATCCCTGACCAAATAATTCCCTCTAGAAAAGCACCTGCATCGCCCATGATGCGGTGGACGAGCCCGACAGGGATGCCTATGGCACGGCCGCGTCCGGGATAGGCACAGTGGACTGCGCCCGGCACAATATGAAGCGCCCTAACGGCGTGGGCGACCTGCAGAAAGGGGAGAGGTAATTTGACTTACCCGTCTACAATTCTTTCTCTAACGGTCGAATCCCAGATACGTTAACATGGACTACATGCTGTGGAGAAGTCTCGAGAACTACGACGACGTCATCCAGTTGTTCATCTCATACGACATCGTCTGTTAATGGCACAAAAACATTTGGAAACGTCTCAAGGCTTACTCACCGGAGCTCCGCAAGCACGGCGGAAAACACTACTACGTGTGGCTCATCCCCAAATTTCATCTTCCCGCCCACATCGAGGCTTGCAACATTACCTATTCCTTCAATCTCACGCCATTCGTTGGGCAAACGGACGGTGAAGCACCGGAGAGGGGATGGGCAAACGCGAACCCACTTGCGAGCAGCACCAAGGAAATGGGACCGGGGGGCACGTCGCGACGCCCTCGACGACCACTTCAACGACTGGAATCACAAGAAGATCGTAGGCTTGGGCGAATTCTTATTAGAGAGGGCGAAGAAGGCGGTGGAGAACATGGGGGTGTATCGGCTGGAGTTATTGGAGGTCGAGCGGGGGTTACCGTCGCAGACGCTGGCGGTGTGGACGACAGCGATGGAGTTGTGGGAGTTGAGCGACAAGAACCCGAATCCCTTCAAAGTCACGGATAAGCACGAGGGGATTTTTGCGATCCGTGGGCGGCTAGCGAGCGAGGCGGCGACGGCGGTGGCCGGGGATGCGGCGGACGACGTGAGGGGCGACCTCCATGCCCACGAGATGATCGACATGGGTATGCACCTCGAGGACCAACAGCGCGAGCTGGCCTTCGACGGGGGAGCTGTCAAACTACATGCAACGGATCGCCAGAAGACCGCCTTGCTCGAGCGCTCCAACAAACTCGGTCGCAAGCTTGGGGAGTGGCTCAAGATACGAGAGTCCTTTACCGCTGCGGTGGCAGCTCTGCGGATGGAGGATGACGAGGCACGGGCTCGGGCAGCCCGCCTGCAGCCGACTCCGCCGCTGCCCGTCCACGCGATAAAGCTGTGGCTGCCCTCGAAGCTTGCGACCAGCCCCGGCGTGCAGGTGAAGCCCAGCCACGCCCACTACGAGTTCGAGTTACGCATCGGGCAGGCGCACGCGGCCTTGGCGGAGCTGCGTCGGCTTCTCCTCGTCCGGACGGCCAAGTACAAGTACAAGGACGAATTCCAGCACGGCGTCGCCGCCAGCACCCGCGGCAAGACCTCAATCGCCAACGTGGACGAGCACATCCGACGTACGGCAGCACAATATCGAGCGGCACGCCAGGCCCTTGTGGCTTTGGGGCCAATTGTAGATGACATGACGTGGAAGCACCAGCTCCGTGTGCTGGGACCTGACGACGTACAGCAGAGACCCCGCGCGACTTTCAGCGACCCACAGCACAAGGCCAGAACGAAGAGGAAGCGGGGTGAGACGCTCGCGCACGCAGCCGCTAAAAAACGCCAGAAGAATGATGAGGAGCGGCAGGCCTCGTGGATCTGGACGACTCCGTTGTCAGACGCAGAGGGCGAAGAGGCGGGAATGGCAGAGGCTTTGCGGCTAGAGTGGGCGAAGACGCGGGCGAGGGCATGGCGGTGGACGGAGGAGGTGGATCTGGTGGAGGAGGAGATGCGCCGTGTCCTCGCGTTCCTTCAGTGGAAGGAGAAGCGCTGGTTGGACCTCGCGGATGAGCGCCACGATATCGACGACGTCCTGCGCGAAGGGCTCGTGGCGTACGCTCGGCGCCAGGCCCGGATCCAGCGGGATTTGCATGTTCGCTTTGAGGGGAACTGGCAGGCTATTCCGGGTTACATCAAGATGGCGCGGGATAATTTGGACACGATTCCGGCGGAGGCGGCAGGCGAGGAGGAGGCTGAGGAGGAGGAGGATGACGAGGATGAGGAGGCGCCCATCTCCGAAGTCGCGAGAGATGTGCACCTCGTCGCATCTTTTGTGGAGGAGTCGCTGGCTTGACTTATTTGCAATGGCTCGTTAGCATCGAAACACCTAATGTATTCTACGCAGCCTACGGTACCACTTCTACTGTATTTTCATGTATTTTTAGTGTATTTTACGGAATTTTGGAAACACAGAGCCTTGGCATCGTCGCGGACGACGATCAGAGTTGTTGATCCAAAAGCTGATGGGTGATTTATAAGACCCCAAAATGGCATGGTCTCTCAACGTCGTCGACGACGTCCTGCACAGGGCTTGGTCGCTACCGCAGGTATGCTCAGCGCTGCCAGGGTCCCAATTGAGTTCCTCTGAAATAAATAAATTGGTTGACCTCTGATGAGAGGTTCTTATACATAAATGTTGCGCCTCTAATGAGAGAGGTTTATATATTATACCGCCAGCGTCTGGTGAGGAAATACAGTGTCGTGGTTCGGTGAGAGCTTTTGAGATTGGTCCCCACACATCAAACCCGATATGGGCACATCAAAACGTGACTTCCGGGGCTCCGAAAGTTTGTAGCAAGCTGTTTGGCCGTCACATCTCCTTCTTTCTTCTGTACCACCACACTCCCCACCACCGTGCCACCCGACCCCGCCTCTTGAATGTGATCAAGATCCCGCATCTCTTAGCATGCTGCCTGCTCCCCCCCTCCCCGCCACTTATTATTGTGTCTTGGCACGATGCGCGCGTCGTTCATACCTGTATTACCAACATGTCATACTATTCGGGTGGCATTCCAGGCTAATACGGCTGTACCCTACAGTATGTACCCACCTCTCTCATATATCCCCATGCCCTACTGGCGCATCTTGTCGCATCTTGACACGTCCGTTCCTACTTCGCTACCTATTTGTACCGTACCATGACACATGTACCTGTTATAAATTCTTTTTATACATATTCTTCATTCATAAGTATTGGAATATTTCTTCGGGCTGGTCTTAGTTATTCTGACCCTTTTCTCTGATTACTTTGCCACTTGTGCCTGTGCGCGAAGAAATATTTTGGAAGTTTTGCATTGTCCTCCGGAGCCCCGGGAGATCACGTGAATCACTTGCCATATACGGAATGATCTGTGGGGACAAATCTTGCGATCTTTCGGTGAGTTATTGTTCTCACCATGCACTCTCAAGTCTTACCATTATTACATCCAGGGTTACATCATGTTCAGGATCCCTGAGACACATCTTGATGCGACTGCATTGTTTGCTCATCAATTCATAGGTCCCCTCCCTTGAGTCCGTCAGACTAACAATGACAACAATGAAGAGGTATACTTTGCTCCTCTGTGTCTATAGACCAGCTGCTGATCTGCGCTAGATGCCCCCGCTCGTTTGAACTCGTGGCTTGCACAAGTATGTCCCGTGTTTGTAATTTCAGTCTTACTCAAAGTTGAATGAACCACTGCTCTTCCACTGTGTTTCAATTTTTGGTCCATTGAGTCATACTTTGAAACGTCCAACTGATCTGCACATCATTTTCCTTTACCTGACTGTATTTCCACCTGCAATTCACTTGCAACGGCATAACCTGAAATAATGGTGTAGCAATGTGAAAACATATCTTTCCCTTCTCTGCCGGAGCGTAGCGAAGGCACATCTTGTCACTTAGATGGAGATGGACAAATTCCGTGTCGAGGCTAGGAATAGCACTTTTTTTTTCACTGCGTCCTCCGCTTTCGGCTTCAGCAGACAGGACCACGGCGGCACCGAGGTTACAGAACAGCGTCACGCGAGGAATTGTCAGTTTTGAACGTCCTGGCATGAGCCCCGACCAAGGCACAGGCCGGGAGGCGGTGGCCACCGCTCAAAAAGCGACCAGATGGAAGCGCCGATAGTAATCTGACAATGATGGTACAGCATCGCAAATCGGGCCGTGCAGTAGCTGCGAGCCGGGTGCCGACTCGGCAACTGCGAGCCCTGTTCGAATGTGTTTCTTCCAAACATCCAGATGCTTTTCATCTCCTCTACCAGAAAGAGACACTGCGTTGCAAGATACGATATGCGCAAAAGTTGAAGACGAGTACGCCGACCATTGCGCTAGGTACTTGAAGAGAACAAAAAGTCGTGTTCGTCCGAACGGCGATCCCGTTATGCCGTTATGCACTGGAATACCTACTGGGAATAAGCTCGTGCTGGAATGTAGACAGGACGGTCCGACGTAATTAACTTACAGCATAGAAATTTGACCGGAAGTAAGTCGTCGCCTTCAGAATCACGTTCCTCTAAAATTCCAACTTTTAATCTCATCATCCGCCTCTTCTCCCTCCAGTAACAAAAGATCCAATCCCTCTGAATCATTCCTGGTGGAGCGCAGATTGGAAAATGTTGCGGAATCTGGCTGGGGTCCATCGGTTATGAGCAGTGTGGCTATGGGGCGCGATGCTCTGCTATCCACCGGGATTTCAACATCTCAAGAACTGGCCATTCGCGGGCGTTGGGTTTCAGTGCAGTGGATATCCAGGGCTATCCGAGGTCGTCGATGCTGAACAGCGACAGCTGGAATGACCACGGTATCAACTGAGTTGAGCTCTAAACTCAACTTCCGGGGTGTAGATTTCGGAGGGTCGCTACCTCAGGATCGGCCATTGGCTCAGAGCTTTAAGCCGGGAAATAGTCCAAGTGCAATGGTGGTTAAGACGAACGGTCCAAGTCATCTAGTCATCTATATGTGTCGCCGGGCTCTAGACCCATCCCAACCCGGCCAGTCGAACCATATGTAATGCTTTCGTGGTGTAGCGGTAACATTGGGTCTTTCCAAGTAAAAGAATGGCCTAGCTCCGGGTTCGACTCCCGGCGGACGCATTTGCTTTCACAATTTTTTCCGCTACTCATCGCTACTCATCGCTACCCATCGACACCGCAACGACGTCGGCCCTTCGCTTTTTTCCCAACGTCAGCGTCAACGTTTTCAAGTCTGTTCCATCATTGAGACAGCCTATGTTTGACACGGTCTAGTTTTATTGAGCAGAAGCGCTTCTTGGCAGCCTTGTACGCCGTTCCTGCGATTCGGGATTCAGACAATTTGACAAAAAGGTCAGAAAAGCTGGTGCGCCTGAAATTGGATCCCACGATGGTCAAAGAATTCATTCCTCGACAAAGATTCAGGGTGTGACGGAAGCTTCCCGCACAAGCGGCCCTGCTGTGAACTAAGGAAACACGGACACAATTTGAGGAAGATCCCGCAAAGGCCGCACGCAGCACACAATCCGAGGAGTCGGGAGCCTGTATTATACGTTCTACTGTATCTGCTGTATATATCTATCTGCTGCCCTTCGACTTCTTCGCCGCCTTCGCGTTGGGCTTGGGCTTCGCAGGGGCGTTTTTGGGGGGCCGCGGCGCGGGCGCGGGCGCCGCGTCTTCGAACAGGCTCGCCGACGCCGCCGACGAGTTGTTGTTGCTCGCGCGTGCGCGCGCGCGGGCCTGCGCCTGCGCCTGCTGCGCCATGAGGTCCGCCGCGCGGGGCGTGGGCGTGGGCGCGGGCGCCAGCGTCCTGAACACCGTCGCGGGCCCGGCCGCGGGCGGCGGGACCCACGCCTTCGCGCCCGAGCCCGATGTCCCCGACGCAGCGGACGCAGCCTCGGCGGAGGCGCTTTTGAAGAGCTGCGTGTAGCCGAAGCGGAACGTGTCGAGCATGGTGGGGAGCGCGGGGGCGCCCGCGGGCGGGGGCGTCCACTGCGGGATGCCGAGCGCGGCGCGCAGGGCGGGGGAGCGGAAGACGGCGCTTTGGAGGACGGTGCTGACGCTGGTGACGAGGAGGCAGAGGAGGAGGCCCTGCGGTGCGGGTGATAGCCAGTAAGAATTTAGGTGGGGAGAGAACGAGGAGGGGAGGCACTGACGGAGGGGAAGCGGTCCATCCAGTAGATGGCGAGGACGGTGGCTACGCGCACGACGTTCATGAGGTGTCCGATTCCGGGGCGGGAGGTGTCCATGTCCCGCGCGCTCATCTGCTCCGCATCAGGATAAGCTTCCACACGAACGAAACGCCGCAGCACGCACCGACATCATGACGTTCCCCGACACCGCGACGAGGATCGGGAGGATGTAGTACGGGCCCGGCTGCGTCAGGTCGGGCAGCCAGGCGACGCCGCTCTGCGTGAGCTGCACCACGGGCAGCTCGCACATCTTTTTGATCCCGAAGAACATGCCGATGGAGATGGGCATCTGGATGAGCGGCGCGACGAGCCCGCCCATCGAGACGCCCGCGGACGCGCGCAGGCGCGCGCCCTCGAGGGCGGCCTTCTGCATCGCGACGGTGTCGCCCGCGAGGCGCGCGGCCTGGATGGCCTGGCTCGTCGCGGTGAGCTGCGCCGAGATGGGGCGCATGCGGGCGGAGTTGCGCATGCCGACGACGGCGAAGGGGAAGACGACCAGGCGCCAGAAGACGGTCGCGACGATGAAGGTGTAGAACCACGGGAGGCCGGTCCAGACGTGCACGAGCTCGTAGGAGTACTGGATGAGGCCGACGGGGGTCCAGTGGCACAGGCCGAGCGCTTGGAGGTCGCCGTGCTGCAGTGGGGGGATGGCGGCGACGGTGTCTGCGAGGACTCCGGGGTCTGAAAGTAACCCTTCTGAAAGCGAGGCGAGGCCACCCTCCCCTGTTTGTATTGGAGGCAATACTGAAGACGGTTCAATCGGAGGAACAACAGTTGAATTCCAACGGGCATTCCGCCATCGCGTATGAAGTTGGGGTCTCTATATCTTCTCAGCAATTAACGGGGTATTCTGACAGAGTTTTACCTGGTTCCGGCAGAGGTTCAGAGTCGAGAGTGGTCGATGCCGTGGTATGGGCAGAACCAGTATTGGGCTACAGAGAACGCGGTCAAAATTTCGGCGACATTGTGATTCAGCGGGTCAAGACCTCTTCGATGCAGCCCTTAGAGAGCTGGTCCGCAGTGCGCCGAACAAGGAGGCCATGCTCTTTCGAACAGATTGCCCGCAGACCGAGAAGAGGATTGCCCAAGGAAGTTACTCCAATACGCGTGTCAACTTGTTGTTCTCGTGCCACTCTCCTGCAAAGGTTATGGGGATGGGCCTACACTGGAAAAATGAACTACGCACCAGCAGTAAACGACGCCTGGTCAACGCAGAGCAAGGTCCAAAAAGTGTGTTTGGTCTTGATTGAGCTCATCGGAGGTTTTCGGCCGACTCGCCCTGCTTCCCACCACGAGGGAGCCAGGCTCTGCGCCGTTCTCAGGTTCATTTCGTATCTGGCCAGACCACCCAGCAGCGAAAATGACCCATCGTTACCGGTTAATTCCCTAACCCTGCCCGACCCGACCGTTTCTCAAAGAGTTGTCTAGCGGCCACCGCGCAGAGTCTTTCCAGGCAGCGGATCTAACCGAACTGGTCGAGCTGCGCGCCCGCCAGCGCACCTTCCACGGCGCATACAGCCGCACCGCGCTGAGCAATCTCGGCTTCTCCCTCACGATCCTGCGCCTGTTCGACCCCCGCTTCCACCGCAGTCAGCATTATTCATTGCTTCCCGTGAATCCGATCCCCAGAACCGTACTGATATTGATTCTCCCCATTGGCACACAGTCGGCCTGCTCTTCGCCGTCCTCGGCGCGGCGCTGTACGTCCTTGCCTTCCTGCGCGCGCGCCACTCGCGGCACGACTTTGCCGACTACGACAAGCCGGAGGACTACACCACCCCCGCAGCGCGCGTGGCGGGGCGGGAGGTGGTCCGCACGAAAGGCCAGGAGAACACGCGCGTGTTCGGGCGCCCGTTCGTTACCGCCGGCTGGATCGTCGTCGGCGTCGCGACGATTGTCGCGGGCGTGGAGATTGGGCTGTTGGTGCTGGTACTGGAGATCTAGTGACCGGAATTGGAACTTGTATTTAATAGGTGCTGTATCACTAGAGCTCTAGCTTTCTTCTTCAAACCGTGCATGTACACCTCGCCTACCACCGACGGGACGATAGACGTTTTCTACGGAAACAAGCAACCCCGTCACAACCCCGCTACTTCCAACTCGCTCCCTCACACGATATACATCCATCCATCCACAGGACGCAACATTCACGCGTTATCGTACAGTACAGCGCACGAACTCGTCAGGGACTCATCACGGCCTCCCTCCAATAGCGAGCGCCGCCGCGTACGGATTGCCTACACGCACCCCCCGAGAGTCAACCTCCGCGAAAAAAAAAAATCAAAGAGGAAACGAAACTCACGGCTAGCCCACGCCGACGGAGAGGGCGCCCGCGGCTCCACACGAGGCGGTTCGAGGGTGCTGCTGCCGGGTTCGGATTCGGATTCGGTTTCGGGGTGCAGAGGTCGAGGCCGAGGCTGGGGCGGCGGCGCCCGCGGGGGCGGAAACGCCGAAGGCCGCGGCCCAGCCCCGTTGGCAGGCGGCCGCGGAGAAGTGCTGTTCGCAGGCGGTCGCGGTGAGGTGCTGTTGGTCGTCGGCCACGGACCGCTCGACAGCGCCGCCGGCCCCGTCGCTACGAAAAAGTATCAGCTTCAGATGACTGCCCAATGAGGATGGGACGTACGAGGGGGCCCGGGTGGCGAGCTCCAGCCTGACGGAGACGCTGCGCGAGATCCTGCAGGGGGCGGCACCAGCGGCGGCGCGTAGCTGCTGCTCGTGTGCTGCGGCTGCGGCCCCTGCGTCGCTGCAAAACACATTCGACGTCATCCACGCAGGCGGGACCACACACACTTACTCGGATACGCTGGTGGCGGGGGGCGGTCATCGACGCCCTCCGGAGGCGCATCTGGGGGCGGCGCATAGCTGCTGGTCGGCCAGTGCAGCGGAGGCGGCCCGGAGGGCGGGGCGTGCAGAGGCACGGGCATGCTGACGGGCGGCGGCCGTGGGGTGGCTGCTAAACACAGATTTTAACACCACACATCACGCCACAGAGGAAGAGCAGGGAGACGGGACTTGCTGCTCGGATGTGGGGGCGGGCCCGGGGGCGGGGTGTACGCCGACGCCGCGCGGGATTCCGTCGGGGGCGGCGGCGCATAGCTGCTTGTCGATTGTTGGGGCGGAGGCGGTCTTGAGGGCGGCGCGTACCCACTCGAGGACTGTGGGGCGTGGAGAGGCGTACTGATGGACTGTGGCCATTGGTTCGCTATAAAATACGTTTAGTGCTGGCTAACGCGTTTGATCAACGGCGGGGGCTTACTGGGCGGTGGGGGCGGCCCAGCCGGCGGCGCGTAGCTGCCACTCATGGGCTGAGGGGCAGGAAAGGGCGTGCTAAAAGGTTGTGGCCGCTCCGACGCTGCAAAACACACATTCAGCCACATCCAATATTAATCATGCCGACGGGATGCTTACTGGGATGTGGTGGCGGGCCTAGCGGCGGAGGGAGGCCAGACGGCGGTGCATAGCTGCTCGCACCCGCAAGCTGCGGCCGCGGCGTGGCTGCAAAGCATTCAGATTTACATTCAACGTGAACCACGCCGACGAGATGCGTACTGGGAGGTGGCGGCGGCCCCGCCGGAGGCCCATAGCTATTCGCGGGCTTTGGTGCGTCCGGGCGCGCGCTAGGATACGCTGGCGGCGGGTCCCGGCCGTCGACTCCCTCGGGCGGCGCGCCTGGGGGCGGCGCATAGCTGCTTGTCAAAACTGGCGCCTGCGGAGGCGGCGGCGGCACGTAATTGGTGGGCGGTGGCTGGGGCTGTTGCGTAGCTGCCGATAATTAACATCAGCCAAGGCGGTCGATAAACGAGAGATGATGGATATACCGGGGTATGGTGGCGGCGGGTTACGGCTGTCGACGCCTTCCGGGGGCGCACCTGGGGGCGGCGCATAGCTGTTGCTTGTTGATACCGGGGCCTGCGGGGGAGGCGGCGCGTAACCGATGGGCGGTGCCTGGGGCCGTTGCGTCGCTGCAAGCAATTTACCATTAGCCAAAGTGATTTACCGACGAGCGGTGCGCGAAGACAATACTTGCCAGGATACGCCGGTGGCGGGTTCCGGCTGTCGACTCCCTCCGGAGGCGCGCCGGGGGGTGGCGTATAACCGCTGCTTTGTTCACGGCCCAGTGGTGGGGCATAGCTGATGGACGGCGCGTCCTGTCCTCCATTGCTGATGGACGGCGCGCCCTGTCCTCCATTCGGACCGTTCCCGGTCCCAGCGCCACCCAAGCTCTCAAACACCCCCCGCCGGAAATCATCCAACGCCCCTCGCGCACGCGCCAGCGCGTCCGCCGCACCGCTCAGATCTGCGCCGATCGCGGCTGCGCGGGCTCGTGCGAGGGCGAGCTGGTGGTTTAGCTGCGGAGGAGGCACGAGTTAGCTCTCGCGTCTTTGATTCGATTTGGAACTCGATTTGGGAGTTTGATTTAGGGAAGGGAACGGAGGGGAAGGCAGCAGAGGGAAGGGAGGGGAGGAACGGGGATGAGACATACATTGTTCTGCACATCCTGCACATTCTGTTTCGAGGCCCGTATCTTCTCTACACACATAGTATAGTAAGTTACACGCCCAGCAGTGTAGAGCGCGGGGTGACACACGGTGAAACGCCATGTCCGTGAAGACGTTGTCAAACAGGACGTCGCTCACCAGCGAGCTGCAATAGAGATATCAATGAGCGCATATCCGGGGAGAGGACACCCAACGCACCCCTGCGCGATATTAATCTGCCCCACAAACTGCACCTGCGGCGACACCACCATCGCCTGCTGGACGAACATCTGCGCCTTAGTCGCCTCCTCCTGCGCGGCGCGGAGCTCCTGACGCTCCATTATGTCGTCCGCCCTAATGTACACCAAAAAACGAAAATGAGTTCCACATGCGAGTGGGGAGGAGGGGGGAGGGGGGACGCACGGGCCGAAGCCGCCGAACATGTCTGTACGAAGTAGCCAGTGAATATTCCATCGATTTACCGAACGAGGTGATGCGGATGTACCCACCCCAATGCGAATCATCAATTGCCTCCTGCATCTGCGTATAACATCGCTGCAGCGCCGCGTGTGCATCCTGCAGCAGCCCCACGGCCTGCGACTCGCGGTTGAGGTGCCCCTGGATCTCGTTGTACCACCCCTGCGCCTGCTGGAGCTGAGATTCGAGGTGGTCGTCTTCGGGGAAGGCTGGATCGCGATTCGGTCAGGTCGCGGGTGCATGCATAGTAAGTAGCGACGGCGTACCTTGTGTCGGGCCGTCGAAGATCTTGCTGTAGAGTGCCGCGAGCTCCTCCTTCGCTTTGGTATGTTGCTCGAGCTTAGTCTTCAAGTCGGCGCGCTATGCATGGTGTAAATTAATTGATTCCTGAAGAGCATACATACAGAACAGCGAAACGGCTCACCACTGCCTTCGCGTCTTTCAGCATGGTCCCCAGCGCCTCATGCTGCCGCTTATGCTGCATCTCCCTCTCCAGCGCCTCGACATACTCCCTGCGCGACACCCAACAATCCAATTAGCCCCGCGCGCATATTCGCAAACGCGCGGCGCTACCCACGCACCGCTCCTCCTTGCTCGCCTCCGCGGCATACCGCTCTTTCCGCCCCGTGATCGCAGCCGCGAACTTGCGCGCCGTCGAATCGCGCAGCGCCTCGTGCTCCGCCCGCTCCTTCTTCGTCTGCATCTCGAGCGAGCCGATCTTCGCGGCGAGCAGCGCTGCCTGGCGCTCCAGGCCCGCGATGTAGCTCTCCTGTTGCTCTAAAGCAGGCGGGAGGTAGTCGAGCTCCGAGATTTGGGCGAGGAGGCGCGCGTGGTAGGCGGTGTTTTCGCGGATGGCGGCGGGGGTGGCGGCCATAGCAGGCGTGAATGCAGATGGTGGGGGGAAGACCAGAGCAGAGAGTCGGAGGTATCTATTCTCGATTGCTGTAGAGGGCCACCCAGCTTAAATACGGGGTTGATAGCCATTGCCGGACTATGTTAGCAACATGATTATGATATGGATACATTGGTAGCACAGCCTCCGGCCAGTATATATAAGATCCGTTCGAGGGTCCTGGCAAGGAAATACGAGGCCCGAGGGCAAACGGGAGTTGGTTGGATGGAATTCGAGATCAACCGAAATCCAAACAAACAACCGCTTTCTGCCGAATCGGGTAATTTTTCAGGCAATTTTACTTCGTTGTCCGTGGTGGCCGCCACCATTCCAAAAGCAGATAGCAACACCCTGAAAAACGCAGGCAGTGCATCCGAGGATGTCACAGTACATTACATTTCCGGACACAGTATGAGCCCTAGGATAGTACGCTGGTTTGCCCATTCCCAACTAAATAATTTCTAAATACACGCCTGACTCGCCTTCAGGCTCCCCACCACTGCGAACGAGAGAATCGGCGAGATGCAGTACGATATCTATCCGGACAAACGATCAGCTCTTATCGCAAGCACGAAAATCGAAACTCACAGCAAGCAGCTTCGCCACAACCTCCTCGTCCTCCTTCCCGGCCCCATCGCTCACCTGCACGAGCGTAATGAGCTTCATCGCCGGTGGCCCCGTCGGCATCAGCATCAGCGTGAACCAGAGCATCGGGTCCGCGCCGAGGATGCTGGGGGATTTGGACGCGAGGGCGTATACGAGTCCGATGGAGAGGACGGGCCAGAGGAGGAAGCGGATCGCGAGGATGAAGAGCACAGGCGCCCAGAGGAGCTTCGACCTCGTCTGGCTCTCCTGCGGCTCCGACTGTTCCGACTCCGACACCGCCTGGGCGTCATCCGGTTTCGACTTCTGCTTTGTGGGGCGCACTGGTGAGATGGAGGAGTAGAGCGACACGCCCGCGACGACGACGGGTAGAGGGACGAACAGGCTCCCGATGGTCTTCAGACTCGCGGTGAGCCACGCTGTGAAGATCCCGCCGTCTGGCGTGTCGGCAAAGAACGCACGGTGCAGCGGGGGAGACAAGCCGATAATGGCGCCGAGGAGCGCCCCAAGGAGGGGCGCGTTGAAGAAGTCTGCGACGAACACGAGCCACCACTGCGTTCGCGGGCTCAGCCGGGCCCAGCGCCTCTTGAGGAAGAGGCGCGGGCGGCGGGTGTGGATGTGGATGCCGGCCTGGGAGTGAGAGTGGGAAGGATTCGAGGGCTTCCGAAGCGAGGGGAAGAACGAGTTGTTCGGTCGGAAGGGATGGCTGACCTGGACGGCCGTGGACCGGCCAAGCAAGCCAGTCTGCTCAGTCACTTGATCCTGCTCAGGCTCCTCCCTATCCCCGTCCAGCTCTGACCCTTTGTCCTCATCCTCATCCTCCTCCGGCTCCGGCGCATGCTCCGAGTCAATCAGTCGTGGGCCAACCGCAAACGCCAGGCATAGTGATGTTCTGGCTTTGGCCTGAGGCCAAAAAGCCATGGCTTTTTGGCTTGGCCTTGGCTTGGCTTGGCTTTGGTACCAAAGCCAAAAAGCCTTGGCTTTTCCCGTTTTGGAAAGGCTGCACCAAACACAAGCCGAGAGGGCCGGAAAAACTGTCAGAAAATTTGCTCTGATTCTACCTGAATGGGGTATACACTCGGCATCTCAAGTCACCACGAGTGAATGCCGGGGAACGGTGCCGACGGTCGGCACGGTCGGACTGATGGCATCAAGCCGTCGCGCAGCCGTACCATCTCCCATAGAAAAACCTCCTACTAGCCTTCCATAGAGGCAATATACCTCTTGTTCATTCATTTAGGTTCCACATAGACTGTTTGAGTTGTTTCCGAAGCCAAGGTATGAGCATAGAGCAAACAATCAAAATACATGCCAGGCCAAGGCCTGGGCCAAAGCCGAGCCAAAGCCAACCCATGGCTTTGGCTTGGCCTTGGCTTCGGGCCAAGCCAAAGCCAGAACATCACTAGCCAGGCAGCTTGACACCGTCGCAAACACCAGAAAATACGCCTTCGCGCGCCCGATCGCCGCGCCGTTGGTCTCGTCCGTCACAATCAGCGAGCGCAAAATACCCGTCTCGTCCAGCGCGCCAATCAGCAGCAGCGGATAGCTCGTCGTGTTGTTGAACATCAGCGCCGCGGTCGTCCAGTCGGGCATCCCGAGCACCAGGTGCGCGACGAGCCCGAGGAGGAAGGACACGAGATGGCAGAGGATGGCCCAGAGGAGGACGATGGCGTACGGGCGGGCCTGGCCCGCGTGCAGCTCGGACCCGATCTGGGTGAGGAGCAGCGCAGGGAGGAACATGCGCACGCAGACTTTGGAGATGGATTTGGTGTTGGCTGGGGTGAGCAGGTTTAGCCGGGCGGCGAGGCCGCCGTAGAAGATGACTAGAAGTACGGAAAGGCTGGCTTGGATGGCGGCCAGGAAGGAGCTGAACAGGCCAGAGTCCGCCATGGAGGCTGAAGCTGTTACTCGGAGGATATTCGTTGAATATCAGCGAATCGATCTGTTACTCGAAGGTAGTCCTAGCAGAGAAACTGAGGATCGGACATGTCGTGCGGTCACTGGAGTACAAGATGTGGCTAATTGAATGGGAGGCGGCTGTGACATCGAGGGATAACAACTTTAGTGGGAGTGGGACTCGGCTAATGCGGTAAAAGCTCTGAGTCCCACTCAAATAAATTAGCCGACGTTAGCCGAGCGTTCGGGAGTGGGACTCACACACCAAATAAAGCAAAATTTCAATGTGTATAGAAACTCAGATTGATTTCCCGGGAATCTATATAAAAATCAGTGCTATTAAGATTGGGGATATCAAGGTGCACGGAAACTCAAAGATAAAGTGTGAAAATCAATACCAGAATCAGCTTGAGAGAAACAAAGGAGTTTCAATGGCGCTGAAAGGGCTATTGAAAGTTACAAATTCAGTGCGCATTTCAGTCACGCAGAAATCCTGAGGCAATTTTGCTAGTGGAGGGTATAAATAGCAGGCCAATGGCAAAAATAGCTCTGAATTTCAGTGCGGCTGAAATGCGCACTGATTTTAGAGCTTTCAATGGCCCTTTCAGCACAGCCGAAAGTGCTTTGTTTCTTTGTGGCTGATTCTGGTGCTGGTTCTCATACTTTCTCTTTGAGTTTCCATGCACCTTGATATCCCCAATCTTAACAGCACTGATTTTTACATAGATTCCTAGGAAATCAATCTGAGTTTCTATACACATAGAAATTTTGCTTTATTTGGTGTGTCAGATGTTCCGCATTCACTCGGCGATCAACTAATTGCTTCGCCTTTCGATCCGAGAAACTCGGATTACGCTGTGCCGTTTCACCCGGCGTGTTAAAAAATAAACCCAAGCCCCACGCAGTGGGCCTCCGCGGCGAGCGGAAGCTCCACGCAGTGGGCCTTAGCGGTGAGCGCCAGGGGGGGTCCATGGGGGTCTCCCCCGCACTGGATCCAGCTCAAAACTCGGATCAAGCTGAAGAAAGTCCATAATTTTGATACGACCGTTGTTAAATTGACTTGAATATGCCGTCAGGCCAAAGGAGGGGGGTCTGGGGGGAACATTGTTCCCCCCAGCAATAAATATTGTTGAAAATCTCTCCACAGAACTCACCACACTCCACTCCGGCTCTCAGATGCCGCTAACTGATGGGTTGATAGGAGCTGATGGGATTGCAATCAGCAGTGGGACTCGCTTACTGAATAAGGAAATCAGGTGAGTCCCACTCCCACTAAAGTGGTATATACTCCTGTGAACTGACATCATGGAGATTTGGGAAGAACACGGTCATGTGAGCCGGCACAGCTCGCTTAAATTTAAAACTTGGTACGACCGTTAGGCCCAGAGTAACTACTCACAAGAAATAAACAGGATCCAGGACGTGAAACTTTAAATCGACGTGAATAGTGCGCGATCTGGCGCGGTCTGGCAGGAGAAGATTCTAACAACGGGGTCACTGCACCTACACATCCATTTGCGACTCGAAAGAACTCCCCCGCAATGAGAGTGGAGATCAGGGAAACTAGTACTGGAACGTGTTCGACTGAAAACCCACCGCACGGAAAATCTATAGTCCAGCGAAGTACGGATCGCTTAGGAGTTCCGCCGCGGTGGGACGGTTTTCTGGTTCGAGCTTCGTCATTCGGCGCAACAGTCTGACGAGCCCAGAGGCATCCTCAACACCGCACTCGACAAAGAGCTCCTCCTCGGCCTTCCAGAGCTTATCAGCGTACTCAGGTCCGGGAACGATGAATTCATCCGAGTCCAAAAAGTCATTTTATGACGAGGGCAAAAATCCACAGCTTTTGCGCTCTCGGAAAATGAAAATGAACTCAATATCAACAATATACAGGCTCAGTCGCGCTCAGTATACTATTTGAAGATCGCGACTTTCCCGAGGCTTGCCGGCTCGGGAGATTGGCTTATCGGCAACACCGGCTGAAAATGCCGAAGATCGGCTTGGAGTTGGTAGCCGGTCAGACATTGAAGCCGCACGATCTCGATGATAAGACTTATATTTACTGTGTCTCGGTGAGTTTCAAGGTTTCAATCCCTTTGATTCAGCGAATACGATACTATGTATGTAGTGTATTTGTCTGCGTCGTAAGAGGGCCTTCAACATTTGTCGTGTTCATACAACAGCCATATGTCGCAACCGTACGCCCCTTGGCAGTTTTGCCATGTCGATGATTTACGATCTGTCAACGCATACTCGGCTGTTGGCACGGCCAATTGCATTGTAGTGGCTTTCGTTCGCGAATCGCGACAACTGGCATCATGATTTCGGCATGCCTTGGAATGCGGGAAACGACGTTGATCTGAACAGTATTAATACTGGCAGATACAAATCAAAGCAGCCGTTACATCTTGTGCAGTAGCTAAAAAGTTGTGAATGCGCCTCGAGCGCAAGGTGCTGAGGCCACGTTAGAAACCACTACTCTAGTTTTCAAATGACCATATCACCTCTCAGGGGACTGTCATTAAGGTAAGGCTGTATTCCAAAATTTGTTACGATGAACTGGGCTACCACATCATGATGCACTGTCTCTATCAATGCAGAAAAGCAATACCCAAAAATACAACCCAAAAATACCCGGACATGACCTCTGATTCTGAACACTTGAATACAATTCAATTCAATGGGATGTAAGCAAAAGACAGTGGGCGACTTAATGTGTAACACGATCTGCCGGAAGTCGTTCACGATACAGCATGCATCAGGAATCGCCTTCTGGCGGTCACAGACATGGCCGTCTGTGTCAGACCTTGATGTCTGTCACAGACCAATACAGGCGTGCAGACCGCTACAGACACGGTCACGTTCCTACAGACAACCCACAGACATGCCGTCCACATGCCCGCGAGTCCATCACATCACCTCGCTTCCGTACGTTGACGTTTTCCCCGACGAGCAGGTCGTTTGCCCACTTATCGCATTGTTTCTGTCGACTTGTCGTATTACCTTGGAGTCCCCCTGCCGTATTGGTAACCTGAAGTTCGGAGCATCGAAGTCAGAAGTACTCTAGTAGCCATTGATCGTCGAAGCGGATCTGGCGCGTTGATAGGGTCCTCTCTCTTTTCGCCCCCACCTCCGACTCACTCCCTCGTCTACCTTTTCTGTCCCAAAATGTCCAGTGCAGACTTTGCCCTCAACAATCAGGACCCGGACGATGTTGCCTCTGGTCGTAGCCTCAGAAATTGTCGACCAACGGCTACCTTTGGACAGTATTGTAGGTTCTCAATGGGTTGGCCGCCGACTTGTAATTATTGAGATCCTATTCTCGGTATAGTCTCGTATTTCCTCTTCCAGTGCCCGCAGCTGAATTGGTAGCAGGACCCCTCGGATCGTACAATCAAGGGGAGTATGTACAAGCACCCCGCGATTCAAGCAATGACCAAGGCCACTGTTTCAAAAACTTGCTGGCCAACGCCGTCCAGTACCCGGAATTGTTCGATGACTCTGCCCCCCAGCCGCTCGACGACGACCCCGCACCAAACCAGCCACCATGCAAGCCGCAATTTTTGGCTGTCGCAATCACTGTATTCATCAGTGTGGTACGTGCATTGCTCGAACCATCGTTTGCTCCCTCTACTGGCCACGGCCCGACCCGTACCCTCCCGCTGTCTTTCCTTGCGCGCAAATTCCAAGAGTCACACCAGGGGCAGCCAACGACGCATGTGAACACCACATGCATTACACGCATGTCGTTCATATGGAAGAAAGGCTATACCAGACTAAGGGTGGCTTTGTTGCATGCTTTGTTCTCTGGTGCAGGGGAATAAGCATGCAACAAAGCCCCCCTTTGCTTGTTAAAGGCACCTTTGTGGACTTTGTTCTGACTGCGAGCCACATGTGTGTAACGCACTTGATGTTCACATGCCTCGCTGGTTGCCCCCGGTGTCAATCACCGAAAAAGCACGGTAAGCTTTTTGAAATCAAAGATGCAAGCCGTATTGATTTACATTGCTACACCCAGCATGAAACTATTCAAGGACATCGTCGCACCCATCCCCTCGCCGAAGTCATGGAAACCTTTGATTTTGCTCTCAACCAGTCGCTGTTTGGTGCGCACTGTACAGCGGGGTGTTTGTTTGCCCATCCATAGCTACCATTGTTCCGTAGTTTGTGTGATGGTTGTCAATGCATTTCTTTCCCCGCTTTCCTTGCCGCTGTCGTCTTTTGTCCTGTTCCTGTACCGGCTTGCACATTAAGTGATTGCGCCATTACACCAATCAGACATTTGTCTGTGGGTCTGTGAGTGTCTGCGGGAGTCTGCCGGTCTAACCGACTATCGGTCTGCGCGTCTGTCGATGTCTGTCACAGACATAGCTTGTCTGACAAAGACAGGGGGCAGTCTATCGGTCTGAATGGTCTGTGGGGTCTGACACAGACAGCTACAGACATAGAGTATTTTCCTGATGTGGACTTATTCACGGAAGCAGTCAGAAAACGTACAAAAGCCAGAGGGGGCGTCGAGGGATAACTAAGGTTGATTCCTCATTTCATTTCATTTCGCTTCACTTCTTCCCCGCGCTTTCTGAGCTTGACGCTCCCCAGCTTTCACCTTTTGAAACATGGTCGGAATATCCATTCTCTTCGTCGCCACCTTGGCTGCTAGCTATGCCTCTGCGGCCCCACTCAGAGGCCACCAAAAAAGCAGACCCGTGCGTACTCAGATTGTCGAAACCCACTGCATGATATCCTGACTCTTTCTGCAGGCCGCCGCCCCCGCCGCAGCCGCTACTGCCCCTGCCGCAGTCGTGACTGCCGCGGCCAGCCCGACTGTCGCCGCAGCCGTGGCCGACGTCGACGCCAGCATCACCGCCGCCGCCCTCGCCGCATCCGCATCAGTTGCGGCCTTCGCTTCGTCCCAAGACGCCGCCAACACCGTATTCAAGGAGAGCCCCGACAGGCCCGCATTTTTGGGCGAGGTGGCGTTCCTCCAATCAAAGATACAAGGGGAACTGGACGCAGGAGAAAATGATGCGGCCGCGGCGGACGAGGCAACCCTGGAAGCGTTCGACGCACCTGGTTTCCAGTGATCAAAGTGTGGAATTGGATGAAAGTCTTCCTCACTGAGTAATTTAGTGAAGAACTTGGGATGTTCATTTACGTAGTGTTGATGTGGTGACTGGGAAATCCAACCTAGGTCAGATATCTCACGGCTGAGCTTTCAATCCTCTCAGTTGCTGGGCCCATAAGGAACCATCTATTTCAACATTCGGGATGCACCTTGCGAGATGAGTAGTTCGCGCGAAGTCCAAGCTCGGGGAGGAAGGGATTCATTGACCATGTACACTGTGTTTGACCTCTGGAACCGCAAGGCTAAAATTGCCTGGATGGAGGTCTGCGAAGCGAAAATGGTAACATGGAGGCAACCTTGCATCAGTGAAATGCCTGCCTCCGTGTGCTATTATCTGAGACTGCTTACCGGGCCACCTTAGCACTTTTGGCCGCGAGCCCACGCATAAAATGAGGTAGATCCCGGCCTATGGGCTCTGGAACGAAGGTATACATCCTACGAGTCAGTCCAAATATTTTTCGAGAATTTACACCATGGCTCTCCATCGCCTAACAAATTTTTCTTCCGGCGGTATCCTAAAATAGCAAAAAACGGATCAGTGGGCCACCCCTCCAAATCGTTCATGCAGCCTCGTCCTGGGCATCTCAATGTATCCCAAATCATTAGAGACATATAATTACATCATTACATGCGCTAAAATGGTACACCTAAGGTACTTATACGAGGACCATGACTACTTCCCTTTTTAGCAAGGGGGATAGGTGAAATTGTGATATCGGCGTACTCGTCCGTTGTGCCATCTGGTGCCATCGTATTCCCAAGCAGAACCTGAATTTCGTTGCAGTGCCATTGAGGTCGCCCAGCCCATCGCCGTCAGAATCGAAGAAAGAGATTGGATAGACTTGGTATACAGCGGCTTTCCACCACGTCTCGGGATGGGGATTCATAGCGATTGGTGGCCTTTCGGGATTCGTCGCGAGCACGTTCGGAATCGCCCGGAATGTTTGACCAGATGCCAACCTCCGATTTGATCCGTCCTTTTCACCGTTGGTTGAATTTTATGTTCGATACCATTCTGAAGTGGTTCCCTGAGGTGACCAGTTTATTTTGCGACTGAAACTGCAAAAAATCTTAATAAAAGGGTAGCCAAAGACGGACTCCAAAGACAAACTTGAATCAGCCATTTACCAACCCTTCGTTGCCTGTTCAACCTTCCAGGTCAAGTTTTCAAGACCAAGCACGAGAGAAATGTCCCGTGAGCAGGGGGACGCCAGAGACGCAGTATTAGTACAGTAGATCTGACTTTGACGCCATAGATTTGTACATGTACATACTAATAATAAATAAATGGATATAGTGGAGGGCTGAGTTTGACTTGGCCGATGGGAAGGAGACCGAAGGATGATGGCGCCCTCAGTGAGCCTTAAATGGGATTGCACACCAGTTGGTAAGTAGAATCTGCCGAGGTGGAGAATGTAGTAGCAAATCATCGGATGCGACCTGTCGGCTTTGTTCGGGACAAAACTCTCGACGGTCCACGTCCCTACCATTTCCCGTCAGTCGTCTTTCGGGGCATCTAAGAGATTATACATACAGTGCCCATGCTCCTTGCACTGATTATTGTCGTAACACTTGTCCAGATCCTTGCCCGACAGGTTCGCGCAGGCTCCCCCAGCAGGGGCGAGAGCAGATGAGCGCGATGGATCTCGGAACTGGCGAGGAATCAAGTAAGTAATTTTCAAACCAAGTTATGCGAGGAGACTGACCCAGGTTTTGAAAGACGACCAGATGTACCCGGTCAGGTAAAAATCAATCGTGTTCTGGGCCGAAAAGTTGCAAGTTGTAACATTCAGCTGCATGAGATTAGATGGTTCATGCTGCCCTAGAAAACAACGTAACCTAACTGTGTTTCACAGGCCTCTCCAGGTTCATGGGTCCACGTAGCATTGCTTACAAACTGATCGTCCTTGCTAGCAGTGTCTCTGGAATGAAAATAAGACCCAAAGTCACCCCATACTGTGAGTGAACACACTGTGACCCATGCATGTTTGTCAGGCTAAGAGATATAGATTGCTCCACCTCCATAGATACAATTTCTAGTTCCACATTGATGGAAATACTGTCACTCCAGGTAAACTGGCTAGTCTCTGCAAGTCCAAGCGAGTTAGACACAGTGGGGTGGCCAAGATAATGTTACGTACCCTCAGTGGTTGTGGTATAAGAGGTTGAAACACCTTGCTGGACCTGTGCGTTTTTGCTGTCAGGTTGATGTTATGGAGGAAGGCAGAAACTTATACTTGGGTCTCAAGGGTTGCGTTCTCGGTTCCTTGCGAGTTACCGGTCGTGCTGGTTGACTGGGAACTACACGAGGGATCACCTAGAAACCCGGCAGTCATTAGAGTATGCCCCGACATCAGAGTGCTTGACTACGACATACTATCGGGTTGGATTGAGACAACTTCCCTATTGTAGCACACACTTGCCCAAAAAGAAGGGTATGCATCGCCCGTTAGCCGGCGAAAACTCGGCAAGTTGAATAGACTTGATCACATACATTCTTGTCATTCACATAATTAGTCTGGGGGCTTGACCTCCTGTCCAGCTGGTCATTCCGGAAACAAAAGTGTTCCACCCAGGGACTGAATTTTTTGCAGTGAATGGCGAGGGGATGTGAAAGTCAAAAGGTTCACTCACTGGTTTTGATTTCGTCGGTTGTAGCATCTCTGCAGTTACTGAGAGACCCGTCCCGACGCTGCGCCTTGGCGGTCAGTGGACTGAAATGACCGCGATATTTACCACCGGTCCCATATGCCACGATCTCGCCGGTAGCTTCATCGAGAGTGACAGCATGGGCACTTGCCGGGGGTGGACCTTTGAACTGCACTTACTTGACCGATGGCGACTCGGACACCGAAACCGAGGTGCTGAAATTGTAAAAAGTTGCAGATGGGGTTGAAGTGGAGGTGTTGGAAGATGTCGGAGCAGTTGGGGTAGAAAGAATTGAGGGTACTGGATCCACCAGGCCTTGAAGATGAATCGCCCCGGTAGGGAATGGCAACAGCGGCCTGAACGAACGAAAGAAGCAGAGCGGTTTTCATCTTGTGGAAAGAAATGAGAAATGAGTGTGTGGGTGATAGGGAAAGCTGCTTCACTGTGCGGCTCTTATAGCAGTGGATGAGGAGATATTTAGCCACCCACAAGACAAGATCAGATTCGAAAACAGTGCAGACTCACTCCGTCTGGGAAAAACGGTATGTTGTGAAGGGCCCAGTGCGATGCTAATGCTCTTGCCAAGAGTGCAGACAAGGCCTATGAAAATCGAAAGGGGTTTGAGGATGTGTTGTTCATGCATGTGAAGCATACTTGTTCTTACTCAAGTGTCTGTCGCCTCTAGAAATCAACGATGGATCCTGAGTATCCTACTAATTATATACTTACCCATTCACAAATCTTCCATCGGGATTACTGCACTATTTTGACCGAGTGTACATGACCTGGGGGTGTCCCGCGTCACCTACAGTGTTCGTTTTTTCAAGTGTTCATTCCTTGGCAGTCATGGGGAAATTGCTGTCCGGCATTTACCGACAGTTTTTGACCTATTTGAGCACCAAAAGCTCAGTGTCACTGTCACCAGGACACAAAGTGTTCAGTTCAGAGGCCCTTGCCACATGTCACCTGTACACTGGGTCGAAATAGTAACCCCTAGTAATCCCGATGGAAGATCTGCTCATGGGTGAGTATATCATTAGGAGGATACTCGGGATCCATTGTTGGTTTCCAGGGCCAAGCCAGGGTAGGGATGTCTCTATCGCACTCGCCCAGAGAATCTAATCCTTTGCTGCGATTTTAGAAAATAGATTTGCTCTTCTATGATAATTTTATAAGATAATCAGAATCAGAAGATCTAATAACAAAATAAACCACTGATCCATAATCAAGTCTGTCTAAGGCAGTCCCAAGCCTGTGGTTTGTGAAGGCCAAGCCAAGCTGTGAGTTTCGTGGGACCACACTCGACACAGGTAAGATTGATCATGTCGGCAATAGCATTTCATACACTGGGTTGTCAGGCAACATGGGTGAAGGAAGGACTTACGAAGGCCGTCGGTTCAGTAAAGACGGGAGAAATCAAAACACTGGAAGATGCTGGACAGATCCACATACACTGATGATTGTTAGGGATACAAAATCAGGAGCATTTAAGTCATTCATGTTCAATATCACCTTGTTAACCCCTGCTTTGGACTCTTCCATCCGCGTTATTAAAACGAACATCAGCATAAGTATCAGCCCGGGATTTCATTGTATGCACTCCCCTGCTTTGCGCAACCATCTTCGCTCACCATTGGATAGGATGCATCATCGTCCCAGATGCACTGCAGCAGGCCTGCTGTATGGAGTTTGGGAGTGTTCCGGTCAATGCAAACAGGTCATTTGGCTGCCCTTTCAATGCTGAATACAACCTCCGCCTGCATGTAGGTGTCCTGCCTTGAGACCCACAAATGTACCAAATTTGGCATTCCTTTGCAATGACCTGCACTTTGGGGATGAAAATGCAACAAACAGCGGTAGCGGGGCAACCGGCAGGAACTCTGCCTCCTCAGTCACCAAATTCCTGGTGGATGGGGGATTGTGGTCACAGGGGCACTTTTCTGCTTAGAACTGGTGGGGACCATTTCTAGGGCTATGTAACTGGATGATGTCTATGCTTGTAACATTATTAGGCACATAAACAAGGGGAGGCAGGAGAACATGGACATACCCAGTTCATTGACATAGGATGACACGAAACTCAAGTGAGGTCAGAGAAAAGAAGGAAAAGAACACCAGCCATCGTAGAATCAGATTGCCTAGCTTCATCTCCAAGTCAGCCCAACAAACTGCATGAAACTACCAGACACCCAAGTTCGGTGCTCCTATAGCTTATACACCTCCAAGATTGATATTTAATCCCAGCGGTCTCTCCAGGAGTCCAGTGAAATGGTTCTCAGCACCAGATTTTGGCTGGGTGATATATCATTTGCTCTGATTAGAGATGGGCGATGATATATCCTGGTCAGTAATTCAGAGATATGCATGATATATCAACTTAGAGATACATACTGGTGCGGTGGCAGGGCCCAGCTAGCATCCAGCCTGTTGTCGCCGCCATCATGACAATGCTGAGGAATTGGTGAAGACAAGCTGATCAACTGCCCGTTATGGGTCATGACCACATTTATTATAGCTGTTTGCATAATTGATGACAGTGGCGACAAAATAAAATATTTCACAACATTTGAAAGTCTCAGCTTTCTGAGCTTCTTTTACCTCTAAATGGTTTTCCGACATTTTTTATGGTACCACATATGTTTTCATAAGGTAAAGTACCTTACAGTGCACTTGAATCAGCGCAAACTGTTCAGTTAAGGATCAGCCGTTCCGGTGCTGCATCAGACAGGCTTCTTACATACACATGAACATTCTTCAGTCAAAAGTTTGTGTCATTTGGGCCATTGAGACACTTTGAAACAAATTGAACATTAGACAGGTTGTGCAAAGCCGCATGTGGCTTTTTTGTGCGCAAACTCTTCACATGCAGCTTTTCTCTTTTCATTCTGGTGGTCCAGGGAATGTTATATAGCAGTCATGGTGATGTTCGGGAGCAAAAGAGCACAACCCCACAGGTGGCTTTGAAAGCCGCGTGCGGCTGTGGCGCAACCTGTCTATTGTGAGGAAGGTAAGACTTGGAAAGAGAACAAGGCTGAGCAAAGAAATCTTCAAAATTAAGGTAGTCAAAAATCACGAACCATATTTTATGGGCTTTCCTGATCTCCCCAGATGTATTTGACGTGTCAAATGCGAATGGCACAGTTTCTGGGATCTCACCACATGATTTTATTGACTTTGGACCCCTGTAGGATTTTTTTTTGCAAAGGTTATTGCAAAGTAATTAGGTTTGGGAATTGGCGCCATACAACTACACTGGGCAATTTATGGTGGTGAAGGGACAAGCCTAAGACCTTTTACAGCTAAAGTCGGAACCGAAGGCGCGACCAAATTTTTCTGTTTTGGAATGTTTTCAGAGAATTGTAAATATCTCAGTCAGTTCTGCACCGATTTGCATAAAAACTAGATAGATTTACTCAGCCAATTCATGCGCAATTATTGACAGAGAGGAATTTTTGAAAATATCATGTATTAGGTAATCTGTGCTTTCGGAGCATTTTCATGCCAAATACTGTTTTTGCATGCCTAGAACAGGTTGCAGAGGCCCAATACTTTGTGAGGAGCAATATTCATACTGAGGAAAGGATGTGACAGAGCCAAAATACATATAACTTTATTACCGTTCTTCCAGCTGCATTGGAGACAATCAGCATTTTCTTGCATCTGAAGATCCTGTGAGAATCACACTTATCTGAATATTTTGTGTGCTTTTGGCTCTGTCACCTCCTTGCCTAGTTACATACACTGTTGCCTGCAAAATATTAGGCCCCTGCAACATGTTCTAGGCATGCAAAAACGGTATTTGGCGTGAAAATGCTCCGAAAACACAGATTACCTAATACATGATATTTTCAAAAATTCCTCTCTGTCACTAATTGCACATGAATTGGCTGAGTAAATCTATCTAGTTTTTATGCAAATCGGTGCAGAACTGACTGAGATATTTACAATTCTCTGAAAACGTTCCAAAACAGAAAATTTTTGGTCGCGCCTTTGGTTCCGACTTTAGCTGTAAATATTACAGTAAGCCTTCCAGTGATTACCGGCCCAGGGAATCAAGTGCTTCATACCTTTTCGGCAATTGGATGCTGAATTGTCATCACTTATATCTCGCCCAATTCTTGTGCTAATGGTCTGCTCATTTGGATCTAGGTTCATCCATAGTATCATATCAGAATATTAGAAAACCAGATCCCTACAAAGAATTGAAATTTGGCAAATTTGGGGTATCTGGCAATTTTGGGGGCATGGTGCAAGCCCGAGACCGTATTGAGACCTCAGAGATCATGTCTGAGGCTCTATGCACCCAAATTTACCATTTGAACTGGGGTCTTGAGGTTCCGAGGGAGCATATATGTGAAAGAGATGCGAGATGAGGTCAGATGCACTGAGATTTCAGGGCAAAACCGCAAATTCAACTTGTTCGACTGACCTTCAGATGCATTTCTCCTTCCACCTCAATCCAGACTGCACAATTCTCTCCAATATCATTACAACACTTCTTCTGTGTCTCTCATGATTTTTCGAGATTTTATGGACCTTGTAACATGCTGGCAGTGGGGTAAAATCAGTTTCAAGCTCAAATTTGGCAGAGAGACAGCTTTGATGATGAATAAAATATTTTCCTTTTGTCCATTTTCCATAATTCCTACACATGATATGTAGCTATGTACTATCCAATAAGTCCTATTCTCAAAACTCGGAACTAGGAAAGAGCATTTGAATTCCGATATTCTCTTTCTATCGGTAAGTCAGGACGAGTTCCAGACACAGTCCAAGACTCCTGAGCCGATAGGCGCCCAAGGCGCCAAAGCTTCAGAAGACCCAAAACAAGTGCTAAGGTACATAAAAGTGTCCTTAGGCCTCTAAATTGAGAGCACAGGTGAGTTGAAGCTTCGCAAAGCATATAGAGGCAAAACTGAGCAATTACGAGCCATAGAAGCACCGGCAGAAGCTCGGGAGTGCGGGGGAGCGAATCAAGCAGAACAGGTGCATAGAGCGAGTTGTCACATAGCTGCGGTGACATGTGCATGTGACCTCCACCAAGTGAATGAAGACAGTGTTTGATGAATATTTGGTGTTAAAGCATGGGAGGAAGCAATGGTGCCCCAGGGTCGACATTGAGCGCACCAGGCGCACAGAGAGAGCTGGGGTCGCAAAACCGTGGGAAAATATATGTTGTTGGAGCTTCTCAAGATAAATAGAGGTAGTGCTGGATGAATACAGACCATACAAGCACAGGTAGAGGCTAGGGTGCTCTGAGAGCCGAATTGAGTGCAGCAGGTGTGCAATGTGGTCTGGAGCAGTAAAAACACAAGGAGAGGTACAAGGAGACTCCAAAAAGTGCATTGAGATGGCTGTGGGCAAATAGGGGATGTGAAAAAGCGGTAGGTAGAAGCTGGGGCACACTTGGGAGCTGAATCGAGCACAACAGGCTTGCAAGGCGACCCAGAGTCCCGAAACGCAGCTAGACATGCACAGGAAGTACAAAGAGAATGGTGAGAGCGATGGGCAAATACAAAGTGTGGAAGGGCTGGTGGAGGCAGGGAGGGGGGGAGGGGGGGTGGGGTGGGGAGCCAAATCAAGTGTAAAGGGTGTGGAGAAAGAGACACATCAAGATATTGCGAGGTGAACTAGTGTTAGAGCCTTAGAAGCTTCCTAGCGTCACCACTAGGGCATAAGAGCCGTGGAAGGGCTGGCAAAGAGCAGGAAGTGGGCAGAAAACCAGAAGGGCTGTTTCAGGACAACTGTATATGTATCTGTTCAACTGCAACTGTCCTACTGCATGAGACCTGCCTGAATCCAGCCTATCAACATGAATCAGACCAATGTATGTACTGGTAAAGCACAGGCCATGAACCCCAGGATATCGGAAGTGCTCCAAACCAGAAGGGCAGGGCTGCACAGCATTGCACTGCCTACCAGCACTGCTGTGATGCTGTCACTTCCCAGAGGGCTCTAAGCACGGTGTTTTGCCTAAATAAGGTACGTCTCTGAGCTGATATATCATGCATGTCTCTAAGTTACAGTCTGAGATATATCACAATGGATCTCTAATCAGAGTCTTCTGATATATCATATCTACTATATGCACTGGATAATCCTCACTGTCTGATTCGAGAACGTGGACCTAGGTTCTCAAATCAGATAGTTAGGCAGAGTTGGTGATCTGGGGGATGCACTAATCAGGTGCTTGAGCTGAGATTTCGAAGGGAGATGTATTACAGTGTGTAGAATGGACATAAGCGATCAGCCAAGCCCAGAACTGACGGGCAACCAATTTTTTTGGTGGCTCTGAGAGATACTCAGGATAGGATTTACTTCAGAGCAAGGGAAAAGTTCCCTTCTTGCTGCTACTGATTTTTGAGTAATTTTTTATCATATATGGGAGTTTTGAGGGTCAAAATGTAGGGGGGGATGGGTCGGGTTGAGAGTGGGAATATGAGAATATTCAGAGAAAGGTTTGATGCTTGGAGCTTAAGACTACAACAGTGGCTCATACTGAGAGAATATACTAGGCTACATGTGGCTACATCCAGCTACGTATGTGTACACTGGGACCTGCGGCGAGCTAAGTCTACATCCAGCTACGTCCAGCTACATCAAGTAGACATGGTCTGTCTACCCATCGACTACCTGTCGGCTACGTAAGTCTACATATGTCTATGCTGTAGACATAGCTAGACCCACCTCGTTCAACTTCATGACAGAGATTTGCCCCCATCTTACTATTCTAGCAATAACTCAGTTCAAAGGACCATTCTTTGGGCATTCTCCTGCTTCATGGGTGCGTTGGACGAGAATGATTCAGAATCAGGGGTACTCACAGCACTAGACTTGCCCTAAGATATGCCTGGAAAACACATGAGAGATGTGGTAGGGTAAATGGATAGTGTTGGAATTATTCCAACTCACTGGTGCAGCATCAGCACAAGACTTCCCCTAAGTGATGCATGGTGAACATAGAAGGCATTTGTGGTGATGCAAATGAACAGTGTTGGAATTATTCTGACACCATAGCCCATTGAACAGTGGTGGAATTATTCTGACTCATTGGTGCAGCAGCAGCACCAGACTTGTCCTGGTGAACACAAAAGGAATTGTATTGGAATTATTCCGACACCATGGCCCATTGAACAATGGAAAGAAAAAATCCACTGAGACAGCGCTGACACAGCCTCAATGATATTGTTTTGTCAAAAGATTCTTTGATGTCGGTGGAGTGCAGGGCATTGGCCGTGGGCGATGGCATGCAGTGGCCAAAAGTGGCTGGCCTTGGACACTGCTCGAGAGGTCTGAAACAGCATACCAGAAAGGTAGATAAATCACTGGAGAATAGACCAGAATAGTGTATAGAACACAGCTACTGACTAGGGTATTCATACATGTTATGCAGGGCCAGGAGTGAACAGCTAGGGATGGACACAGATTGCAGGCAGGTCTGTACCTGTGGGTGTCGGTGGGTACAGGTATGGGTTGTGATTTTAAACCCATGCTCAACCCCCGTGTACCCATGGGTTTTTTGAGCTCCAAAATGCTTACCCACCATTGAGCATGTCTTCTCACATGGGTGCCATCTAATGCACCTCACCTACAAGCACATGCCCACAGCCTCCTTCCTCCCCCTGCTTTGTTTGAGATCCTGGGCATGCCGTAACCTGCTTTCAGATTATAGCTTGATGGCAGCATGTAGCCTCAAAAATTACAAGCCAGGACAGTACAGATAGCTCAGAAAATGAGAGTGGTTGAGATTTTTGAGTAGTCGACATTTTGCTGCATCATATGTGACTATAAAATATTATTTGTGCTGGAATTTCGGCGGGTATACCTGACGGCTTTGGTGACCCACGGGTGCATTGAGGACCTGCGGGTAACCCATATGGGTTTTAGACCCGACCTGTACATGGGTGCGGTTTTTGCGGGTCTGGATACGGGTAAGCCTGAAGGTACCCGCGGGTGTACCTGTGTCCATCCTTATGAACAACAAAGAGTAGAGTCAAGAGCAGGGCATTTAGAGAAGGGTTCATGTGGGGGTAATGAAGAGGGTAGATGAGGCAGAAATAGATGCTGGGGAGTTGAGAGGAGAGGTATCACGGTAGTCACCTGAGTGGTTGAACAATCTGGTTCCATGGCATAAGATGGAATTGAGCATGAGGGATCAACCAAGATACATTGTTCAGATGTTTCTTATTTATCAAGGGCTTTGGAAGCCTGGGTGCAAAACCAGCTGAGGATACAGTTGCGGCAAAAAGAGATGTATTACCATATATGGAAATTACTATCAAATGACGTCAACATGGTGCAAATCCTTCTCCCTTTGTTCTCCCTACCAGTATGAGCACCTCAGTCTTTTCCATAGCCCCTCTGAGGACACCACAGAAGCGTGTAATAGCAGCTTGTACACCCACCAAGCACGTGAAACTTGTAGTTTTACACGAGGATTGTGAACTCACCTTTGATAGATTGCAACTCGTTCGCTGTTTAAACATACAACACTACACCCATCCACACTCTGCCGGAACTATAATCAGGTGAAGGAGCATGATGGGGAATGTTACTGGGATGGGAGGAAGGGACATGGCCGCAAGAGAAAGATCCCAGAGGAGGACCTCGATGAGGCAATCCAGAAAAATTGATGCCGGTGAACTGATAGACGGTGAAGATGTGCGATGTGAGATGCTTCCAGATGTTCCGGGGAGGACGGTTCACATGCAGCTGACACCTTGTGAACCCCGCATCTGATTTATTCATTCTGCTAGGTTCGCCACGCATTGGCAAGTGCTGGTTTGAAGGGGTTTTCACAGCGGAAGAAGCCCAAGCTGGAACCTGGGCACATCCAACAGCATCGGGAGATGTACGAGCACTACGAATTGTGGACCACTGAGGACATCTTCCTCAAGGGTGTTCTCATCAACTCTGATGAGTCTAAAGTCATTTTAGCCACCTCTGATGGCCGCTGTTACTGCCGCCAGAGGAGAGGCCAAAATGTTTTGGCACCACAGAATGTGCAGATCCGGGAGCCACATGGGAGAAAGGGCATCAAGGTTAACATTTGGGGAGCCATTCATCCGAAGGGCGTGAGTGAGCTGGTACGTATTGAGGGTAACCTCAACGCGGTTCAGTACACGAAAATTCTTGAGTGTGCTATGCTCCCCATCTACGACCATTACGAAAACTGTGCACACACCTTCCTTATATTCCAACAGGATAACGATTCCAAACATACATCTTGTTTGGCGAAGAATTGGTTCTGCGACATGGATATCAATGTCTTTAAATGGCCTGCCAAATCACCCGACCTTTCACCGATCGAAACACGTGGGCCGAGTTGAAGTGAAGGGTCAAGGCCTTGCCTCATTATGCTGCCATCCACACTGTGGACGGACTTTTTGTAGCTCTGAACGAGGTTTGGACATCAGAGTCATTCAGAGAATATGTTAGTCACCTGTACCAGTCCTTCCCCTGCCACCTTCGAGAGCTGAAGGAAAATAATTACATGTGAATTGATTACTAGCTACAGAATATGATTTCCAACAATAGTAGACCAGAATGTACTTGAATCCAGCCTCAGAGTACTCCAACAAATGGCAAACGACCAGGTTTGATGGAAATTTCCATATATGGTAATGCATCTCTTTTTTGCCGCAACTGTACACTGAGACACGAACACACCGAGGGTCGATGGAACCACAGTATGGAATTCAAGAGAGGTCTACAAGCAAGGGTAAGAACTAGTGATTGTTATATAATGTAAGTCAATCCGTAAACAGGGCATGTTTACAGGCTTTCTGCTGGGGCATAACACTTTGCCCAGTCTCTGCCACATACAAACTTGTCAAATGATAGCAAGGTCTGTTCTTGGCCAATAACAAGCATGTTGTATGGATACCACAGTCCAACCCTCAAGGGCATAGGGAGCCAAAAAAGGAGTTCCCAGGGGAGACAAGAGACCCAACCATTGTGTATGTGCCAATGCAGACTGGTCTCTGCATCCCAAATGCGCACAGTGTTGTCCTCAGAGCCAGACACAATTCTCTTGCCATCAGGTGAGAATGCAACTGAGTTGACCTGAGCTGTGTGCCCCTCCAGTGGCTCCCTGAGTGCAGCTCCAGTCTCTGCATTCCAAATGCACACAGTGTTGTCCCTGGAGCCAGACACAATTCTCTCGCCATTGGGTGAGAATGCAACTGACCAGACCCAATCTGTGTGCCCCTTCAGTGGCTCCCTGAGTGCAGCTCCAGTCTCTGCATCCCAAATGCGCACAGTGTTGTCCCTGGAGCCAGACACAATTCTCTTGCCATTGGGTGAGAATGCAACTGACCCGACCCAATCTGTGTGCCCCTCCAGTGGCTCCCTGAGTGTAGCTCAGTCTCTGCATCCCAAATGCGCACAGTGTTGTCCCTGGAGCCAGACACAATTCTCTTGCCATTGGGTGAGAATGCAACTGACCAGACCCAATCTGTATGCCCCTCTAGTGGCTCCCTGAGTGCAGCTCCAGTTTTCTGCATCCCAAATGCACACAGTGTGGTCCAAGGAGCCAGACACAATTCTCTTGCCATCAGGTGAGAATGCAACCGAGGGTCACCTCATTTGTGTGCCCCTCCAGTGGCTCCCCAAATGCAGCTCCAGTCTCAGCATCCCAAATGCACATAGTGTTGTCCAGGAGCCAGTCACAATTATTTTGCCATTGGGTGAGAATGCAACTAAGCTGACCCAATCTGTGTGCCCCTTCAGTGGCTCCCTGAGTGCAGCTCCAGTTTCTGCATCCCAAATGCGCACAGTCTGGTCTTTAGAGCCAGACACAATTTCTTGCCATTGGGTGAGAAGGCAACTGAGGTGACCGCAGCAGTGTGCCCCTCCAGTGGCTCCCTGAGTGCAGCTTCAGTCTCTGCATCCCAAATGCGCACAGTCTTGTCATAGGAGCTAGACACAATTCTCTTGCCATTGGGCGAGAAGGCGACTGAGCTGATAGTATTGGTGTGGCCCTTCAGTGGCTCCCTGAGTGCAGCTCCAGTCTTTGCATCCCAAATGCGCACAGTCTTATCCTGGGAGCCAGAAACAATTCTCTTGCCATTGGGTGAGAAGGCAACTGAGGTGACCTGAATGGTGTTGCCCCCTCAGTGGCTTCGTGAGTGTAGCTCCAGTCTCTGCATCCCAAATGCGCACAGTGTTGTCCCAGGAGCCAGTCACAATTCTTTTGCCATTGGGTGAGAATGCAACAGACCTGACCCAATCTGTGTGCCCCTTCAGTGGTTCCCTAAGTGCAGCTCCAGTCTCTGCATCCCAAATGCGCACAGTGTTGTCATAGGAGCCAGACACAATTCTCTTGCCATTGGGTGAGAAGGCAACTGAGGTGACCGCAGCAGTGTGCCCCTCCAGTGGCTCCCTGAGTGCAGCTCCAGTTTCTGCATCCCAAATGCACACAGTGTTGTCACTGGAGCCAGACACAATTCTCTTGCCATCAGGTGAGAATGCAACTGAGTTGACCTGAGCTGTGTGCCCCTCCAGTGGCTCCCTGAGTGCAGCTCCAGTCTCTGCATTCCAAATGCACACAGTGTTGTCCCTGGAGCCAGACACAATTCTCTCGCCATTGGGTGAGAATGCAACTGACCAGACACAATCTGTGTGCCCCTCCAGTGGCTCCCTGAGTGCAGCTCCAGTCTCTGCATCCCAAATGTGCACAGTGTTGTCACCGGAGCCGCCAGACACAATTCTCTTGCCATCAGGTGAGAAGGCGGCTGAGGTGACCGCCCCTGGTGTGTCCCTCCAGCACAGCAATTGTATTTGGCCACTGTTTCATCTTCCCTCTTGTAATTGATACCAGTTGTGGGAATTCATGTTCAAATCTTTGCACAATTTTGGACTCCTCTGGTGCCAATGCCAGTGCTGATAGATAAATGTGAGGAGCACTTTGATCAATTGCTTCCCGAAAGAAATAGATAAATCTTGGGCATCAATCACAAATTGAACAAGGGGTTTGCTCTAATGATCTTCAGTACACATAACATCTCATAGGATCATTCTGAAACATACCTCATTTGCCCAAACTATCAATTTAGACAGGCTCTGTTGTCCATAGCCACAATCCTGAGTAAACTCAATGCCTCCAGCCAAAACAGGAACTTTGTGAATAATAAGTTTTGCACCTCTTGGACACAGCATGAATCATTGGGTGTCTCTACTAGATGATCCACCCAAAATCGAGCAGCATATCGGACATGAAATGGGATGTAGTTGTCAAGTCTCTGCTGGAAATCTGGCATGTCAATGTTTCGCAAGTATGAGGTTGGTAGATCACAGATATTGAATTTCAGTTGCTTGTCCAACACCTTCATAAGAGCTGACACCAGAGCTCGCTGCTGATGGTCTGTGATGCAAAGGATATCTGGCCGGTGTACTTGAACATAAAACATCATAAACTCTCTGAATGAGAGATGTACAATTCTGATTGCTGACTCTGGAGTATCAGAAACATGTATCACAGCACTCAGAGGGAGTAGTATCCCAAGAAGAACTGTTTTATCCAATTCAAGCAAGTCTGCTAGACTCTGGTAATCCAAAGGTTCCTGGAGCTGCAAAATTGTGCTCAGAATCTTCATGGTTCGATTATGTGAGCGTTGAGCACGCGGTCTCTGGGGGCAGCTAATGGGATGGCATAGTTCACAATGCGGAGGTATAAATCATGCAGGTCAGTAAGAGCTTCACCATCCAGGAGGTCATCAACAGATTCTTGTGGTGGTGTTTGTGGCAGTCCTGTAAGAACATAACGAACAGCTGTAGCTGCAAAAACAAAGAGCCCATTTGCACGGACTGTTATTGCTTCTGCCTGGTCTCTCTGAATTTTCCAGGGATGAGGTGGAATCCAGTTGGCCCCATTGAGTGATTGCTGAACATAGAGGTGGATATCACCCTGAACTATACTGGGTTTAATTTTATCAAGGACAACCCTATGCACCAGAGGAAGAAGTATATCAAATTCCAGATAGGAAGGAACATCAGGCCGTCCAGTCAGAAAGAATCTGATATTGGCAGGGATCTGACCAATGCTATCAGATAGCCACCACAAGAAACTCCGGCCACGGTCTTTGCCACATTCATCCAGAGCATCAAGACAGATGACCCATGGTGTTGAACAGGGAGGTAGCTTCCCAAGAATTTCTACAACCAGCTTCTGGAATTGTAGGCGTGGTTCTGCCTGGCAAATGAAAGTACTATCTTTCTTCAGTAACTCAATGAGATGAGCCTGAAAGCCAGGACTATAATCTGCAAGCTGCATGGCCAGTGTTGTAGCAAGGTGATTTATCTCCTTGCGGTCTGTATGGTCACGGGAAAAGAAAAAAGATGCTGCAAGAGTCTTTTTCTCCTCAGCCAAGATAGCTGCAACTGTCTTTGCCACTGTAGATTTGCCTGAACCTGCAACCCCACTGAGCATGACCAGACGGTTTGAATCAGAAGTGCTGGTCAAGTGTGCAACAAGGTCCCTGATTAGGTTAACTCGTGTACCATTCATGCATTTGTCAGGTGTGTTGGCAGCATCATATCGTGCTGCCACACATTTGAGACTTGCTAGAATCTCTCTGGTGTTGCCTCTGTCAAAATTTCCGTTATTGAGAAACAGTATTTGGGAGAGAATGAATCAACCTACAAATTCATGGTAAAGTGTTGAGTCTGGATACCACCATAGGTTATTCTGGGACCCTCCCCAGTGCCCCCAGTACCACCCTGGTCACCACCCACTCCACCACTGCCCCCCATGCCACCTAAGGAACATAAGTAATAAGGTTGGTATTCTTACCAATTCCACTACGTACCGTAGATGTGCTGATTTATTGTGTGGAATCCACTAGCCTGGTGAGACATCACAGGGCCAGCACCAATTGGTAGAAACTCTGAGTAGATTGTTGATTTTGCAAGTGCAGTAGACGTGGAGGTTAAAGAACAAGAGCCTGTACACAGCTCACTGACAGCTCACTGGCAGGCACAGCCAGCATGCGGCAGCATGTATCATTTTCTGATTGTAGGGCGTCAAATTTTGAATATTAACGGTTAGAACACATCAGATGGACTCAGATAGCACACTGCCATCATTACACTCATGAGTCATGAAGTCCGTATAGAACATCGGTTTTCGAATATTCTGCCGTAAACCAGGACTCAGGGTGTCCATTCAATTAAATTAATTTTGCCCCGGCCAATTTCCCTCACACCACCTTTCCACCGCAAGATATTACTCCCCGCAAAGTGGGATGTTTTCGGCTGCTCTGGCAGCCTGCTGCCTAAGTAAACTACTTGGTCGCCCAATGGCTACCGCGTTCCCGCGCAAACGGCATCAACTGTCTTATACAATATTCCTGACGTCCTCCAACTTACCAGCCTACGGCGCAGCCTAGACCGCCCACCCGCCCTACCCCACCTTCGGCCTGGGGCGTTTATTTGGCACTGCGTGGCGCTATCGTCCGTCGTTGCCGTGGCGATCACCACGTCGCTCTCTGACTCACATCCTCGACGCTCGACCCCGCCTGGATGGCCGCCGGCTACATATGCCTCGAAGGCGGCTTTCCCAATTACACTCCAATCCTCTCATATGGCTGGAAGCAAGCCCTCGTCGTGGACTACTTAGATTGAGGACGCGTTAGCGTGTGCATCTTCTTGCGCGCTAATTTCGTGTGCTTCCCTGTTCCAGTCCCCAGCGCCCGGCGCGCGCGCCCCTTCCGCAGCGTCGCTTCGGGGTGCTGCTCTCATTGCGTGTGCGGCTTGAGATTCGTGCTCGCGAGCATCGTACGTGCCCTTTATTCCCATCGATCTTTGCTAATGACCTTGTAGGTATTCCAGCATCTTCTTTGACCACCCTCAATCGCAATTTAAGCAAGTACGCCCAGCATTGCATACTGTGCGTTCGGGCCCACGCCACTCGGAGCGTGCAGCAGCATCATATCGCTCGTGATGTGCGGGATACTCGGTGCCATGCTCGAATGGCCTGCGCACCCACTAGGTACAATTCGGAGCCTTTCTAGGTGCGTTGCTCTTCCTTTTTTACCTCTTTATTTTCCATTCCTTCGCCCCCTCTTCAGTCTCTTTTTTTCCACGCATGAGGTATATACTCACTTCCTCGTCAGCTATCTTGCGCGCACCCCGTCAGCATCTCAAAAATCGAGATGGCGTAAACGCGCACTTCCGGCGATCTTCAGCAGCACCGCTGTCCGTAAAGCAGAGTCGTGCCTCTTCGGATGCCCTTGACGCCTCCTCCACATTGTCGATGCCCGGCTCGCTGGAGCGCAGCATATGACGCGTGCTGCGACCGGGAGCGCCGCTCGCTGCCCGCAGGGACCATCTACACCAGTGATTCGCCCCACGACTTGGGAGCCGCCACTGGTGCACTCTACTACCGTTCCTCCCACGCCGACACGCTCGACACCACGCCGGCGCGAACCCAAGCCCGACACGCACCGACAGCTGCATGCGCAGCATGAGACGCTGGCGTTCCCCACCGCCCACGTCGCCTCATCGCCTTCCCGCACGCCGCGACTCTTCAGCAGTGTACTGCGGTCGCCGCCCGACACCTGCACCTACCGTACTCCCCGGTACCACCCTCACCACCTCGCGCGTACGATGATCACCGGTGACGCTTTTATCGCCAGCTCGCGCGCCAAGCGCGTCTCCAGCAAGTACCATTCTCCCCATCCACATGCGCGCCGGGCACATCCTCAACACGGCATGCACCACCACCCGCGTGCGCAGCACCTGCGGCAGCCGCTCCCCGTCACCCGCGCCACAGCTATCACCTCCCCACCCGTCGCCAGCTTCACTATCCTCCGCTCGAAGCTAGCTCCTGTCCGGTACCGGGGGTGCGATCTCAGCATCGTTAGAGCACGTAGTAAGTGCAACGTGTGTTTTTCCGTCGCCCACACCGCCCTCATCCCCTGCCCGCGTATCGCGCCTATCCTCTGCGGCCATGCCGGCCTCTACTCGAAACCTTGACCTGCCGCACACCGCGAACGCAGCTTGCACCCCGGCGTGCCACTCCGCGGCCGTCTCCCATCGCCCCGTAACCCCCTCTTGCCACACCGATCCTCAGGGCCATACCACCCCGCTCGTTGACGACTCCGCCGCACGCCACCCATGCGCAGCACCTCGCACACCAGCGTCCCATCGTCCAGCGCCCGCTACAGCCGCCGCGATGACACTATCGCAGGCTCGCATGGCACGGACCACACGGAGATGATGCGCACCCCCGCGCTTCCACCAGTGCCCGTCTTCCATGATAGGAATTTCAGTCAAGCGCAGACGGTGCACTGCTACAATCCTCGGTGCGACGAACACGTGCGGAGAGCGGAGGAGAAGCCGTTGCCCAGGATTCCAGATCTCACCGCGGTCTGTGCAGTTCGAATCTCGGGCGAGCGCTGGGAGCACGGGGAAGGGTATATATTTTGGGCTGAGTTCTTTGGGCAGAACATGTCAATCGGTGGCAGGGTTTAGACGCGTCGGATTGGAGGTTTGGAGGTCTCAGCGAAGGTGGAAACGCGAGAAGACGCGTGGCCGTCACCTGTAATGATTGTGGGAACATATAGCTGTGCCTCCGCGGCCCTCAGAGGCCACCAAAAAAGCAGACCCGTGCGTACTCAGATTGTCGAAACCCACTGCATGATATCCTGACTCTTTCTGCAGGTCACTGCCCCGCCCGCAGCCGCTACTGCCCCCGCCGCAGTCGTGACTGCCGCGGCCAGCCCGACTGTCGCCGCCCTCGCCGCATCCGCGTTAGTGCGGCCTTCGCTTCGTCCCAAGACGCCGCCAACACCGTTTTCGTCGAGAGCCCCGACAGGCCCGCGTTTCTGGGCGAGGTGGTGTTCCTCCAATCGAAGATACCAGGGGAACTGGACGCAGGAGAAAATGATGCGGCCGCGGCGGACGAGGCAACCCTGGAAGCGTTCGACGCACCTGGTTTCCAGTGATCAAAGTGTGGAAAATGGATGAAGTTCTTCCTCACTGAGTAATTTAGTGAAGAACTTGGGATGTTCATTTATGTAGTGTTGATGTAGTGACTTGGAAATCCAACCGAGGTCAGATATCTCACGGCTGAGTTTTCAGTCCTCTCAGTTGCAGGGCCCACAAGGAATCGTCTATTTCCACATTCGGGATGCACCTTGTAGGAGGAAACGCGGTCAGGTGACCAACGCGACAATTTGTACTCGACGTATTCCGTCGTATAGAATGTATAAGCGCAATGAAAGAGCTTGCCATCATTCTTAGAGGATTCTCGACATATCGAAAACAGAGGAGATGATGTTCGAGGACATTTTCGGACCCCCCATAACTTGAAGTAGTCCCTCCAGCCGTATGTCCACAGTCCTCACAGCTCGGGAATGGGAAGCTATAGACATAGTCAAGATTTCGGCGGGAATCCGGGCGTCGACAGTTTTTTTTTGGCTTACCTCACAGCGTCCTTCGTCGCAGACAAGCCGGAGAATGTCCGCTATTAAGTATTAGTACCACGACTGGACATTGCAGCTTCGTGATTATTATGAACGAAAGTGTTTCGGCGCAGAGCAAGATATCGTCCTCCGACCGTACAATCAGAAGTCAGGACGCACAGTGATTTGCAGATTGAATCCAAGGAATCAACTCACACTGTATGGGATAAGTACTGGCAGTGCCAGACTCAGCCGTGAGAGACGGCGTCAACTCCAACTCGCCGCGTTCGTAACCTGAGAGTACCACGCCAAAAAGAAATAAAATTGACAAGGCCAGAAATGCATTCAGACAGGGGGGCTCGAAACCCCGACTCTAGCAACTCAACGGACGTACCATACACCATGTCTGATTTCTGTACCTCTAACTGAACTCGACATACTTATTATTGAGATGTACACTTTCAGGTTGAGAACAGCGGAGGATGTGTGCATTTGGGCACTAAGCGTTGGACCCCAACTCTCCAGCCGCCTCGAACTTCAATTGGCGGGGCAAGCTGAGTACACCATGTCCGATTGCTCGTCTACCTGGAAACTGCGGTCTTAAGCAAGTTCGGACCAAAAAAAAACTCGTACCAAATTCCTAGTCAGACGGGGACTCCGACCTCCGAGCCCGAATCTACGACAAGGTGTGATGATGAGAAGTGGTGTACGTTCGACCATGTCCGATTTCGTGCGAGTGCGGCTTCCTGGAACTGATTGTTTGAGGGAAGAGAAGCGGCTTTCCTATCAATTAGAAAACAGGGAGTCGAACCCTGACCGTGGCTCCCGACACATGTTGTTGGACCAAGGATCGAGGCGGTGTACCCTACACCATGTCCGATTTATTGGCTATCTGGCGCGGTCTCTAAGCATAGAACTTGGCGGGATATCCAGGCTCGCAGCCCGTTCGAACACGGAGAGTCGGGTGTTGATTTTTGAACCGAGCTGCTTCCAATGAGTATGCCGTACCCCCGACTTCTTGTTTTACCTGGGAATCAGTAAGCGGGGGTCCAAGGCGACTTCTCGTTCAAAAAAGTACTCCCTCCATTGTGAGAAATTTGGACACAGGGAGTCGAACCCCAGTACCTCAGATCTACCCAAGGTGTTCCAAACGCCATGTCCGACTCTATCTATATAATCTTGAAAGCATACAGTAAACAAGCACAATTTCTTGTAAAAATTGAAACAGGTGGCGAGGAAAAAGGCTCAACATCTCATATAATGCCAGTGGATGATTTACTAGGTGGCCCCGGTCCGAAGTTTGAGCCGCATCGTTTAGCTGTGGGAGTTGTCGTCGCTAATGTGATCTGGAAGTACTGTTGATTCCAAGTGCTTTGTGAAGATTCAATGACGCACATCGGACAGAGCATAGCCAATCTTCGGGGAAGAAACAGTTTCGAGCGAAAGACAGCATACATGATTGATTCAAGGTACACCAATGATAAGAAGGACGGTTTCGGGGAATCACAAGATAAGATGAAAAGGCCACTGGCAAAGGAGTGTGGCAAGGTCGACAGCATGGCTCCTCATGATGGCGGCTCCCAGAAATAATTCCGCGCTGGCAGAAAATTCAGTCAAGCCATCCTTGAGTCCAAGTAATACCACGTACAATCTAGCTCCCCCCTTCTGCGCTTTTCGACAAAGGTCTCGGCATCGCTCCAGTAGTCTGTCCCACGCTGGATTCCAGCATACCAATCTTCAATCTTATCCGTGGGCGCATGACCACGAATCGCACATCCTGCGGGAGCTTCCCAACGGCGGCTTTATCGGCCGACCAGACCCTTCCGTAATGTTCAAAGAAGACTAAGACACGTATGGACGGCAACGACTGGATATTTTGTGCGACTGTGGGGACCAAGGCGTCGGTGCCCATCGACAGATGGGTGAGTTTCGGTAGGCTCGCAATAAAAGCGCAGGTGTCCTCCGCGCTATTGTAGGTATCCCCCCAGGTGCAGATGTGTCAAGTGTGAAAAGATGCGACTGGGTGGGAACGGCATTCGAACAGCGCCGACACTTAGACGTCTGAGAAGGGAGAGCCCCGATGAGTGGGATCAACGCGGCTTCCAAAATCGTAGGAGCCAGAGATACTCCACGTTGGTGCATAAGGCCAAAATCGCCTTCATGTCCGAGGAGGGGAACAGGATTAAATAGCGCACGGCAGTGTGGAAGAACGTGGGCGGGCCGACGAAGGGAAGATATAATGTCGTCAGAGAAGAGAGGAGACCGGTAATCTGCTTGTGAAATCCGAGAATCATGGTGCGATAAAGCAGAGGCTCAACCCTACAAACGTATCGACAATCTCCGAAAACCACAGCCGCTGTTCTTACCACTCTTTGACATGCTGCGCAACCAGCATGAGCTTTGGGATGAGTGTAGGTCGAGATAGAGCGCAAAGCTCAAAAATTTCTCTCTCGAGGTCGCGAGGAAGGGTCGGCGAGCCTGGAGCCATGGCGGTTGAAGGAAGGTCAGATCAGTCACTTTGTCACCCCCGTCACAGGCAAGAAATTCCCTAATTCAGAAGAAAGCGGTTGTTTGGCATCGTCCTCAAACCTTGTTCTCTCCCAACCAGCCATTCACCTTCGAAAATCAGTCACGACGAATCGCAACTGGCCTTGCGTACGTTCCGCCGCCGCTCCCTTCCGAATTCTTCCGCCCGATCTTCTCGCTGAGGCTGTGCACTGAGAGTGACTTTCAAACAAAAAAAAATGCATTACTCAGTGCAAAAGCTATATGTAGTATATGGATGTGCTCGACAAGTGACGATCTCGTACAACACTGGGGTATACATGTATTTATAGAGGCCATCACAGTGATACGTAGACAATCAACACCCTCTCCCAACGCAGTCATCATTTATCATCACGACTTCTCTGGCACCGGCGGGGCCTGCTCAGAACCAGGAGCCGAAGCTCTAGCAAGGGCGGCCGCGTACGGGATTACCTGCACACCCAAAATCAGCCTAGAGGATTTTAAATGACAAAGAAAAGACGCACGGCTACCCCACGTCGACGGAGAGGTTGCACGGGAGCCCCCTGGAGGCGGCCCCGGCGGGGGGCGTGTAGCCTACTTTGCGTCCACCGGGTGCTGGATTTGAATTTGCGGTTGGGGAGGCGGCCCTGGAGGCGGGGCGTAGCTGCTGGCGGGCGGCAGGGACGCGGGAGGCCCTGGCGGCGGCGCGTAGGCACTCGGCGGGTCTTCTGGACCCCGCGGCATGGTCACCGGTCACCTCTACAAGCATACATCAGCCTCTGGTGCGGCAAGATCAGGCAGGAGTCCAGGACATACCATTCCCGTCGTCTGGACCCCGGGGCATGGTCACCGGGTCCCTCTACAAAAACAAAATACATCAGCCTCTGGTGCCGCGAGATCAGGCCGGACATACCATTCCCCGGGACTGCGGCTGTATACGCAGGCAAGGTCACCCCATGCCCCGGATCCGGATCCGGAAAGGCTGTCGAATACGCTGCGCCGGAACGCGTCCAATGCGCCCCGCGCGCTGCGTCAGTGCGTCCGCTGCGGCGGTTAGGTCCGCCCCGATGGCGCCCGCACGGCCCCGCGACAGGTTGAGCTGGTTCATCAGCTAGATGTGGAAGAAGGGTCAGCCGCGTGCTGATACATATGTGGGCGGGGCCGAGGCCGACGCTGCGGTAGACGTACGTTGAGCTGCACGGCCTGGACATTGCGCGCGGAGTTCTTAATTTTGTCTGCTGAAACCACATAAAACACGTTCACGGGGAAGCAAAGTGGGGACTGACCATGGAACGCCATATCGGTGAAGATGTTGTCGAAGACGACGTCGCTGAAGATCGAGCTGCGGGTGGTGAGCACATATGCACAACGAGAAAGAGGGGACAGCGCACCCGTGGGCGATGCTGATTTCACCTATGGGCTGCACCTGAGGCGACATCATCATCGCCTGCCGAACGAGGAGCTGTGCATTTTCCGCTTGCCCCTCGGCGGCGCTCAGCGCGTTGCGCTCCATCATGTCGCTCATGCTGGACCAATGTGAGATGTTACAGGAAATGTAAGCAAGGGACGCACGTTCCGCCGCCAAACATGTCTGTGAATGAATTGAGTAAATTAGGAACGTCCAGGGAAGGACAACGAACCCCACTGTGAGTAGCTGAGCGCCTCTTGCATCTTGCTATTGCACGTCAGCAAAGAGGCGTTTGCCGACTGGAGCAGACTCGCGGCGCGCGACTCGCGGTTGAGCGCTTCTTGGATCTCGTTGTACCTAGCTTGCGCTTGTTGGAGCTGATACTCTAGTCGATCGTCCTCGGGGTACGCTTGCGTCGGTCCATCGAAAATCTTGCTATAGAGCGCCGCCAAATCTCGCATCGCTTTATCATGGCGGTCCAACTTTTCCTGCAAATCCAGGCGCTACGGTGTACCATGAGAATCGAGTACGGTCTGTACAGAACTGAGGAACAGCTTACAACCGACTTCGCTTCGGCGATCATGGTGTCAAGCGTCTCCTGCTGCCGCTTGTGCTGCATCTCCTTCTCCAGGGCCTCGACATACTCCCTACGCCACGAAGCATGAATGGGCGAGTATGCCAATCAATTGACGCGCTTACCGTTCCTCCTTGCTCGCCTTTGCCTCGAACTTCTCCTTCCGTCCAGTGATCTTGGCCGCGAATCGGCGCGTCGTGGAATCGCGCAGAGCCTCATGCTCCTTCCTCTCCTTCTTCGTTGACTTCTCGAGCGCCGTGATTTGACGCGCCAGTTGCGCCAAGTCTTTCTCCAGGCCTGTGATGTATGTGTCTTGCTGCCTCAGCGCAGATGGGACGTAGTCGAGTTCAGAAATCTGCGCGAGGAGACGGGAATGGTAGGCAGAGTTTTCAAGGACGGCATCTGTGACGCTCATGGTGGGGAAGAACAATAGGCGTCCCGCACAATTATTCAATTTATTGGATTTCGGATGGTGATCGGCGAGGATAGGTGTAGCACAGCCTTCCTGTAGGAGCTCACAGCAGCAACAAGGCAGCCGACCAGCAGACTAGCAGTGCAGTCCTGTCTAGTCCTGTGCATATTCCGATGTTTTCGTCGTTGCTGTAAGGGGAGAGAGAAATGGAGTCAAAATTTAACGCGTTACGTGTGCCGGACAACCGCTTTTCGACGAATTAGGAAGGTTTCGGCCGGATGGCGTTCAGTGTAGCCATGAATCTCATCGCTATTGAGCGGACTGGCGTAAAAATTAATGATTGAACTCCTCTTAAAACATAAACTCTAGCAGCTATAGCATGTCCTAAATAGCGAAGCCGATCTGTAGTAGTCCACAATACTTAAGCACCGCCGACTAATACAGTCATCATGTGGCGAGAGTCTTCTCTGGAGTAGAAGGAACGTTCTCCGGAGCTGGGGGAGCGCTGGCAAGCGCAGCCGCATACGGGTTGCCTAAACACACGGAACTCAATCAGCCTGGCGAATTTTCGCAAGACAAGGAAAGTACGCACGGCTGCCCCACGCGGATAGAGACGATGCAAGTGCGCCTTGTGGATGTGGCTCTAGCAGCGCAGAATAACTGTTGTTTTCTGCTGATGGTTGCTCAATTTGGGGCGTGCTCGAAGGCTCTGTAGGCGGGGTGGAGCCACTCGCTGGGTCTTCTGGACCCTGGGCATGGCCACAGGTGCCTCTGCAAAATGCAGGTCAGCCTCCGGCGCAGTTAGCTCAGACGAAACGGATGGGACGTACCAGGGTGCGGGGCGTATGCGGGCAAGTCGACTCCCTCCTCCGGAAACGCTGTGGAACACGCTGCGCCGGAACGCGTACAACGCGCCCCGCGCGCGTGTGAGCGCGTCCGCCGCACCATTGAGGTCCGCTCCGATCGAGATGACGCGGCCGCGCGCAAGCTCGAGCTGGGTCGCTAGCCTGCGCGGGCGGCGGGCGTCAGTAGCACTCATGCGTTGTCTCGACTAGGTACACTTACTCTGCGCTGTAGATCGTGAACATCAGTGCCAGGATGCCATGATCCTGGCTGTAAAAATCAAATAAGCTCAGTTGACGGGGAAGATAAACGGGACTGACTGACCATGGAACTTTTTGTCGGAGAAGACGCTGTCGAGGAGGACGTCGCCGACTGATCGAGCTGCAGCCCAGGTGTGTAAATGTATGCAGAGGATATCGGAAAAGGAGGGACAACGCACCCGTGATGAATAGTGAGTTGGCCTATGGGCTGGACCTGTGGCGAGGCTTGTACCGCCCTGCTCAACGAGTATTCTCGCCTGGGTCGCATCTCCCTCCGCCCCGTTCAAGCGCGGTGCGCTCCATCAAGTCAGTCATCAAGTCGGCTGAGGCTGAACAGACGTAAGACTTGGCGCGAAAATATTAGCAACACACGCACACGCCGCTGCTATATGTGTCTGCAAAGATACATCAAGTGTGAGTGAAGTGGAATGATCGGCGCAGTAAAGGCAGGGAACGCACCCCACTGTGAGTAGTTGAGCGCATGGGTCATGTTCTTATTGCACAACACCAACGTAGCTTCTGCCGCTTGGAGCAGCCCCCACGGCCTGCGATTCGCGGTTGAGGAAGTCCTTGGATCTCGTTGTACCGGTCCTGCACTTGCTGGATCTGGGATTCCAGTTGGTCGTCCTCAGGGTACGCCTGCGTTGGGCCATCGAAATTTGGCTATAGAGGGCGGCCAACTCTCGCTGCGCTTTATCGTAGGGCTCCATCTTGACCTGCAGATCGGCGCTGCTGGTTGCACACGGGTATCAAATAAGATAACACCATAACAGAGAAACAACGTACCACCTCCTTCGCTTTCGCGACCATCGCGTTAAGCATCTCCCGCTGCCGCTTCTGCTGCATCTCCTTCTCCAGCGCCTCGATATATTCCCTGCGCGAGCCTCAGTACGCCTATCCCGCCAATTACGAAGAGCGCACTTCTTAACTTACCTCTCTTCTTTGCTTGCCTTCTCCGCAAACTTCTCCTCCCGCCCAGTGATCTTGGCCGCCAACCGGCGCATCGTCGAATCGCGCAGCGCCTCATGCTCCTTCCGCTCCTTCTTGGTCGTCTTCTCGAGTTCCGCGATCTGCGGCGCCAGCGCGTCCAAGTCTTTCTCCAGAGCCGCGATGTACGTCTCCTGCTGCTTCAGCGCGGGCGGGACATAGTCGAGTTCCGCGATTTGCGCGAGGAGCTGCGCGTGGTGGGCAGAGTTTTGAAGAACAGCTTCCGTGATGCTCATGGTCGTCGGGAAAGAACAAATCTGAGTACTCAAGGCCGGCGAACCTCAAGGCAATTTGTATTTCAGACGCCTGAAACACAGCCGCAGGAGACTGAGACAGCGGTGACAAGACAGGATTAATTATTGACAAGATAACCGAGTCGTGGTGCATATGGCCGGCGGAGTCAGGCGGACTCTTGGCGGTGGAATCCTGTGCATACTTGAAAGGTGCCTGGATGATGGTGGGTGTAAGGAAGAGCAAAACAGGATATGCCTGTTACAATGCCAAACAACCGCTTTTTGACGAATTAGGAAATTTCCGGGTGCAGAAACAAAGTTTTGATAACCGCTGAAAGAGGTCCCCCTGAACCAGATGGCGGTTCACGGCGTAATTCCGTCCCAACGAAAAATCTAAACCAAATACATAGTACAAGATGAGTATAGTACATAGACATGACCCGACTGCATTTCGGGAAGTCGACATATTTACTCCGAGCCTAATACTCGGCGGCAAGACCTCCCTCTCGGGCCTCGCTTTGTATCAAGCATACGGCAACCGATTTGGGGGGTGCTTTTAGAAATAGAAACACCCTCACGACTCCGGCAATGCATCCCCTTCCCCTTCCGCCGGCACTTCTCCGAAAGGACGATCGAATACACCGCACCGGAACGCAGCCAGCGCGCCCTGTGCGTGCGCCAGCACGTCCGCAGCGGTCTTGAGGTCCGCTCCAATGGAGTCTGCGCGGGCGCGCGCCAAGTTGAGCTGGTTCGTCAACTGTGTGTGTGTGAGCGTCAGCAGCGCCATCAAAGCGGAAGAGGACGGAAGAAAGGCAACTCAGAACGTACATTCAACTGCCCGGCCTCGACGCTGCGTGCAGATTTCTTGATCTTGTCTGCCAAAACAACTCAAGTCAAAGACTAGATGATGGGGAAAGTAAAGGGAACAAACCGTGGAACGCTAGGTCGGTAAAGATATTGTCAAAGACAATGTCGCTCAGGAACGAGCTGTGGGCCAGGTGAGGTCATCGTGAGCATATTGCACCTTGCCATCATCGCGAAAAGGATGCAACCCACCCGTTCGAGATCGAGATCTCGCCTATCGCTTGCACCTGCGGCGACGCCATGATCGCCTGCTGGATGAATATCTGCGCCAGCGTCGCGTGCACCTCCGCCGCGGTCAACGCGTTGCGCTCCATCATGTCGCTCTTGCTGCAAGTAGGTGAGACCTGCTCGGGCTGAATAAATGGCTAGAAGAACCCACACGCCACCGCCGATCATATCTGCCAAAGTGAGCGAAGTCAGATATACATACGAATATCGACGGTGCAGGAAAACAACGCGTACCCCATTTAGAGTATTTGAGCGCCTGCTGGATCTTGCTGCTGCACGCCTGCAATGCTGTGTTCGCCGATTGGAGCAAACTCACGATGTGCGACTCGCGAGTGAGGGATGCTTGGATCTCGTTGCACCGGTTCTGCGCTTGCTGGACCTGGTATTCCAGCTGATCGTCCTCAGGGTACGCCGGCGTCGGGCCGTCGAAGATCTTGCTATAGAGCGCCGCCAGCTCTTGCTTCGTTTCGATTATATACCTGCAGCTTGTCCTGCAGATCCGCGCGCTGGGTACCCCGCGTCGATCAGTACTCGGATGAGATACGGGTTAACCCGAGAAACACCGTACCACCGCCTTCGCTTCCGCAAGCATGGTGTGCACCACCTCCTGCTCCTTTTTGGCCTGCATTTCCGCTCCATCGCCTCAGATCCACTCCCTGCGCGCCGATAAGGACGAGTAGTACGAATCAGAAAACGCGCCTACTTACCTCTCCTCCTTGCTCGCCTTCGCGTCAAACTTCTCCTTCCGCCCAGTGAGCTTCGCCATGAACCGCCCCGTCGAATTATCGCGCTGCAGCTCATGCTCCATCCGCTCCTTCTTGGTCTTCCTCTCGAGCCCCGTAATCTTAGGCACCAGTGCCGCTGAGTCTCTTTTCAGACCTGCGATGTGGGTTTCCTGCTCCTGCAGCGCGGCCGGCACGTATTCGAGCTCCGCGATTTGCCTGAGGAGCCGCGCGTGATAAGGAGAATTTTCGAGGACGGTGTCAACAGCGCTCGTGGTGGTCGGGGGGGAGTAACTGGGCAGCCCTGGCCCGAGGAGCGCGCGTGGTAGGGAGAGTTTTGGAGGACGGTGTCGATGGTGCTCATGGTGATGGAGGGGAGGAAACAAGGCAGCCTTGGGAGACTGCGACAGCATTAAAGACTTTCAAAGCAGGACCGGCAAGTAAAAGCTGTTAAATGAATGCAGTATTCTGCACCAGTAACATGATGCAGTGATGAGCCTGGCCAGTAAAGAATCTCTAGAAGCCGACAAGCGCGGAACACAGACAGTTTAAGAATCGAGCAGATGAGGAGCCGGCAGAGTAAAAAGCTGTGAACCGTTGTCCATCACTGATTGAAGAGATACGGAGGAGGATGGGCAGTCTAGACACATGCCGCAGTGAGTCATGCGCACCTATCCTTCCGAAATAACTAACTCGTCGCACGAGAGGTGAGATTCACTGACCAGGCCAAACAAACGCTTTGCGGATGAATTAGGAAGTTCTTGGCATCCTCGAGCTTTGAGATCGTCGTCCAGCGCTGCGCGCGCCGCGCATGGAACGTGCGGCTGACAGTCACGTTCGAAAAGAGCGGGAGGAGGGTAACGCTCGTCGAGCGCCTGGAATCACATCCGTCGTCCCGCCAAACAAAGCGGGAGACCAACTCGCACCGCCACACGCGTTTGACATTCAGGGGCTAGGTCGTCGACTTGCACGCGACATGGATGCCTTCGACGCAGAGGACGGTACGCTCATGACCTAGTCGGAGCCTCGCCGGGGATCTCCGGACCTGGTTGGAATCCCCCGACGCCGACTCCGCTTTCCTTCGACACCTCTTTCAGTCTACAGACATTTCCACGGCGGACGGGCGTCCACCAATTCGCGCAAGGAATGGCCGCTTGCCGCACCCTCTGGGCGAAAGACGCCACCGCCTATTCCGGGAGAGTAATCGCCGTCCCTGCGCCCAGCGGGTTAGGCAAAACAAGAATGGGGTTGGAGTATCTGGAGACGTTACGGGTATTCATCCGCACCAACCTCGCGTCTATCCTAAGGTTGTTCTTTCCGGTCTACGGGACTCTACATCTGTCTGCGAAACACGTATGACTCGCGTTCCCCTATCCTTGGCTGGCCCCCCGGCGACGCTCCCATCACCGCACTTTTCGAACGCCTTCACGCCTATAGAGAAGTTTGCGTTCTCAATGTGTGGTTAGCTGACTGACGGAATCTCGGCGAAATACTACACCCCGCCTTTGTCTCCGCCGCCGTCCTCGCCGCGCTGATGGTCGCCGTCTGCACGACGTTCCAGCCCTCCCAGACCGATGCACTGGCGCTCCACACGGCGTGGAGGCGCTCCCAATATGCGACGCAAACTTCCGCAAAGCCGCCACGAAAGCGGACGAGCTCGTCCGGAGTAAATATATCAAGGTCTACAGTTATATTAAATAGTCAGACTCCGGTTGGATCACACGCCTATTTGTCCCCGCCGTTTGTCGAGCTCTACTCTGTCGAGATGTGTCGAGTCATCCGCGTTATGCACGGAAAGATGCACAGACACGGGCACAGATCTCGTGGCCCAGCTTTGCCCATGGAAGACTATGTCCGACATGCCGGGTCGTGGTGCATCTGAAGGGACCACATGCCCGATGTACGCCCGCGAGTTCAGTATCTAACAGTGGAAAGAGTCTGTGGGCCATCATATCTTACGTCGGGGGAGATGGACTCACTACCATGATGCTGTTGGAATACGCCTTCGATAGCCATATGCACACTGACAGGTGGGTGATTTTCGCGTCGAATCCGAGAAACAGGATCAGATCTGTAAGCGCGAACAAGGCGCAGAGCACCCCGGTTTCAACGCAAACCTGCGTTCAGTCAGGCACCTTTTGAGAGCACAATCCGGAGATGAGCCTCACTTTTATTATACGCGAGAGCGCGAGGCTCGTATCATTCGATTCGTACAACCTAAAATTCTTGTCGCGGGACTTCTGGATATAGTACAGGGTGCCCGCCACGATGATAAGGTCGGCGGCAGCCGTCGCCGAAAGCCATACCTACCCAGAGACAATCATCAGCATTGGGGATAAACCTCACTCAAGTCAACACACAACGGGTTCCGGTCGTAGATGATCCGCCTGTAGCCGCGAGAATTTCCCCGCACGAGCAATATCCACGCCAGTCAGAATCCCCGCTATCCACTGCGTGGTGGTGATCTGAAAGGTATATCAGCATGGAGCAATACCGTTCGTTCCGGCGGTTTGATTTACGACTGCGATCAAGGCAGGGGTATACCAAGCGCCGCGGCCGATAATCCAGATTCTCCAGGCAAAGAACATCTGGCCGCAACATGCAACTGGATAATCGGGTATCAGACTCCGTAGATAGAACGATGACAGGCGTCACGAGCTCACTCGTGCTTCCCAAAATTGGGACTGAAAACCAACCCACCGCACTTGGTCAAGAGTGTCGAGGTTGCCGTATGAGATACCAAAGTAATCAATCGAGTTCCGGCTGTCTCCGAGGGTCTGCAGAAGTTCCGCAGTAAAAAACGAGAGCGACGAGGAGTTTGTTGACGGGTCGGTCCTTCGGGAAAGCCAAGCTGTATATACCTGATCATGAGGGAATGTTAATCGAGAGCAAAACTCCGCCTCCATATGCAACGTACAGACTTGAACGGCGAGTGCACCGAGCAGACACCAGTTCAGCACAGTGCCAACGAACTGCAACAATGGCCGGGTTAGCTTGAGGATTTTTTGGCAGATGCGATTAGCAGACTAATGGAATTGTACTAAGCGGAGAGCCTCAAGGTCAGCAATGGACAGTCAGTCTTGCAAACGGACAGTGCGCTTACATCTTTCCAACATCATGATCAAGTTGAGGGGTAAATGCGGACATCGTGAAAAGGAAGCTTTCCCGCAGGCACGGCACGGCCGAGTTTTATACGCATACAGTAGCCTTGGTGAGAACTTGTTACGATGATCAGTCTTCAATGTGCCAGCGGCGTTTAATCAGTGATGATGATGGGAAGCTGAGTGAGGATGAGGCTGTTCACTTGGAAGGCTCTATGTTAGCGGATAGCGCGCTTGTAGCACACTCGGGATCCAGATACAACAGTGTTTGCCACAAGGCAGTGGAATTATTACAAGATGTACGATATCATTAGGGTGTTTCACACATCCCAACTAGTGCTGGCCAAAAATACGATACGAAAAAATATATTTTGAATATATTCAAATACATATGAATATGATACGGCCTTGGACCCTCCCACTGAATATGAATAGGGGTGAATATGAATATGATATGATATGGATATAATACAATATGGTAGTCAGCATATTCAAATATATTTGGATACGGATATAAATCGAAGTCCAGCTTCAGCCATCAGTGATCACAGACCATCCCAGTCGCGACCCTCACGGCAACTTCGCTTAGGACAAGTGATCAGGCTGCTGCATATCTGTAAAGATCAAGGCACCACATCAACAGACAGACTACGGAAACATCTCTCCTGTTGCGCCGGACTTCAATGATCCTCTGAAGTGGTGGAAGGTCAGTTTTTTCCCCCCCCTCCCCCCACCGCCCCCAGGACACGGCGCCGAGTCTTTCTGGCAGGAGAATTCAGGCACATTGAAATACATGGGGTATGTTCCTCAGAATATTCTCGCCATGCCCGGTGTCAGCATCTCTGTCAAGCACCTCTTTTCGAGTTTGAAACACACTCTGTCTGACGCTCGGTCGTCCATGATCGCGGAAACAGCATCCATGGATATCATTACAAAGGAGTGGTTGAAGTCAGGGCTTGCTGAGGGGTGAACTACATGAATTTCATCAAAATCCATGAGAAGTAGAATATATTTGAATATATTCATATCATATTCATATTCAACAGCCTCGATATGAATACAATACGATAAGAATATGATATGGGGCCCTCATGGTGAATATGATATGGATATGAATATGATATGGAATTTTCATATTCATATCATATTTTGGCCAGCACTAATCCCAACTTGAGGCCTGGACCCGATTTGAGCCCCAAATTGGACCCCAACTCGAGACCAAGTTGGAACCTGAAATTAGTATGACGGTGTTTACTGGACAAAAATACGATGCCATCTAATGCACTCAATGCATCGAGATGCAATTCAATGTTATTAAGTACAGCTTAATGCAAGTTAATGTCGCTCGATGCAACTTGATGTTTTTTGGTTGGCCATTTTTTTCTCCACATGGCATTGCATTGTACAGCACTGCATCACCTTGCATTACAGCACATTTTGGTTGTGCCGGGCTTGGCCATCTTAGGGCTGCACGCCGTGCCCGTCGCGCCGGTTCTACGGGGTACGGCGACGGGCATACCGTCCCGTTCCGTGGGCTCTTTCGCTGCATTTTTGACGGCCGTTCCCGTCGAAAACGGCCGTCGACGGGTCGACGGGTCCTGAAAACATGCCATAAACGGTTGAATATGCTGTGTATGCCTTTTGTGAAGCATGTTCTGTGCAAAGGTAAGCCCAATACACAATTTAGGACACATCTTATGAACTTACTTGTGACTTTAAACAGGCGAAATGACGGCCGTCGCATGACGGACTGTTCCCGTTCAGGTCCCGTCAAAACGACGGCCGTGCCCGTGACGGGCACGGCGTGCAGCCCTAGGCCATCTGTTGGCACTGCATTGTGATGCAAACTCTACCACATCCGGAAGACCATCAGGTGCCTCCTATATTATACAAATGGGGCAAAATAACAATTAGGCCTTTTTTTCTGGTAAGTGCAGCTGTTTGCAGTCAGGCACATCAAGTTGTCAATCTTTTCTCCATACCATGTCTTTGTTCTATCTGCCACAACTCTTGATCTGAAACCACCACCATCAAGGTCAAGTGGCACCACCAGCAACCTCCCTCACACCCCCCCCCTCCCCCCCCCCCTATCTGCCAACTAGGCATCAAAGTCGGAAACCCTGGAGCTTCCCTCAGGGCCAGATGTGGAAAGGCCAGAGATCGTTGGCATCAGTTGTGCCACCCGACACACACCCACCACACTCATTTGCACAAGCCTGTGGCGCAGTTTCCCTATGCTGAGGGCTCATCCCACTCAAGTCTTGGCCACCTGGCCCAGCACGTTCTATTATGCCTATGCACTCCTCTTCTCTTTCACCCTTGAGACCTTTTCCCGATTCTAGCACATCCATTAATGGAGCATGCCACCCACCCACTCCCCACCACGACAATCAGTACACATCATGGTTGCATATCAATCATGCACATCAAACTCACAGCTTTAAGTGCACCCACCAACTATTGTTTGGGCACTTTTGCATCAATCCCAGCTTCCATTTTCAGGGGGCAGAGTGTGGGGCCCAAAAGGGTAATGCACTACCGACATACAAACACTTTTTGGCAGGGATCTTCTATTTACAGGCACTTTTGCGTCTATCCCAGCTTCTGTTCTGGGGGGCGGAGTGTGGGGCTTGAATGGGCAATGCACTACCAACATATGTATCTTGTTGATAGCATGTAGCTAAGTAGCCACATAGGCCGTAAACGGCCTGAGCACTACTATAAATATACTGAATTTACTACTGTTCTATTTGCCGTCTTGTGCTGGCCGTCTACTCTGTCCCTTTCAAGAGTTCTTTTTTGACGATTTGATAGAGTATCAGGACTCCAAGGTCATCATAGTCTAATATGTCAAGTGTCAGACAATTACAGTTGTGGCCAAAATGAAGTTCCCAACCAAATAAGGAAATTCCCATCAATCTCACTCCTTTTGCCTGCTTTGTGGCTCAGATAACTGGTATTTAGCTTCAAAAATGTGTTTTCATGTTCTAAGTGCAATTTATTCTACTTGCAACAACATTGCTTCCCCAGGAGAAGGCTGGTTTACAGTCAACACAGTGAATAGAAATGACCAGGATCCAGATAGAATCTATAGTCCAGATTTTATCCATATCACTTCCAGGCGAAGTAATAACTACTGAGAGTTGTTTAGACTAGTTTTTCAATTGTATATTAACTATATGAGCTGAAAAGCAGGCAAACAGAGCAGGACTGATGGGAATTTCCTTATTTGGTTGGGAACTTCATTTTGGCCGTGACTGTACTCACATTGAGTATTGCAGCCCCGAGCCCACAATGACATCTGTGCCTGTCAACACCCCTATACTGCCCACCTTGCACATGGTCCAGACCTTCAGAACCCCAATCATGCTCAGGCCAAAGGGGCCTATACTCAATATCAATGTGGTGCCTTCATTGCAGTACTGTCATGAATCACCCGGGTTCTACTTTTTCGCGCGACGCGTCCATATGGATACAGACGTGTCTTAGCAGCACAGGACTCTCATGACGCCACCACATGACCTTCTCACGGTTGAAACCCGGCCTCGGATTCTAAAGCCACAGACTCGGGGAGTCTGCGCCATGGGATACAGAAGATGTTAGGGACTAGGAACCCGTACAGATGGACTCTAGTCCCCAGACGCACCAATGGCTGACATAGAAGAGTACATGAGGTACAGGAGTGGTTGCAAACCCAATCGGGGTTTGAACCACTGGATACGATGACACTTAGGACTAGGAAACCCGAACGTCGGGTCTCCTAGGTCCACCGACACCACAGAAACCAACATAGAGGAGTCCAGGAGCATCAGCATTAATACTCCTTAATGCTACGGTACAGGAACTGATTGCGATTGACCGTGATCGCTTTAATTTATTAGAAGCCTATATAAGCTTGGTAGAATCTCCATGTACAGTAGATTCTACCTCGTCTAATCTCAGGCTTCTACCTTGGCTTGACATAGGCATTGTCTCCACCCTGCCCCGCTTCCTTCACACCGTACTATGGGTTATATCCATGCCCCGGGTTGTATATCTGAGTGGATATCACACCCTCTTTGACTCGTTCCGGGTTCCGCCTCGCATCCCGACCTACGACATACGGCCTCCTAGGGAGGACGCCGTACGACTGGTCCTACTGCTCGGGGAACACACGAGCTACTAGCGTCTATCGGGTTTATCCTGGTTGGGGTTCTCGTCGGGTTACTCACTGTTTAGCTGACCCAGAGGCCGTTGCTGACAAGTACACCCCCTCTTTGCCTCCCTCTTTGCCCCCCTCTTCACCTTCTAGTCATTCACATCTCATGGCTGCTTGGGACTTGTGCATTGACGTGCATAGCAGTACTAGCTTACCTTCTATACTTTTATGATTACCTACAAAACCCATGGAACGAGCCCTGGTGAAAGACCGGGGGAAATCCGTGACCAGTCAGCCATCAACAAGCACAGCACAACCAAAGATGTTGACAACAGGCAAAACCAGAGCAACAACGAAAGGTGCTGGCGGCCAACAGTTACAGAAAATGCAAGAGGCCCTCCTAAGTGAAAGTGACATAGCCTGGGACGCATCGTCAGTGGAAGATGTCTGCAAGCATCTATACATGAAGGGATACTCACATGACAATACTGCCTCCTTCAACACCCTTGAGGGTATAGCACTCATCTTAATGTGCATCACCGCTGAGGCAACGTTGGTTGTCACCGCTGACGCTTGCAGGGCAGTGGCCATATTGCTCAAGCTCTGCAATGTTGACAAAGAGCTTTGCGAGATGACTGATGGCATTAAAAAAATTCTAGAATGGACCACAACAGCCAACAAGGTGCCCACCTTGTGGGCGGATCAGGTAGAAGACATGGCAGTAACACCTACGGACCTAAACTCAGCAGCCGAGGTCCTCACACAGACGGTCAAACAGCAGTGCAGGGAAATTTGGAATCTTACAGAGAGACTGGAAAGGGAGATCATGGTGGTGGTAGCAAGAGTTGAAGATGCGGTAGAAATGGTGAGAAGACCAGCGCAGACAGCTGATGCGAACACAGGCAGGCAGACAGCACCAATGGCTGGTGTACCCCCAAACATATGCAGCGGCAGCAGTGGTGCCTCACCCACCAGACTGTGCAGCAGCGCTCGCGAATGTGGCGGCATGTTCACATCAAAACTTACTGGAGCGTGCCCCTGGCATGGAGCAATGGCTGGTGGGAGTCAGCGAGAAGGACATGTGTCAGTAATGGCCTCTGGGTCAGCTAAACAGCGAGTAACTTGGTGAGAACCTCAACCAGGATAAACCCGATAGACGCTAGTAGCTCGTATGTTCCCCAAGCAGTAGGACCAACCATACGGCATCCTCTCTAGGAGGCCATATGTTGTAGGTCAGGATGCGAGGCGGAACCCGGAACGAGTTGAAGAGGGTATGATATCCACTCAGGTATACAACCTGGGGCATGGATACAACCTGTAGTACAATGTGGAGGAAGTGGGGCAGGGTGGAGACAATGCCTATGTCAAGCCAAGGTAGAAGCCTGAGATTAGACGAGGTAGAATCTACTGTACATGGAGATTCTACCGAGCTTATATAGGCTTTGAATAAATTAAAGTGATCACGGTCAATCACGATCAGTGTCATGATTCAAGCATTTTTTATCTTATCATGAACCACATGATAGCGCCTCTCATGTGACACCGCCATACCGCCTCCCTATGATCAAGGAAATTACTGATGAATTGGGTTAGTTAATTATACATGAACGATCAGTTGGTATGATTGAGCTGGAACACATGCTATACGCATGAACAGTTATATTTACATGGACACATGGCATATATTAGGTGTTTACTAATGGCCTTGCAGACTATGGCATGTTCTTGGTAAGAACACGCTCGGAACAGATGGAAGCAACACATAGACAGTTCATTTAGTTAATATAGTAGCATAGCATTACTTATGAATGTTTACCACGCCAAAGCCTTACACTCGGATCATAGTCATTACTTATTAGGAAGGTAGTTCTTACGGTTCAATTAGATACAAGAACAGTATATAGTCGTAGCCTAGTCGTAGTTTATTCTGTACCTCTCCTAGTGTTTTATTCAACTTCATTGACGAACAGTTAATACGTTGCACCCCCCAATCCCTTGTCATCATACCGACTTGTGGACACTCAGGTGTTTGTCATTGTAACAATCAGTTCTGTACCGCAGCATTAAGGAGTGTTAATGCTGATACTCCTGGACTCCTCTGTGTCTGTTCCCGTGGCATCGGAGGACTTAGGAGACCCGATTTTTGGGTTTCCTAATCCTTAATGTCATTGTATCCAGTGGTTCAAACCCCGATCGGTTTGCAACCAGCCATGTACTTCGTGTACGCTTCTGTGTCAGCCGTGGCACGTCTGGGGACTAGGATCTGTCTGTACGGGTTCCTAGTCCCTAACATATTCTGTATCCTGTGGCACAGACTACCCCAAGTCTGTGGCTTTAGAATCCGTGGCCGGGTTTCAACCATGAGAAGGTCATGTGGTGGCGTCATGAGAGTCCCGTGCTGCTAAGACACATCTGTATCCATACAGACATGTCACGCGAAAAAGTAGAACCCAGGTGATTCATGACAACTGACCTGTGGAACGACCGGCACAACAAGTCCCATACCTCGCATCAGGCAGAATGGGGCTCTCAATCCCTTCCATCCTCACACCGGACAGCCAGAATATATTGTGGAGGACAATGTATACAAATATCTCGCACATCTGTGGTGTATGTCTGTGAACAAATGTGTACATTGAACTCATGTCTTTATCTCCAGATCCGCACCCAGAATGGCTGGTCACCACGAGTCCTCTAATCAACTTGGAGAAACTGCTCAGCGAGTGGATCAGCGACTCCAAGTGGCAGCAGCTCATAGAACTCGCGCTAGATACAAATAATATCAGGTCCCTATGGAGACACCTGCTCTATATCACCTCACTGGACGAACTGCCCTTTTCGATGGGAAGAGGATGAAGATCTTCGCTGGTCCCATGGAACATCAATATGGAAAGGACATCTTTGCACATCTTGCATCTATCACCCATGTGTGTGTGATTCAGCTATAGGCTGATCTGGGACATCTTACTCGTGCCATTGACCCTGAGTGCAGCCTGCACCCTCGCCCTGGGAGGGTCGCCTCCAGGAGTATGAATATTTTTACCTCAGGGGATAGGCAACACCTTATAACAATCATTCCTCACAGGGATGCGGAAAGATTGCAAGTGGACATGTACAGCCCGTACATCGGTGACGGCGTCCACCAATTCACGCAAGGAATGGCTGCTTACCACGCCCTCTGGGCGAAAGACGCCACCACCTATTCCAGGAGAGTAATTGCCGTCCCTGCACCCAGCAGGTTAGGCAAAACAAGAATGAGGTTGGAGTATCTGGAGACAGTACAGGTATTCATCCGCACAACCTTGCATCTATCCTAAGGTTGTTCTTTTCAGTCAGTGGGACTAAATCTGCCTGCAAAACATGTATGACTAGTGTTCTCCTTTCCTTGGCTGGCCCCCCGGCGATGCTCCCATCACCGCACTTTTCGAACGCCTTCACACCTATAGAGTAAGTTTGCACTCTCAATGTGTGATTAGTGAGGATCTATCAAAGACGGACTATAGATACATTGGAAGATAAGATACATTCGCATCAAGCCAGATGCATTCGGCTGAATGTATCTGCTCTCAGCTGAATGCATCTGGCTTCCTATTTTTGGAACAAATCAAGCTTGGCAACGGCTGCCGGCACTCCAGCAGTTCCCGCCACCTTTCTCTCTCTTACCACCACCCCATCTGGCACCACCATCGACATTCACCTCCATCCCGTGCGACGTGCACGGTCTGATGCACACCATCCTGAATGGTTCCAGGACGAGAATTGAGTAGGGCATCAAACCATGCGTAATACGCCTACGGGCGTAAAAATTACGCCCGTATTTGGCCTACAGGACGGCATGACCCGTGCGTAAGTCGGCATATCGGAAGCTTCAGACGGGACGGGTTCCGTGCGTATAGCCGTAGATGGGCGTAATTTACGGGTTGCCGAGTGATCCTGCCAAATCGACAGATTTCACGTGAGTTATGGTCCATGGACAAGTTATGGACTACTTATATTCATATGAAATATATTAACTACGGTTATGAACCATAGGAAACAACTTCCAGCGTGCGTCTGGAGTGCATTGAGGCCAGTGCTCGGCGGGCCAGTGGAATGTCGGACATGTCCGACATGTATCCACGGCCTGCCGAAGGTCCCAGAGACTGCCATTTGTTGTGGGAGTCGACAGCCGACTCCACCGCCATCTAAGCGAGCGCTTAGCGAACCTCGGCAAGCAATCGGCAACACCAATTGGGCCCGCCAGGCGCCACCCGTAATTTACGCGTAAACACACGGTTATGGGATGCCGTATTACGCCCCAACCCATACCATGACCCATCCCGTACGGAGGTCACTCAAATGCTCAAACGGGATGGGGGCGTAACCGTAATTACGCCCCCGTAAACCCGTAAGGTTACGGGGACGGTTTGATGCCCTAGAATTGAGGTACGCTGCCAGTGTTGGACCTGTTTTACATCTGTCAATGAGATTGGTGCTCACATACCAGTTGTGGGGAGGGCAGAGCAGTGATTCTATTGGCGCCAACATGGCGGCACAATTTCTCTCATACTACAACGACCCCTATTTGTCCCTTGCAGTTCAGGTGCGTAAGTTAAGACTCGGTGGCATCTTGGTGGCATCACTGATTTTCTTTCGGTACAAAGCACACACGCACGCACCTGTCCTGTACTCAACACAATGTGCAGGCCCTTCGCAGCATCTCCAATTGTGGCAGCGATGGGCATGCCCGTGCATCGGCCTTTCAGGAATAAGTGCAGGATGTGTGTGCGGGTGCGCATGCGAGGCGGTTCCAAGGTGGTTCACAATTACTACAGCTACTTAGGTCATTACTAGTAGCACATAATCATGTATATTATTTAGTCAATACAACTATGATGCTCTCATTAGCCACTTTGCGTTGCAGCCATTGGAGCCATACATGGCAAAATGACGTTGTGATGCTCGATGGCTCCACCCGCCAAAATTAGCCACTGGTGGCTGCCACAGCCATCTGACATCATTTTTGGCAGGCGGAGCCACCAGACAACGCAACGTCATTCAGCCATTGTAGATGTTATCGGCCAGCCGCCGTGGAGAGGATATCCCCCAACTTTCTGACAGCCTTACGTCACACAACACCGGTCCGAAAATTTCCGGTAAATCATTTTCTCTGTATTAGAGTGCAATACCACAGCTTGGATTGTTATCCTCGTAACCGCGGCTGGGTAGGAGAATGTCCGTTCCGTGGCTCAAAGATTTCAAAGGTGTTCAAAACTCCGGCCGTGGCGGGCTAGATGTTGAATTGATTGGGATCACGGAAACCTCCGAACTTGCAAGATTCCCGTATTTTGTACATGGCATACGCTGATTCATTCTTCACTGCCAGTGTCTTATCTCAGGCGAAGGCAGATGCATTGGTGAGTGAATGCATCTGATCTGAGCCGAATATGTCTGGCATCATGCGAATGTATCTGCGACCGAATGTAGCCGAATGTATGGATCGTCCGGACTTGATGTATCCCAGTGATTAGCTGACTGACTGAACCTCGGCGAAGCACCACCACCCCGCCTTTGTCTCCGCCGCCGTCCTCGCTGCGCTGGTGGATGCTGTCTGCACGATGTTCCAGCCCTCCCAGACCGATGCGGCACTGGCGCTCCACATGGCGTGGAGGCGCTTCCAATATGCGACCCCGCGGGACGCAAACTTACGCAAAGCCGCCACGAAAGCAGATGAGCTCGTCCGGAGTAAATATATTAAGGTGGTGCACCGCACCGTGATGACTATAGTTATTATATTAAATAGTCAGACTACGGTTGGATCACACACCTATTTGTCTCCGCTGTTTATCGAGCTCTAGCCGATGTCGATGGTCGGAGTCCTCAAGATGTGTCGAGTCATCCGCGTTATGCACGGAGAGATGTACAGTCACGGGCACAGATCTCGCGGCCCAGCTTTGCCTGTGGAAGACTATGTCCGACATGCCGGGTCATGATGCATCTGAAGGGCCCGCATGCCCGATGTACGCCCACGAGTTCAGTATCTAACAGTGGAAAGAGTCTGTGGGCCATCATATCTTACGTCGGGGGAGAATGGACTCACTACCATGATGCTGTTGGAATACACCTTCGATAGCCATATGCACAATGACAGGTGGGTAATGTTCGTGTCAAATCCGAGAAACAGGGCCAGATCTGTAAGCGCGAACAAGGCGCAGAGCACCCCGGTTTCAACACAAACCTGTGTTCAGTCAGGCACCTTTTTGAGAGCACAACCCGGAGACGAGCCTCACTTTTATTATACGCGAGAGCGCGAGGCTCGTATAATTCGATTCGTACAACCTAAAATTCTTGTCGCGGGACTTCTGGATATAGTACAGGGTGCCCGCCACGATGATAAGGTCGGCGGCAGCCGTCGCCGAAAGCCATACCTACCCAGAGACAATCATCAGCATTGGGGATAAACCTCACTCAAGTCAACCCACAATGGGTTCCGGTCGTAGACGATTCGCCTGTAGCCGCGAGTATCTCCTCGCACGAACAATATCCACACCAGTCAGAATCCCCGCTATCCACTGCGTGGTGGTGATCTGAAAGGTATATCAGTATGGTGCTATACTGTTCGTTCCGGCGGTTGATTTACGACTGCGATCAAGGCAGGGGTATACCAAGCGCGGCCGATAATCCAGATTCTCCAGGCAAAGAACATCTGGCCGCAACATGCAACTGGATAATCGGGTATCAGAGGAGGAGATAGAACGATGACAGGCGTCACGACTCGGAGCTTACTCGTGCTTCCCAAAATTGGGACTGAAAACCAACCCCACCGCACTTGGTCAAGAGCGTCGAGGTTGCCGTATGAAATACCAAAGTAATCAATCGCGTTCCGACTGTCTCCGAGGGTCTGCAGAAGTTCCGCAGTAAAAACGAGAGCGACAAGGAGTTTGTTGACGGGTCGGTCCTTTGGGAAAGCCAAGATGTATATACCTGGTCATGAGGGAATGTTAATGGAGACCAAAACTCCGCCTCCATATGCAACGTACAGACTTGAACGGCGAGTGCGCCGAGCAGACACCAGTTCAGCACAGTGCCAACGAACTGCAACAATGGCCAAGTTAGCTTGAGGATTTTTTGGCAGATGTGATTAGCAGACTAATGGAATTGTACTAGTAGCGGAGAGCCTCAAGGTCAGCAATGGACAGTCAGTCTTGCTAGTGGACAGTACACTTACATCTTCCCAACATCAGGTTGAGGGGGGAATGTGGACATCGTGAAAAGGAACCCTTCCAAGTTCCCGCGGGCCGCAGGGCACAGCCGAGTTTTATACGCATCTAAATTCAAGCCCAGATCAACCGGTCTGTCTACCGACAGTATTCCCGTAGACAGATCGGTTACCGGTCGGGAAGACATATGCATACAAAGACGGGATAGGGTACAAATCTAGGTTCGGTCCAAGCCCCTTCTGACGACGCCGCGATGCCGGACCAACCAAACACGCCAAACATTACACCAAACAAACCAAACACGCCGGGCCGGAGCGGCTCTGAACCTACCTTTCAGAGTGCCTGTTGCTCTCTACATCCCCTTACTCCCGATTTTTGTTCACGAAAACAGGGTTTTTCACGAACGAACACGGAGATTCTGCAGCCGACAGGCTCGAGGCATGGAAATGGCAAGCCTCTGAGCTCTTTCGCAGAAGAACGTCGCAAATGAGGAAGCGACATCTCCGCGCGTAGACGAATGCGCCTTTGACGCACAGATGCGCGCGATGAAGTCTCCCACCGCGCTGGACCACGCCCGCGTGGCGGCCGAAGTCGTGTGCACCATATACGCGCAGCGCCTGGCGGCCCTCGCGCCGAATTTCGTGTTTGTTTTCGACGAATGTACGTCGATTGGGCATCTCTTCCCGGACGGAGAGGGCTCGCCCCTTGTGCAAGTTATGAACTGTTTATCGCCCCACGATTTGTGGTTCGTTTTGCTGTCGACCAGTCGCCGGATAGCGGCCGGTGTTCCCTCAATGGACTCGAAAGCAACGACGCCTCAAAGAGCCGCCGAGAAGCCCTCCTTGCCGCCCTGCTTCTAACTGCCCTTCGAGCCGATCCTGGAGAGTCGCCCCGCACCAGCAACTCTCGCAAAGGCGCTTCGTGTCAAAGAACTCCAGTCCTTTGGAAGACCTGTGCGTGGTTTATTAGATTTCTCCCCGTGCGGCGCTAGCCGTTCATTTCCTTCAGTTATGGCAGTTGTACGACCTCAGCGAAGCCCTCGACATCGCCCAAATAAAGCTGTTTCGAGAATCTTATCTTCCTGTGATAGGGAGGAAGCTCACTGACGCTCATACATTTGTGCTGTACACACACCGCATGTCTCCGGCTGAGCCCCAATCCCGGCGCTGAAGCCCTCGGGCGTGCGGCCGTCGCATCGTACATGCGGTTGGCGACGGGCCTCCGAGCGGGGCGGCTGCTGACCGCCTGCCCGTCAGAGCCACTGCTTGCTCTGGCAGCCGCCGTCGCGATCCAAGAAAAACTTCAGGTTGCCACGCAGTCGCTCATCAATCTTATAGCGAATACGGGGTAGATCGGGGCTCGGAGGGCGCCCTGTACGCAAGGCTCGTCCTGATCATGGCCCAAGACATGGCCACTCCCCGCGGCTTCGTCGCTCACACCCCCTGGCAACCTTCCTTGCTGCAAGTTACCCTTCACGCCATGCTGGAGTCGCTCCTAGGGCCTCGCTCGACAACATAGGCGACGAAGTGATTCTGCCCCACACCCACTTCCTCGAGCTAGAGGCCGACGTCGCAATCCTCGATGCCCAGTGGTGTTTCGAAATGTTGTGCCGGGGCGCCGCACAGTGCACCCCCGTGCAGCCCGTCATCGACGGCATTCCTCGGGTACGAGGGCGCGCTCGACGCGCCGTTCGACGAGACCAGACTGCATCTGGTCTGCTACCAATCGATGGCAGGCGCGAAAGCAGCAGCAGGCGACTTGGCGGTTGCAAACTTGACCTGTCCGCTGGTGCGGTACAGGGTTGGGACATTGGTCAAGCCGAAGCACACTCTGCTGCTCATCGACATGGGAGGAACCGCGCGTTACGAAGCAAGCAACTCTTTCTGCATTCTGAGGAGCGGGCGGCGACAGTTCCGACGGGGCATGGTAAATCGTGGAATGCGTATTGTGCCGCGCATCTGAATATGGTGGAGCCCATAGGCCAATTCATCGGGATACGCGGACTAGAGCCGTATGCGGTGTTACAACTTGAAGATCTCGACCTAGGGAAGCTCCAAAGGACGATGTCGCCAGAGGGCCCGTTGGGGACAACATTTGAGCTGGCGTCGCGGCAAAACTACTATAATCTGACCACTGGCGTGTGCCAAAGATCGTAAAATGGGCACCTATAGGGTTCATGTTAGGAAGTTCTGGCATTCTCGAGCTTTGAAATCGGATATCCGCAAATCAAAGATGCTGCAAAGCCGGGTCAACAACAGAATACGATATGCGTATACATACATACTTACTTCATTAAGTATCTATCTATCTACTGGCAAAACGAATTAAATTAAGAGCGAACCAAGGCCACGACCACACAACAACTCACGTCATATCGCGATGCTCCCCCAGCCGCTCCCCGCTGCCATTCGACCGCAACACCGGGCTCGCCAATCCGCGCTCCAGCCTCGCCCCCACTGCCACCCTGCTCTGCGCTGGCTGAATATTGATATTCCCGGGCCTCGTCCCTGTGCGCCCTGGCAACCGTTGCTCGAGTGGCACCCCCAGCTCCACTGCGTCTTCGTCCTCACCCCCCGCAAACATCCGCCTCGTCGTCGCTCCCCGCCGGGGTCCCCGCCACGCTCGGCCCCGCGCTCCCCTCCGCCCCGCCGCCACCCATGCTCAGGTTATGCGTCGACCGCCGCTGCGCGCGCCGCGCATGGAACGTGCGGCTCGCCGTTGCGTTCGAGAAGAGCGGGAGGAGGTACCGCTCGTCCAGCGCCTGGAACCACTTCCCGTCCTCACCCACCGCGGCGCCCGCGCCCTCCCCTGCAGCCCCTCCATTTTGCGCCCGCGGCGGGTGCCCACCAGGCGACGCTGTCCCGTCCTGATGCGTGCTCGCGAGCGGCAGCACCTCCCCGTCCGAGTCATACTCCGACGACGCGGAGGAGAACGCCTGCCCAATCGGCGACGCTGCGTACCCGTGTGCGTCTCGGTTGGGGTTGAGCGCAGCCGCGGCCTGCGCCTGCGCCTGCTGCTGATGGTTGTAGTTTAATCCATAGTGCGAGCCGATCCGCCCCGCCGCAAAGTCCCGGTTCTCGTGGTTCGGCTGCACATAGCTCGGCTCGTCGTCGACGTACTGGCCCCACCGCCCCGCGTTCGCCGCTGCGCCCCTTCTCGGCCCACCGCCAAACACGCGCACGGGCGCACCGCCCTCGTCCTCGTCGCTGCTCCCGCCCTCGTCCTCCACACCCGTCCGGATCCCCAACACCTCGAGCATGCGCGCCGTCGTCCCGCCAAAGAGTAGCACAGTCAACACCACCACAACCAGCACCGTCATCCGCAGCGTCTGCGCATTGGGCCCTGTGAAACCCGCAGCGAGCGCGACGCCCACCGCCCCGCGCAGGCCCGCCCAAAAGAGCATCATCTGGTACGAGTGCGGCAGCTCCTCCTGGCGCTGCCCGCGCACGTGGCGGTGGAAGAAGTTGATCGCCTCTGAGAGCGGGAAGACTGCCGCGTAGCGCGTGAAGATGACCGCGACGGTGGTGATCACGATGAAGAGCGGCTTGACGTAGCTGGTGACGCGCTCCTCCGTCGGCGGGCTCGTAAAGAGCGACATGCCGAGGTAGATGAAGATGAAATTCTCGGACAGCTGCGCAAGGGTGGAGAATATGTATTTTGTCGTGCGCTGGGTGCGCCGCGACATGGTGTGGTACGCGTAGTGCTTGAGGGTGATGCCGCAGAAGAGCAGGGACACGATACCGGACATGGTGAGGCCGTTGGAGAAGAAGTAGCAGGTGTACGCGCAGAGAGCGACGAGGCACGACTCGATGGAGGGGTATAGATTCAGGTGGGAGTGCTTGAGCAGCAGAGACATCCCGAGGCCAAAGGCAACACCGAGAGCCATGGAGACGCTGAACGAGGCCAAAAAGATGCCGATACCCTTGAAGATGGAGCTGATGTAGATCTCCTCTAAGCCGTGAAATTTGGTCAGCGTTCTAGGTGCGGGTCAGCTAAAATTTATACATAGAGCAAAAGACGCCACGTACTCGTACATGACGATACTGACAGCATCGTTCAACAGACTCTCGCCGAAAATAACGGTGTACAACTTAGGGTCGACTTTGTACTGGTTGAAAATCGCGAGAATGGTGACTGGGTCTGTGGCGGACAGCGTAGACCCAAACTTGAGACATTCCACCAGCCCGAGATCGAGGGATTCAAGCCCAAGGAACGAGTAGACGTACACGAGAATTCTGGCTGTAAGTGATCAGTGCGCGTCGCCGTACAGCAATAAACACGTACCCCACGCCCACCGCCGATATGAATGTGCCCAGGAACGCAAAGGTGAGGATGGAACCAAAGTTTCTGAAGAAGTTTTCCTGGACGCGGTTAGTTGGCAAAGGTGGGAGCGAGGAACAGACGAACCTGTTTCAGCTCGTATCCCGAGTTGAGAATAATTGGAGGAAGCAATAGGTTAAAGAATAACGTATGCTTGAAGGTCTGAAATCCTATTAGTGTTGTGCATGGCTACGCGCAGCCTGTGGTGCGACTGGGACGTGCTCTGCAAGGAATGACTCTGCAAGGAATGACTCGTGGCCCGAGGTGGTGTGGTTTCGGCGCGCCGTGCTTCCCATGGATCCCAAGCATCGAAGCGAGGAAGCCATTGCGCGTCGACTTCTCGCTTGGGCCGAGAAAATCTGAGCCCGAGAAGCCAGCCGAGTAATAGTTCCCTGGCCCCCGACCTGGTCCACAAATGCCCCGACTTGAACATTCAAAACCACCGCCAGCTGCGGCGCAGTAACACCGTCCCCTCGTTCATGCCCCACAAAAAACTCAAGACTCACCAGCATCTCCCGAATCGCCGTCCCCGGTGCCATCCTTACAATGAGGCCTACTGTCATCCCTGCTAGAATGGAGACACCCGTCTCATGTACCGCGCGTATGCGTTTTATTTGCAGATAATAGCTGGTCCATAGCGAGAGAATCAAGAGTAGACAGACAAGGAACAGAGACCAGGATGAGTAGAATTCCTCTTCCTCTGGAATCCCAGGCGCTGGTGTCGGTGTTGGCTCCATCAACGTTTTGGCCAAGAGTTTTGCAGAGACACGCAGGGTCACGTGTGTAGTTGCCGTTTTGGGCGATGGGCGTCTTGCTCGCAGAATTTCCTTTTCTGATGGGCACTGGCAATTGACGGGTTGATTGTGTGCTATTTGCACATGTTTGTCCCCACTAGAGCGATGGTCCTGAGTCCTTTTGAGCTCCCACCTCTCCTCACGCAAGATTTATTTCAATCCTAAGAAACCAAACAAACTGTAATTTATGTAAGATGAGTTTTCTTCACTAATATAGTTTTAATAATCCAATTTCACATCAATGTCACCGTCGACATTGTCTTCAACTAGTTCCATTTCCACCCAAAACTTTAGCGAGCCAATACAGGTAGCTTTAGCATAATCTGGCATGTCTTTATGTGCTATTGGGACCCCACAACATGTCAAAAAGGACAAAGGCAGCGGTAAAGTCGATCACGTGGCTCGATCAATTGCCTTAGCTTTGGGCCCAAATTTGAGCCAATTCGCCGACAAAATGCCTGAAATGGGGTTCCTGTTTTGGGAAATAATCCGGGGCAATGTCCAGGTTGAATTCATTAAATATTGAGTGTATTATATAGTACTAGAACCCAGCGCGACCCCTGCAACAGTGAAAAAAGAAAAAACCTGGACATTGCCCCTTTATATGGAAAACAACCACTTCCCCCCAGTTATGTCTGCCCTTATTCTATGTGGTTGAGCTCAAATATGGCCAAAGATGTGGGAACCGTTTTGACGTGCCCAATCAGGCTTTGATCGGAGTTTGAAATAGCACCGGATTGCCGGTGCCCATAAATTTCTGTCGTTCTTCTGAGCATTGACTCAGGGGTCTCTGTGACACTTCTGGGGAGATTTTCCTTTATATAGTATTGTTCTACAACATATCAGGTACGAGCACTTTTTTTGTAGCTGTCATGGGAAGCTTCCGAAGCAGACGCGATACGTTCCGCAGATTCCCGCCCCAAATGCGCGAAAAGGCAACTCGAGGGCCAGGCACAGGGCACTCGACGATATCCCCGGTATCGGATAAGAGGCCTCAGGCCAAGAGACGTGTCCTGTCCTTAAGGCTTAACCTCCAACTGGCCTTAAAAAGCCTTAAGCTTGATAAGGCCTTATGCCTGAGGGCCAACACTGCTGTCAACGCCTTGCCTCAGATTAGGTTACTGCCCAGGGCCCTGAGTCGTGAGCGCGGCCGATCGTACTGGACGCAGCCCTTGCCTGCTTTTTTCGGGACGTGCGCAGGAGGATCTGAGCGGCAGCCCATTCGTGGCATGTGCATGCGGCGGATCCGATCTCTGCAGCATTGCCATCTGCGCCGCTGCGAAACATACATACATAAGCCACGAACGATTCCCCATATGCTGGGTCGGGGGCTCGCTCACCAGAATACCGCGGCGGCGAGGACGCAGGGGTATCCTCGTGCTGGTCCAAGCCGTCCTAAGCCACACTCTCAAACACACGGCACCGAAACGCGTCTAACGCGCCGCGCGCGTGCGCCAGCGCGTCTGCTGCACCTTTCAGGTCTACCTCAATCGCGTTGACGCGAGCTTGTGCGAGGTCGAGCTGCGTCGTCAGCTGGGGTGGGTGCATCAGCGATGGGAGGGGAAGGGACGGGGAAGTGCTGTAGGGTACTTACATTAGTCTGCACGTCCTGGACGTTCCGCGCGGAAGCTTTGATCTTCCCTGTGGCCAAGTGAGTTCGTAGCTGAGTGGGGGAACAAACGAGTCTGACTGACGGTGGAACGCGATGTCGCTGAAGATGTTTGTCGAAGAGGACATCGCTCATGAACGAGCTAAATTACAGTTTCGTGAGTAAGCATGCATCGCAAGGGGGGGAAGCGGGAAAATAACCCACCCGTGAGCGATGGTGATTTCGCCGACGGCCTGCACATTGGGGCAGCTCATCATCGCCTGCTGGACGAACATCTCCGCCTGCGTCGCATGCCGCTGCGCAACTCGCAGCTCGTGGCGCTCCAGATTGTCGTCCGCGCTGCATACACATGAGACCTTGCTGAGTAACTGTAAATGCGAAGAAGCACCTACCGGCCGAAGATACCCTACATGTCTGTGCAGAACGTCAGTACGAGTACAGGGGCAAAGGGTACCACACCTACCCCAGTGTGAGTCACTCGTCGCCTCCTGCACCTGCGCGGAACACAACTGCAGCGCCGCGTCCGCGGCCCGGAGCAACCTCAGCGCCTGCGCCTCGGGGGCAAAGCAGCTCTGAATCTCGCTGTACCGAGCCTGCGCCTGGTGAAGCTGATACTCCAGCTCGTCGTCCTCCGGGAACGCCTGCGTCGGGCCGTCGAAGATCCTCCGGTACAGCGTCGACAGGTCTTGCTTCGTTTGGTTGTAGACGTCAACCTTGGCCTGCAGGTCGTGTTGCTGTGTGCGCGGAAGTGAATTAGTTAGAGAGCGAGTGGATACAGCATCGGGGAACGACGCACCACCGCTTTGGCTTCTTCGAGCATGGCGCCGAGCGTCGCATGCTGCCGTTTATGCTGCATCTCCTTCTCCAGCGCCTCGACGTACTCCCTGCTCACGATCAGTCTCCGCGCGAATTATTTCAAGTTCTATCCGTAAAAGCGCTCACCGCTCCTCCTTACTCGCCCGCGCCTCGTACCTCTCCCTCCGCCCCGTAATCGTAGCCGCAAACCGCCGCGCAACCGAGTCACGCAGAGCCTCGTGCTCCCCCTTCTCCTTCTGCGTCTGCACCTCGAGCTCCGCGATCCGCGCCGCCGACTCCCGCGCCTGGCGCTCCAGGCCCGCGATGTAAGTGTCTTGCTGGACTAATGCGGGCGGGGCATGGTCGACCGAGGCGAGCGCGGCAAGGAGGCGTGCGTGGTAGGCGGTGTTTTGGAGGATAGCGTCCGTGGTGCTCATGGTGGATAGTAGTACGGTAGACGCGAGCAAGATGGTAGATGATAGGCAGTCCAGATATTTTCAAGAGCCCAAGAGACGGAAAACTCTGGATCAGATTGCTATAGCATCGCTGCTAGCGATGGCACGGGAGCCGAGGTAGAAAGGAGTCCGTCGCAAAAACCTGAATGGTCGTGGCATGAAAGCTGGTTCCCTGCCTGTAGTCCGAAATCCTTGACTGTAAATATCACTGCTCCCATAGAGTCTAAAGTGCTGTATCGAGTTCCTTATGCCCTTCGTTCTCCGTGAAAGTCCAAGTCGCTCTCAGTGTACAGCCTATCGGCGGAAGCAGTTAGGATAGCAGCCGTGAATTGTGCGCAAGGTAACCATTGTGTTTCATACAGGATTGGTGAGTTAGTGTCGTGAGTGGGGTTTGGTGCTATGTCCGGGCGAATATTTGAATAGATTTCTATTCGCAACTGGTTTCAAAGTGAGTCGGGGGGCACATGGAGCAGATTGTACTGCAAGTACGTCGAGCTGCGACAGCGGTAGGTTCGGAACACAATCGGAACAGGCCGCCTTCTCAGCATCGCATGATATTCACGTGCTTCGCAGCGAATTCACATCATAAACAGACAAAATGAAAGGGGTTGGCCGGCAAGCGGCGGAGCACAAACAGAATTCAGAACGTTAGATTTGCCTGTACTTGTGGGCCTTTTAATTTCTGGACCACTCCGTAGAACTCGAAAAGGTGGACTTGATACAAATTGATGTAAATACTTGAAAAAGTTTGATGAAAGTGAGTGGCTGGCAAGCGGCAAGGCTGCCCACAAATAAAAAGGACAGGGATTTTAGACAGCTTTTCAGACACCTCAATGTTCGCTCGGTCGACGCTTGCGCGCCGACCAGCTCACATTGACCGTGTGAGCTTCAGATTGCCAAAGGTTGTGTGCATTTGTTGAATGATCCAATGATGCCCTTTTCACGTGCTTTTTGAGGCGACATTTTCGGTACTCTAAGCACAATCAGAACAAGTTCTGTTTGTGAATGATTGTAAGAGGCCGGCAAGCGGCGGGGCACAAACAGTTGAAGTACACATTTTGTAAATTACAATAAGTAAATAAATTTGCACAAGGAGCAGAGTGGTCTTGAAGACGCCGCTCGTCGTCGACCTTCGGTCGACTCCTCGCGGCCCGAGACTTTTCCACGTCAGCTTGATTTCAAATTGTGTCACGTTTTGATCGTATTCTTGGACGTCTAGTGCACAACACTGACAGTACTAACGTACTGTTTGTGAATTATATTTCCTGCATGAACAAAGGAGTTATGAGCAAGAACTTTGTGAGAAATCTTCTAGAAATCACCCTTTGAGTCTATCGAGCCCATAAAATCCACCGAATTTTAAACAAACTTGTTTTGTCTGATGTAAATTGGAAGTGCATCTTCCTGTGCAAAGATTGAACACACTGCAATAACCTTGGGCTATCTGCTCAATATGAGCTTGGAGATGTCTGCGGGGACATCAAATAAACACTTTATCGTGCAAAATCACGAGGATATGATTTGAAATGGCTGCGAAAAATCGGTTTGAACACATCATTCTTTTTTGACAGTTTGTACCAAGCCTCTCTCCGAGAATCGATACCGGCTCGCCAGTGCAGAGAGAGGGTTGCTCCGAACCTACGACAGCGGAGGTTCGTTTGGTCGAGATCTCGTCGTCCAGATCATAGTCGTTCTTGTCTGCCGAGCGGATCATCTCCTCAGCATACAGTCCGACATGGTCCCTGCGGGTTTGTGTTTCGCCTTAGACCTCTTGCCTCCACCTTCGCGGTGTCGTTTGATATTCGGGTGTTGGTACGGGACGGCGCTGTCCTTCTCGAGTGATAAGAAGTTTTCCTCACGATAGATAAGCTGAGGACAGATGCAGAATTGAGAGCCTTTGGGCAGGCGAGCCAGAGCACGGAGGCATCTCGAGCCAGATATATTCCTGGTTAGGTGCAGTAGAGCATGTACATGGCATGGTAGTGTTTTGTTGCAGTACTTCAATGTCCTTTCAAAGTCTCGAGAGGAGAAAGAGACTAGATCCAGGAGGTTAGTCAGGGCTTCAGATGCTCCGTTTGAACTTCAGATAGCTGAGGAGGAGGGCATAAGGAGAGGTAGGAAGGTAGACCAGATTCCATGAGCGCCAGCAGATAAATAAAGTTGGACAAAATGGAAAACTTTGGGGGCCCTTATTGGACAAAACCCTTGTATTTGCGGGGGATGGCCAACAATACATCGAGATCACTAGGGATACTTAGGTAACAGCATCAAAACCTCGAGATCCCGACATTTCTTGATGTTTCTCTAGAGATCTTCAGAGATCCTGAAATAAGGCCACAAAACTAATTCGGCTTAGGTACACTTTGAATTATGAAATCTTCAGCTATATACAGAGATCTCAAGTCGGGATCTCAAATCATCGACTCAGCTTGCAAATATGCGCGTTCGAGATCCCGTTTGGGGGCCCTTATCGGACAAAACCCTTGTATTTGCATTCATAGAAAACAATGCCAACTACTTTTGTTCTGAATTAGGGAATTTTCGCCTGTGACATAGTGACCGATGTGACTGATCTAGTTATACTTCAACCACCAGGTCAAGCTGTTCGCCGACCCTTCCTCCAGAGCTAGGAAAAGAAAATTTTGAGCTTTGCGCTCTATCTCAGCCTGCATTCATCCCAAAGCTCATGCTGGTTGCACAGCGCGTCAAAGAGTGGTATGTAAGAACAGCGGCCGAGGGGAAAGTTCAGTATGGGTCAGATACTGAAGTGACGCCGAGGCCTCTGTCGCAGAACGTCGTCGAACGCGGGAGCTGGATCGTGTGTGGCATCACTTACACTCCAAACAAAACTTGACTGAATTCGTTGGCAGCACGGGATTATTTCTGGGAGTCGCCATCACTGCTTGTTCCCTTGTAGTCCTCCAAGATTGTTTCTTGTCGTTGGCGTTCCTTGAAATCATGCAACTATGCTGTCTTTCTGTCCGCGTCCTTGAACTGCTACAAAATGCTTGGTGGTCTCACCCATGAATTGACCACAGCCGGCTCTTCTTATAGGTGACTACACTCCGAACACCCTCGACCGCTCCATGATGTAGCCCGAACCAAGAGCCAGCACTCGGATTATTAACCCATTCGCTCACATGCGTCCCTCAGCATAGAATAGCCGTGCGCTTTCCCCCTGTTTTAAACAGCCAAGGCTGATGTTTTGAAACTTGTAGGTAATTCATATGCAGCTGCGTTTGCAAGGCCTCGCCCTGTTCCGGAGCAGGCTCCACCGGTGCCAAAGAAGTTGGTCGACGGTGTTCTTCAGAATCTTTGGTATTGGGCCCTGGATCATATAGTTATCTTGCATATATACTCTGAAGCGCACATACATCGTTTTTACAGCCATGTTTTTTTTCTCTGACAGCTGAACGCAAAACTCTAGGCCACCGCAAATCCTGAGGATGTGGGGCCGGAGAGTTCCGGTTGCACGTCACCGACGTCATACATATCCAGCTGTAACCTCAACACGGTCCAAACGACTCACACTTTACATCTTGCCCACAATGGTTTATCGATACATTCACCCACAGCACTTCTCATGTACGTTGTTAGAAGAAAAATTTCAGAAAAGCAGAGGGGCGAGTTCGTGGAAATGACTTGGAGCGTGACCATTTGAATGATGTCGATGACGCCTGCTGTGCAGCCGGAACTCTCCGGCCCCACATCCTCGGGATTTGCGGTGGCCTACTATAGAGTTTTGCAGCTGGAACATTTGTGCCATGACGACTTTGATCGCATTGATCCGACTTCACCTTGCAACCTCAACCACCATGACTTCAGGCTCGCCGACACTTCCTGGAGAGCTAGAACGAGAGATTTTCGAGCTCTGCGCTCTCTCTAGGCCTGTATGCATCCCAAAGCTCATGCTGGTTGCGCAGCGCGTCAAAGAGTGGTACGGTACAGTCTTGGACCTTGGTCTTCAACGCTGTCTGAATATCACGTTTGCAGGGTTGAGCCTCTGCTTTACCGCGCCATTATCCTGGGACACCCCACGCAAATAACCGGTCTCCCTTCCTTCACTGACATGTCTTCCGTCATTCGTCGGTTGGAGCCGCCCGTGTCCTTCAGCAGCGCCGTTCGCCATTTAATCCTGTTCCCTCCCTTGGACGTCAAGGCGATGTTGGTTTTGTGCACCAACGTCGAGTCTCTCTGGCTCTTCGAAATAGACGCTCCACTGATCCCACTCGTCCGGGCTCTCCCTCTCAAACGCCTAACCACCGACTTGTACTGGTCCCTACCCTCCCCTAACATCTTCCCACACCTGACGCACCTGCACCTCGGTGGGTATCCCATTAAGGACGACGTGCGCTCCATCTGCGCCTTCCTTATGGCCCTCCCGCAACTCACGCATCTCGCGTTCGACGACGACTTCCTTGTTCCCGTAGCCCGCAAAATGCTCGAGCTGTCGCGCGCGATACATGTGCTGGTTTTCTTCTCTGAACCCTTTTCATACCCGAGGGTGTGGGACCCGGAGGCCGCCAGTGGTCAGCCTGCATGGGATGTGCGATTCGTGCTGATGCCCCGACGGAATATGGTCGAAGACTGGTGTGCGGGGGTCCAGCGCGGGACAGATTGCTGGAGCGACGCCGAAACCTTTGTCGCGGTGAAGCGCCGGCTGCCGGAGCTAGATGGTGCGTGGTATTCAATTGCTTGGACTGCTTGCCTGAACTCGTTGCCAGCGCTGCATTATGTCTGGAAGCGTGCAAACCCGGAACATCCCGCTCATAGCTAGCGAGATTGTCAATGGCCGCGTGGAAACGTCTATTGACCTTCCTACCAGTTCCTACCCTTGAATTTATTTATACATGCTGTCCTTATCCTCGAACAGTTTCTTCCCCGAAATTGGCCATGCTCTTGGCGCATATTCGCTCTTCGGATCCTTGAACTCTGGGGAACTTGAAGCACCTGGTGGTTCTCGAATTAGCAGAAATCTCAAATCACGCTGATGACAACCCACCCTCAGGGCAACGCAGTGCAAACCTTGTGCCAATCCCCCTATTTCAAGCATCGTTCATTGTCATCTCATTGGTTTCGGATGCAGGAATGGCCTTGTTTTGTCCTCGCCGTGTTTGTTTTAATCTCCGGCTTTCACCTTTGAAACCGGGGGTCGATTCCCCGCGTCTCAGTTTGCTTGGTGCAATTCAATTTTTTCTCCCACTGTAGCTCATAATGGGGAGATCCCGCGCGCTTTTAAATCCGCCTCAAATATCCCAAACTTCCTGTAGTTCCCAGATAGACAACAAGTCGGACGTAGTATTTGGTACACCACCCTTGATCCTCAAGCTCTTGCAGCACAGACTTGGGATCGAAATCTGGGGTTCGATTCCCTGCGTCTGAATGCATGATCCTTCATCTCGTTTTTTTTTCCGACATGTACGAAACGACCTCAAACGTTGTGGGGCCGTAGGCTCAGATCCATTTTTCAACTTGGGAAGGTTGAAGTTGGCCCTCGGGTCCGACCCGGGTACGCTGGACCCCTCACCCTCAAACCTCCCTCGAGATGGCATCCTCCAGCGGGCCGGGACACAGATGACAATCAATCGGGCTTGGTGTACGGTCGTCCTTGGTCCAGGGCTGCCGGAGGTAGCGGTAGCGGAGGTTCAACTCCCCGCGACCGAATGTGGATGTTTGCTGGTGATTATTTCTTCTCTTAATCATCTCAGACAATCCCACACCCAACGCAGTTCCCAGATAGACCAGAAATCGGACATTGTGTAGGGTACACCGCCTCCGTTCGTTGCTCGTGAGATGGACGACCACAATCGGAGGTAGTTCGGCGTTCGACTCCCTGTGTTCGAATATCCGAAATGGATGGGCATAGCTTTTTTTTTCAATGCTCCTGTAGCACTTCCAAGGACGAAGAATCATATATTGAACGCCTCAGCATGTCCTGCTGATGGAACTTCGTCCGAGGCAACTCGATCGCGAGTGGCGGTTCCACTGCTGTCCAAGTTTCTGCACGGCAACCTTTTGAGAATTTGCCCCGCAAAAGTGCAGGGAGGAGCAAGTCCAGTCATAAGTAGGGAAATCAGATATGGTGTACGGTTACATCGCCTCTATCGATAAGTGGTAGTTTTTCAACCCATTTGTCGGAGGCAGTCCGGGGTTCGACTCCCTGTGTCTGAGTTTCTGAGTTCCCTACATTTTTATTTCTTTTTCAGACTCGCCTCAAAAAAAATCCTCCAGCTCCCGGATACGAGATGAATTGGTGCATGCTGCACCTCCATCCCTGAACGGCTGTGGGAGCTCAGGTTCAGTGTTCAACTTCAAGTTGAAGTTGAAGTTGAACTTCCACATCCGACTCAGAATGAGCCGCGAGCTTTCCAACGTCCCTCGAAATGGCATGCTCCAACATGTACAGACCGGGATCCAGATAGACAAGAAACCGGTGTACTGCGTCCTTGGCCCAGAACTAATTGTCGGAGGCAGTCCAGGGTTCGACTCCCTGTAAGTATCCGAATGGATAGGTGGCAGTGGTTATTATATTAGAGACGTTGCGCAAAGCTGCATGCGGCTTTTTTGGGGGCAAAGTGAAATTGCCGCCAACACTGCCGCCCTGCCGCCAAGGGCGGTAGTGGCGGCAGTGGGGGGCGGCACTCAAATTTTGTTAGATAGCATCTGGCCGGGGTCTTGCCTACACCATCTTGCACTACATTGTGGTGTATTAAATACAGTTAATAACATGTATTTGGACAGTAAAGTATACCCCAAGGCGAAAAGTTGAGCTTAAATTGGACTGGTGATGGCGGCAAAGGGCGGCAGTTTCACTATTTCTGGGGGCGGCAGTGGCGTCAAAGGGCGGCAGTGGGGGCGGCAAAGGGCGGCAACAGGGGCGGCAATGGGGGCGGCAAATGTCTGCGGGGGCGGCACTTTTATTTTTGGGGGGCGGCAGTGGGGGCGGCAATTCAACTATTACGTGACAAATGGCGGCAGTGTGACTGTATGTGACAGCGGGCGGCAATGGGCGGCAAGGGGCGGCAGTTTTCACAAAAATTATGGTTGGCAATCATTGCATTTTGAGGTGTATTTATGTCTTCTTAGCCCTCCGAGCTTCACAAATGTCATAAATTTGCATTTATGAACTCGGTCTGCGTGCAAGTTACGATGCACAAGAAAAGGTCTAAGTGAGCCGTTTAGTTGTTACGTGTTGTATAGCTCTCACGACTCGCCCTTTCCTTCACAGGTATCCTGGCTGGGTGGAGTTGGATTCAGAGGGAAATGAGATTTAAGCCCGAGGTTTTAGCTTATATTATACAGAACATTTTCGGGCAGGTATAATCGCCTCTAAGTATGTGATAAAGACACCTTGATAATAAACGAAGTCAGATGTATTATAACATATATCTGTATTTCAAATGTTTGCAGCGGCAGCGTGACAAAAGTGCCGCCCCTGAGGGCGGCACTGGGGCGGCACTTTGCACGCGCGGGGGCGGCACTCGGGGGCGGCAGGGGGGCGGTGCTGGCGGCACGGCGGCAGTATTGGCGGCACTTTCACCGTGCCCCTTTTTTGGTGCGCAAACTCATCACATGCGGCTTTTTTTTTCTTTGCTCTGGTGGTCAAAAGAGGCTATTTGTGATGCTCCGGAGCAAAAAAAGGATATTCCCGCGTGCGGCTTTTGCGCAACGTCCCTATTGTTTTTCTTCTTCTTGTCTTCTTTAATCATCTCAGACAATTCCCCACCCACCCCAGTTCCGAGGTAGACCGGAAATCGGACCTTGTGTAGGGTACACCGCCTCGATTCTTTCCAATGAACCGACGTCGGAGGCAGCTCGGGGTTCGACTCCCTGTGTCCGAATAGAGAGCACGGCTGCTTTTTTCTTTCTCGATTTGGCTGCAAGAAAACACACTCGTAGCGGTTCCTAGGTAAACGAGAAATCAGACATCGCACAGCCTATCCTTTTGGTTGACGTTCAGCGAGGCAGCTCGAGACTCGGGGCTCCGGTGCTATCCGAATCAATGCACACAAAACCGTCTGAGAATTTGCCCCACAAAGCGCAGGCAGGCGCAGGTCCAGTCATAGGTAATGAAATCAGACATGGTGTGCGGTTACACCCCTCTATCAATATGTAATGAATTGTGTTTGTCGGAGGCAGTTCGGGGTTCGACTCCCTGTGTCTGAATGTGCCGGCTGGTTTCCTGTTTTCTTGCTTTTTGCGGTTGGCCATCCATTCTTGAAGCGGTTGTAGGCCGGAGGCAGCTCGGGTTCAATGTTCAACTTCGGAAACGGTGGAAGTTGAACTTCCCACGTCCGGCTCAGAATAAGCTGCCCTTCCAACCTCCCACGAAATTGAATGTGCCTCGTAAAGTCGGAGGTAGTTCGGGGTTCGACTCCCTGTGTTCGAATATGTGGATGGCGATGGTTTTTTTTTCTTTCTACTTGGCTGTAGGAAAACACACACTGTAGCGGTTCCGAGGTAACGAGAAATGGGACATCGCACAGCTTATCCTTCAGCGAGGTAGCTCGAGACTCGCAATCAGCGCACACAAAAACTCTGGAGAATTTGTCTTGCGAAAGTGCATGCCACAGGAGCAGCACATTTGAGAATTTGCCGGAAAAAAGTGCGTGCGTGAATAGGTCCAGTCGTATGTAGAGAAATCGGACATTGTGTAGGGTACACCGCCTACGAGTCGTAAAGTCGGAGGTAGTTCAAGGTTCGACTCCCTGTGTGCGAATAAGCGGTACAGCGATCTTTTTTCTCAATTTGGCTGCAGGAAAGCGCGCACACCTGTAGCCAACCGGTAGCAAATCCGAGGACGAGGAATCGGACATAGTGCACATTGAGTGTCTCGGCTTGTCGTGCTGGCTGAGGTTTGTTCCGCGACACAGCACATGTAATGCGTTCGAGAATTTGCCCCGCAAAAATGCGTACACGGGCAGGTCCAGTACTAGGTAGAGAAATCAGACATGGTGCACGGTTACACCGCCTCGGTCCTTGCTGAATGACCGCAAGCTAGTCGGAGGCAGTCCGGGGTTCGACTCCCTGTGTCTGAATGTGGTTACTCCCTTCGCTTTTTTTGTATAGCGGATTCTCAGAGTCCGCGCACGGCAAAGGTGAGACCGAATATTCCCCCGCCATGAGCGAACCTGGGCGGAGGTGCTCTGCCAACCAGTGCGGACAAGCAGTTTAAGTTGAGTTCTTGGACGGCTGGGGTCTGAAGAATTGTGGTCGGCAATGGTCTGACTCGGAATGAGCTGCGTGCTTCCAACCGCCCACGAAATTAATATTGCATGCTTCAACAGACCGGGACCCAGATAGACAATAAATCGGGCGTGGTGTGCTCCTTTGATCCTTCGTCTAGAACTAATTGTCGGAGGCAGTCCAGGGTTCAACTCCCTGTGTCCGAATGGCATGGCTGTGGTTATCGTTTCTTCTTCTTCTTGTTCTTGTCTTTTTCAACTGCCCCAGGAAATCCTACACCCACTACAGTTCCGAGGTAGACAGGAAATCGGACATGGTGTAGGGTACACCGCCTCTTTCCTTGGAATACAAGGTCGCAAAGTCAGAGGTAGTTCGGGGTTCAACTCCCTGTGTTCGAATGATGAGAGAGCAAACAGCTTTTTTCTCTCTACTTGGCTGCAGGAAAACACACACTGTAGCGGTTCCGAGGTAACGAGAAATGGGACATCACACAGCTTATCCTTCAGTGAGGTAGCTCGAGACTCGCAATCAGTGCACACAAAAACTCTGGAGAATTTGTCTTGCGAAAGTGCATGCCACAGGAGCAGCTCATTTGACAATTTGCCGGAAAAAAACGCATGCATGAACAGGTCCAGTCGTATGCAGAGAAATCGGACATTGTGTACGGTACACCGCCTCTATCCTTAACCCGACTGTTGGGAAGTGACAGTTGCACACAGACTCGCAGACACGGGGATTTCAGGACGACAGGGACTCTCTGTTGCAAGGTAAAGTAATGGTCGTATATAAAGTAATCTAAAGCTGTAGAGTGCTGTTACAGGATATACTGCAGTACAAATGCTGTAGCAGGTGCTGTAGAATAGCTGTAAGTTGGACAGCTTCACAGCTGTTGAGGATGCGTGACTGGTCCATTTCAACACCGACCAGTCGTAAAGTCGGAGGTGGTTCAGGGTTCGACTCCCTGTGTGCGAATAACCGGCAAAGAGCCTTTTTTTCTCAACTTGGCTGCAGGAAAACGCGCACACCTGTAGCTAACCGGTAGCAGGACCGAGGACGAGGAATCGGACATAGTACACATTGAGCATCTCGGCGTGCCGTACTGGTTCCTCAGAGGTTTGTTCTGCGACACACTTCGAGATTTTGCGGGGGAAATGAGCTGCGTGCTTCCAACCCTCCCATGAAATTAATTTAAGATTGCATGCTTCAACAGAGCGGGACCCAGATAGACGACAATCAATCGGGGTTGGTGTACTCCTTTGATCCTTTGTCTAGAACTAATTGGCGGAGGCAGTCCAGGGTTCGACTCCCTGTGTCCGAAATCCTCAGTGGTTATCGTTTTTTCTTCTTCTTCTCGTCTTTTCAACCGCCCCAGAAAATCCTACACCTACTGCAGTTCCGAGGTAGACACGAAATCGGACATTGTGTACGGTACACCACCTCTTTCCTTACATGTTTCCATGCGTCGTCGCAAAGTCGGAGGTAGTTCGGGGTTCGACTCCCTGTGTTCGAATATTCAAATTGGAGCGAATCTTTTTTTTTCTCTCTCTACTTGGCTGCAGGAAAAAAACACACTGTAGCGGTTCGGAGGTAACGAGAAATGGGACATCCCACAGCTTATCCCGTTGGTTGACGTTCAGCGAGGTAGCTCGAGACTTGCAATCAGTGCACACAAAAACTTTGCAGAATTTGTCTTGTGAAAGTGCATGCCACAGGAGCAGCTCATTTGAGAATTTGCCGGAAAAAAGTGCGTGCATGGACAGGTCCAGTCGTATGTAGAGAAATTGGACATTGTGTAGGGTACACCGCCTCTATCCTTAAGTCGTATCCGTAAAGTCGGAGGTGGTTCAGGGTTCGACTCCCTGTGTGCGAATAAGTACCTAGCAAGTCACCTTTTTTCTCAACTTGGCTGCAGGAAAACGCGCACACCTGTAGCCAACCGGTAGCAGATCCGAGGATGAGGAATCGGACATAGTGCACATTGAGCATCTCGGCTTGCCATACTGGCCGAGGTTTGTTCCGCGACACAATTCGAGAATTTGCCCCGCAAAAATGCATACACAGGCAGGTCCAGTCCTAGGTAGAGAAATCAGACATGGTGTACGGTTACACCGCCTCGGTCCTTCTGAAACGAAAGGACAACACTAGTCAGAGGTAGTCCGGGGTTCGACTCCCTGTGTCTGAATGTGAGAATGTGGTGGTTTTTTAATATGGATTCTCAGAGTCCGCGCACAGCAAAGATGAGGCTGAGTATTCCCCCGCCATGAGCGAACCTGGGCGGAGGTGCTCTGCCCACCAGTGCGGACAAGCAGTTTAAGTTGAGTTCTTGAACGGCTGGGGTCTGAAGAATTGTGGTCGGCAACAGTTGGTATGGCTGTTCTCATTACTTGCCGTCTGACTCGGAATGAGCTGCGTGCTTCCAGCCTCCCGACGAAATTGCATGCCTCAACAGACCGGGACCCAGATAGACGACAATCAATCGGGCTTGGTGCACTCCTTTGATCCTTTGTCTAGAACTACGTAACTGTCGGAGGCAGTCCAGCGTTCAACTCCTTGTGTCCGAATGGAATGGGTCGCAGTGGTTATCGTTTTTTCTTTTTCTTCTTCTTGTCTTTTTCAACCGCCCCAGAAAATCCTACACCCACTACAGTTCCGAGGTAGACAGGAAATCGGACATTGTGTAGGGTACCGCTTCTTTCCTTGAACATGCGTGGTCGCAAAGCCGGAGGTAGTTCAGGGTTCGACTCCCTGTGTTCGAATAATCAAATTGGAGTGAACCATTTTTTTTCTCTCTATGTGGCTGCAGGAAAACACACACTGTAGCGGTTCCGAGGTGACGAAAAATGGGACATCGCACAGCTTATCCTGTTGGTCGAGTTCAGCGAGGTAGCTCAAGACGCGGAATCAGTGCACACAAAAATCCCGGAGAATTTGTCTTGCAAAAGTGCATGCAGGAGCAGCTCATTTGAGAATTATGCCGGAAAAAAGTGCATGCGTGAACAGGTCCAGTCGTATGTAGAGAAATCGGACATTGTGTAGGGTACACCGCCTCTATTCTTAGGCCGACGAGCAATAAAGTCGGAGGTAGTTCAGGGTTCGACTCCCTGTGTGCGAATGACTGCGTAGGACCACTTTTTTCTTAACTTGGCTGCAGGAAAACGCGCACGCCTGTAGCCAAGCGGTAGCAGATCCGAGGACACGGAATCGGACATAGTGCACATTGAGCATCTCGGCGTGCTGTACTGGTTCCTCAGAGGTTTGTTCTGCGACTATAAAACCTTTTTTCGTCAGAAATTATGTACAATAGTAGTCGAACAAGGGACAGTGCACATCTACAACTCAACCAGGACATGTACAGCATCAATGAACTGGAACAGTAGTAATTTACAAGTTGCACGACACAGCAACCATGTTATTGTACAGTGTACTGTGTATTCTCAACTTGCAACATTGTCCTAAGGAACAGTCCACTCTCCATTGACCACTTCTCACTGCGTACACAACAGAATTGTACATCAACAGAATCAATGTACAGTCCACAGTACAAATATGTACAGTCCATATGCAACAAGTGGTTTCTAAGCGACCCATGTATTTTTATCAATCCCATCTGACCCTTGGGTGGGTTGGTTCATCAATCCCAATGCAACCGTGGGACCTTCTACGAAAACCAGTAGTTACAAACATCAACAAACTTAGGGAACCACCATCAATCCCACACCCAACGGTGGGTCTGCCCCCACCCCCAATGATGTAACCCTTGAGAAACCATCTCACACCTAAAGCTGGGCTATTTTACAAACAATTCCGCAATCTCGTCTCAAACCACAACCAACCCCTTTGAATGGCCCTTCCCTCACCTGCCACAAGTTTGCTGGATGCCTTCAGGCTTCATTATAATCGCTTTCAAGATGCTGTTACCGCCATAATCCAGACACCGACTGATGCTGTTGTAATTGCCAGGCTGGGTGATGATTTGGATGAATATATCCAGTTGGTGGAGCAGGTAGGCGGAAATTAAATCCTTCATGACATATGTCTCAATGCCCAGTAGAACACCGGAATCTTTGAGCCACTCGAGCTTCAAACAATTCAAACAAGTCTTGTTGCTATGCAAACCGATGTGCGGCTGGAATACCGGGATGCAATCGATGCATCCCATAATGGCCGCCCCACGGTGGTGCAAACGATAGCAACAGGTACCGTTGGGCGGCCTAGGATTTATATTGATCCAGACTTCCTACGCTGGGCATACTCGCAACGATCGACTGCGAGCATACACAGGTTTCTTGGTGTCTGCCGAAACACGGTCCGAACTGCGCTTCTTGAGAATGGCATCTCAACCCCACAGTCTAACCCCTTCCCCAACAACACATCCTCTGAACCTCTCATTCATACGTCGGGCCGGTGCCAGTAATTACTTGGATGGCGACGATGACGACCTTCTGGATCCCGTGATACCAATCCCAGCCCACCTGCCACCAGACGTTCAAGATGAGGGCATTACCTCTTACACAGGACTCCTCTCAGATATCTCGGACAAGGATCTGGATTCCCTGATTCTTCGACTACGCTCTCACTTTCGACGGGCTGGTCTTGGAATGCTAGATGGAATGTTGCGCCGCCTTGGGCATCGCGTTCCGCAGGAGAGAGTCAGACAATCCCTCTTTCGAATCGATCCAGTCCGTCGAATATTTGAGCGGATTCGCATCCGGCGGCGCATTTATTCAGTTCCGGGTCCAAATTCCTTGGTTCACCACGACGGTCAGCATGGTGAGCTCCCTTGCATTTCTCCTTTATATTTCATTCGGAAACTCAACCATTTCAGGGTTGATTCGGTGGAGTATCGTCATACATGGCTTTATTGACGGATATTCTCGACTCATCACAGGCTTACGGGCCAGTGATAACAATCGGGGCGCAAACCGTTTTAGATGTTTTTCTTGCCGCTTGTGCGGAATACGGTGTTCCATCTCGAGTACGTGGAGATCACGGGACCGAGAATTTGTACGTTGCAGCATGGATGGAGACTTACCGCGGAGCTCGGCGTGGATCATATATTTGGGGAAGGCAAGTCGAACTTAATGAAGTCTTCAATCTAGTCGCTAACATTTATCTGCAGGAGCGTTCACAATGTCCGAATTGAACGTCTTTGGGTTGACATAACTGCCCAATTGGGTGCAACATGGGCCGAGCGCTTCACCATTCTCGAGCTTCGTCACGGACTAGATATCAACAACATCAGCCACATTTGGCTCCTCCACTTCCTCTTCTTGGCTACAATCAATAGCCAGCTCGCCTTCTTTGCTCAGAGCTGGAATCAACATCGGATTCAGATTCGGCATGGCCCCAACCGTTCTCCCGCTGACATGTTTGTGTTTGACATGCTCGTCAACGGTGTCCGAGGCAACCAACTTCCCGAAGAGGAGCTCAGCGAGGAGGAGCTCGAGGTTTACGGCATTGACTGGTCAGGTCTTCGGGACGATGACCTTCTCGCATCCCAACGTGCTAATAATCCTATTGGGGAGGGCGCCACTTCGTGGATAGGCAGAGTCGGACCACCTCCACTGGCGGAACTAAGCAATGTTGTTGTTGAACCTCCTGTAGGACTTTTGCAAGAAGGACAGGATGTCTACCTCTACAATGCTGTTGTCCATTTACTCGGCAGTGCCCAAGACGAGGACTGCATCATTGTATGGACGACCGCACTTGCTCATGCTCGTCATATTCGCCCGGATATATTCTAATATCATTCTTGTTTGAATTTTGTGCATCGGTTGGCAGTGTCTAATATATAGAGATCTCAATCATATCAATTCGTTCGGGGTGCATAACAGGAGGATATATCAGACGCGGCAGCACAACACACCTCAAGTGCGACACAGTCCGCTCAGATGCGACACATCAGGGTTGTACTTCTCAAGCGCCGCATTCTTCAAAAATGGAAATGTACCGGTACGCGCTGGTTTCGCTCAACAGCCAAATATTTGTCGCCTCTCTTTCCTCAACCACCACCATACCTATCGGTTACTCGCGCCGCCACGTTGCTTTGCGACCTAAAGGCACTGCAATTGCCTCGAACCAGACCAGAAACTAATCAACAACTTGGAAACTCGTCAGGGCATGTAGAGGTTCGGTGGGAGTTCCTGTACAGCACTCCCCTCCCATTTCACGCAACAGACGCATACAGAGCTATTCCCGGTCAATAGCTCTCAAACATCGACTTTCCAATGCCCCTCCTCACCGTCGATCCTCCGTTCAAACACGCCCCGCTGCCATTACGGTTCGGATTTCTGGAGCATTTCAAGTTCCGGTGCGTGACTATCACACGTGTTAGGTTTGTGAATTACGTTGCAGACACAACCCAACCGTATGTCTTGACTTACAGCCATCTAATATGTGTTCCTCTGCACCGGGAAGACCTTCATTGATAATTGGCGTATAGATCGTGGCCTCTACGTCTGATGCACACCAATTTATAAGTATGGATCTCGAACTCTTTAGCTGCGAACATCACGCATCTAACGTGTCTCTGATCCCATTTCAAGTCTTTGGAGATCCGTCCGTCGGAAATTCGACGCGAGAGAGGGGAGTCACCCAGCCCATATTTTCTGCCTTGTTGTCCTCATCTACCGATTGTCTCGCCCGCCTCACCCATGTTGTGTTCGTAATGAAATTTCATGAAGCAGCAATGCAGCGAAGAACATCTGTGCGTGACAACTTCCGCGGGTTCAGAGACCAGTAAAGATTAAGAAAATTAACTGGTCCGGCCACGCGGCAGCGCTGCCGCCGCTGTTGAAGCTGCATATCGGGTAGTCAGCAGTTTCCGATGGTGTGCCGCTTGTTAAGATGTGCTGAGCTCGAGGTATCGCACTTGCGGGTGATGTGCCGCATTTGAAGCTGATGTGTCGCATTTACACGGGGTGTGCTGCACTTCAGGTGTGTCGATGCCGCATTTGAACTATCCGGCATAGTCGCTGCCGCATCTGAACTATCCGGCATAACAGGTCATTTGGGCCACCAGCCGGATTCCGATCAACGCGATCAAACTCGGACTCACGTGTCGTCATCGTTTTCTTTGTTTCCTCGACACTGCGACATTTTGACAAGATCCTGGCACACGAGCTCTGGCAGGCCCCAGCTCCGAAAGTTCGGATCATGTGCATTAGCGTCAGGGTCTGGCTCCAGGAATGGGCTTCCTGTAGTTGCCCAGCAAAACATGCGAGGGCGGAACGAGGGTAGATTGATGTTAGGCAGCTCATGGAGGACCGCAGCGTCAAAGTGGGGCTTGGTGGCCTCAAGGAGAGCTGAGCATGGGGTACCAACGCGCTGAAGGAAGTTGGTGAACAGCACTTCGGCGTCCAGCGTTGGGACCGGTCGACCAAAGGTGGAGAGGAGCTCGCGGGGATCGGGTTGACTGACAATGAGCAGGGGCTCAAGAGAGCGATAATCCGAAATGTGAGATGTCCATGAATTGGTAATGTAGAATTCGGTGCCCCCAGGATAAGAGCGCGCAAACTGTGAACAAAGAAATGTCAGTTCTGAAGAGATTGGAATAAATGGCAGGAAGGACATGCCTTTACAAAGGAGAAGCCACCAGCACATTGCAGCTCAACACCGCTACAGAAGAACTCTGTCTCGAGCTGGCCATGCATGTCAGCAACGGCCCTTAGGTCAGCTGGACCACGTCCACACCAGAAACAATAGCAGCCATCCCTAGGTGTTGAGAGAGAATCTGTCACCGCTCGAATAGCGCATGACCGTGCATCGAGGATCCAAGAGGAGGATGTGGTCCACCAGGCCAGCATCCATAGGTGGTGAGCAACCCATGCAGAAGAACCCGAAGATATTGCAGTGAGAGTACTGCAACTATGCACCAGACCCTAGTGAGAGGAACCCGCTCCGGGTGTCTCGAATAGGGGCTTCGGGTTCTGGATAGGGGTTTGGGGTTGCGTCCCAAGAACCCGAGAGGAGGAACTCGACTCAGGGGTACTCCAAACAGGGGTTCCAACTGGATCCAAGACTGAGAGGTGCCTGAGGGGAACTCAGGCGAACCAGTCTCTGTACAACCCTGCCAGGGAACTAGTGTGATGATCTCTTCCCCTTGTTAGGTAGTGTCTCTCCTTGCCGCTACCTAACGGGCCAGATCCAACAACTGCTAGGTCGAGATCCCAAGGCAAGAGACAGAGAGTAGGAGTTCTGGTGTTGTCGAGCGAAAGGGGAGCGAAGGCAAGACCAGAACAACGAGATGAGGACAAGAGCACTCCAGGCTCAAGTCCAAGAACCAAGCACTCCAGCCAAAGTAAGGCCTGTGAATAGAGAGGAGGTAGAATCTACTGTACAGGGGAGATTCTACCGAGTTTATATACCTTTCTACATAAATTAAATACGATCGCGATCGGTTACTGTATCCAGCATTAAGGAACATTAATGCTGATGCTCCTAGTCCCTATATGTTATCACCACAGCATCTAGGGGTCACCAAGGAGTCATGAGCATAAAGGAGTCAACAGGTGGCACCCAGGGGACACCTGTCGCCATTCAGGAGTGTAGTCGTCTTGGCAGGGATATCAGGAGTGAATATCCACCAACATAAAGGAGTGTAGTCATGACCCATTGGATATGGTCATCGGCACAAAGGAGTCCGGGTTGCTAGCGCACAGAACCCGGGTTGCATGTGTATGGTGTCATGCCATCGTCGTATAGAGTCCCGGGTTACTGCAATAAGAACCCGGGTGATAAAGTGGTGAGGAATCCATGTCTGCATGGATTCCGAATAAAGGTCCAAGGGATGTTCATGTCCCTGAGGGTCGAGTGAGTGTTGTGGGCCAGGGAATAACCCGATCAAGGACGGGTTATTCCCAAAAAGGAATGTGGTAGAACCCGAAAAAGGATATCTGCGATGCTGAGTCAGGGTGATTCATGACAGTGTGTTTCTTTCATTCATGAGAGCTTGGCTTGTTTGCGAGCTCGGAGTAAGCCCACTGGCCTTGATCATGTAGATTTTTAGCACACTTGTTGCAATTCCACATTTCAATGAGACCAATCGTGACTTGAGTTGGTTTAGATGGGAGAGCTTGCTCGGAATTCGAAAATTTCTGACGATGCTACTCCTCTCCCCCCAATTTCAAGTCTCGACTGTCCTCAGTCGACTAGTCATAATAATCCAGGTGGTTCAATTCCTGAGTTATCAGAACCAGAGCTTACTCAAGAGCATAATTCGTTGTTCCAGTGATTAGGCAACCCCAATTAGGCCTACCACATCCTTGATTAGGATTCGGCTGCTTAATTATTGAGGCCCAATTTCCTTGCAACAAAAATTTCTCTCTCTGAGTTGGAACTGGTGAGACCCAGGTCGGTGTCTGCTTAAGCCATAGTGTCCACTTTAGGAACTCAGATGCTCTTAACGAAGCCTTTGATAGGCTTGATAATCAAACGGGGACCAGGTGTATTAATCCAGAACTCAAATTTGCCGTAAAGGAGTTCAGGATGTGCAATACAACTTCGTAGACACCCTGCGTTGGGGTGCTGCTTAGCTGGTGCTTAAATCCTGCCTCTAGCGACCAATCTTTGTACCACTGAGTTAAAACTTCAGGTTCCTCGCCAGCCATCTTTATCCCTGACAGTTTATGGCCTCTGCCTACGGACATGGGTCCATTTTATGATACATTGAAGGAAACCGGTCCTGAGCCTATTCCTCCAGAGTTCGATTCCAATGGATTTGGAATGTAGTTCCTGTTTAGAGAAATGCTTGCTCCACCAGGCTAAATATCGGGACATTCCTTCCCATGTGCACAGTGTTAAACTCTTGCTTAGGAAAGCAGTCTGATTAACCCTACTAAAGCACCATAGGAGATCTAGCTCAATAATATACCGTCTGGCACAGACTGTCCAGTCCAACAATAACCAAAGGAAGTACTCCCGTGTCACCGGTTGCACCCCTTGAACACAAATTCCCAAATTAAAGAGTGATGTGTATTGAAATTGCAACGACGCTCAAAGTTTAATCCAGCCCTGAAGCCAGTGGTTAGATTATTCCCTGAGGCCACTATACATCTCCTCCAATTTCGAAATCTAACCATACATAGGATGGTCATATCTCTTCCGAACAGAAAATAAATTCCTGTTTGTCCAAGGTGTTTGCATCCCGAAGCAGGATTGTACAGGAGCCAAATGGGCAGGGCAGTTCCCAAGGCAAAATCAAGAGGGCGGCTCAATAGTAAATTAAGCGGTCCTTTCAACTCTTTATCCCAAAGGGAGTACCAGCCCAAGCCAACCAGTATCCATATGTACATGTTGTCGGAGTGTTTGTTTAAGCAAGATCAAGCACAGAACATTCCATTGCTTCGTAGGTTCCACAACCGTTTAAAGCAACCAAACAGTATCCATATGTACATGTTGTCGGAGTGTTTGTTTAAGCAAGATCAAGCACAGAACATTCCATTGCTTCGTAGGTTCCACAACCGTTTAAAGCAACCAAAAATGGCATATAAGTACCGTCATCGCAATAATGCCTCCATGAGCCCAAGTGCGCTAACCTCTCGCTTTTACAGCAGCTCGATTAAATCACACATCATGTAAAGCACATCCTAGCCAAAGTCCTTGCACTACAGACCACTCGCTTGTACAGCAGCTGGATCTAAAGATGCCGGTCTCTTTAACCCGACGTCGCCTTAATCCGACTTTTTCTCAGAATATTCTGGCCAGTTTCTAAGTGCCGTCATCGCAATAATGCCTTCATGAGCCCAAGTGTGTTAACCTCTCACTTTTACAGCAGCTCGATTAAATCACACATCATGTAAAGCACATCCTAGCCAAAGTCCTTGTACCACAGACCACTCGCTTATACAGCAGCTGGATCTAATGATACCGGTTTCCTTAACCCGATGCCGCCTTAATCCGACCTTCCTCAACATTCACCCAAGAAGCATTTACCCTCCTGCTCTGGAGTGCCTGCTTCCTCACACAAGTCTAAAAGACCATGGCCTGAAGACTGTGTGTCCCTGATTAATCCTGTGCCTTCAGATTAAGTCAAGGTTTTTGTGCGCCCCGGAGTTCAAAGCTCCCAAGGGGTAACACAATTGGGTTACTTGATTTCCATTTTGTGGCCTTAATCAAGAAAGCCCAATGAGCCTTTGATTAAAGCCATACTCCATCTTCGCACGGAATGATCAACAGATTTACACTCTAATTAACCGAGTGAAGTCCATTTTCCGTTGCTCATTAGAAAGAGCAGTGTGCATTGGTATAGGAGCTGCACAGCCAAGACTCCTCCATGATTAAGAAGCTGCAAGAGCCTAAACCACGGTTTATACTCAGGTGCCTAGGCAAACGAGTTGTGGACATTGGCAAAGAAGTTGTCCAGCGAGACTCCTCTCTGATTTTGCGGCCAGCGCCCTATCCATCTGGTTTTACGGCCAGTGCCTATCCAAGTTTATCCTCAATTGCCGAAACAAAAGAGTTGCACAGGTGACTGAGGTAGCTTAAAACCACCAGTCATTGCACATGAATTCACCTCGACAAGGTAATTCAATTCAACCAGAAAACAATATCTGTGCCCCTCGCGGTGGGCTCCAGATGAAAGGCTTTGCCTCGGTCCGTCTAAAGCTGGAGTACTGCTGATAACATGGACCAACGAGTGGAATGCAGCAGTACAAGCCACAACCACTAACCGAATCCACGTCCTTGTTCCCCCTGGTTGCACAAGCTTAGACGTGCCGACGAGTATTCATGCATTTTAGACTTCTTCACAAGATTGTGAAGGAGTAGAAAAGGGACACAGATACTTCAGTTCAACTGGTTGAAGCCCTTAATCAAGCACTCAGAACGAGAGCACTTGACTAATGGCATGCAAGACTGTTGTGGTGGGATTAAGACCCTCTCTTGGCATAGCCAACCGAGTGCGTCAATCCAACACCAATCCAAAACCAATCCCAAATATAAGCCTTCCAAGGCTGCTGATTGTTTAAGGTCCCTTTCGACCGTATCCTATAATCCCAAATAATAAGCCTTCCAAGGCTGCTGTAGTGGTGCCGTGTTCTCAATCCAAATCCCAAATCCCTTCACACATCTTAATCACGATCCCAAATTATGTGTTTTACTTCCACCAAAGGCAAGACATATTAATCACATTGTGCAAACGAAGCAAAGCTCTTAATAGAACCAGTCCAGGATCACAAGCGCGGACTAAGTGTTGTAAACACAAGCCCTAGATCCAAGTCTCTTAATTGAGACCAGGACCTAGCTCCTGTGCCAACCCAATGTTAGTGCCACAAGCACTAGACCCAAGTCTCTTTATGAGACTAGGATCTAGCACCTGCGCCACCACCACTGCAGTAGTGCGTCCATGCTAGAACTGCCCTCCTTATATACCGTACATTTACGCTTACACTACTCTAATTACACTACCTGAGTAAGCTAAAGATCTGCCATTTAACTCCTTGTTTCCGATCGGTTGTCTGACTCGACTGAACTTCCAAGCCAAATAGTGTGGTCCTGCCCTTCAGACCATTGGATTCAGAAAGCGCTGAGTCTCCCATTTCTGTAGACACCCAGAACTCCCTAATCCGCCAAGTGGTTCCCAAGATATAACCTTGTCAATTCCTGATCAAGCCAAGAACCCAATTTGGGACGGTAACGGAGCTGAACCAAATTAATGGTCAAAGTCCCTTGATTAACACCTTCAGATTCAAGGAGCGTTGGGTATCAGCTTTCTGTAGATACCCTAATCTCCCTGAACCGCCCAGTAGTTGTTGAGATATATAGCAATGAAGCCTCGCCCAGGTCAAGAACCCATATTGGGATAGCAACATTGATCGGTGATTATCATGTGTCCAGACACGTCCCCAGAATAGTCCAAATCAACCACAACAAGGTGATTAAATCCCACAGATCTATCTCTGCTGATAGACACTTGTTCTTCAGAGTGGATGTTTAAGTTCCCTGATATTTGTTGGCCCCGCAGAGCCTTAATCAAGCGATTATAAGGACTCTTTTATTAAACCCATTGAATCGAGCCTTAATCAGTATGGGAGGTTCTGATTAATGTTCTCTTGGGCAGGCTGATTAAGCCCTCATGCAGGATGTGCCTGATTAACCATTCGGGACTCATGTTAATCCTGGAGATGTACATCTAACCTGGTAATGCACAGGAATCCCAACATTAGCAAGATTCCAGGCACGGCCAGATAGCCTGCTTATCAACGGGAAGAGTGGGAAGGTGAGCTGCTGGAGAGCTAGCGGCAGGCGGAGTATTTTCTGCCAAGGAAGCCGGAAAGCTCCCATTCGCCATTGAATCGCGCATAAACTGGTTCATCATGCCCGTAAAGAAGCCAAGGAATGGGTTGTTGTCTTCAGCGATGCAGAAATCAGATGAATTCAGATGATAACGGAGAAAATCTCGTACCTGAAGAAGACATGACTGCAGAAAATAGAGAGCGGCTATGACTGAGAGTTGAGGCCAGATATGATAAGAGAGAGAACCGGGGAAAGTCAAACACGATGGTCTTCCGAAACATCAATGGTTTGAGCAAACAGAAAGGTTGAGCAGTGGGATTTCGGCATCACGCACCGTGCTCGAACATGAGTTCAAAGAGTGATTGGCCACAGGCCTGGGAGTGGGATTGGGATTGGGCTTGGGAGTGGGAGTGGGATTATGGCGGTGGTTTGACATCAAGCGTGGGTGGCTTGGGATCGGCTATTCAGGTAGGGATGATGGCGATAACGGTAAGATGCCATTTGATTAGATTGTGAGTACACCAGTCGGTAACAAGTACAATACCGGGAAGTTGAAGGCTGGAAATTACTCTGCACATTGAACGTAGTGCATAGGATGTCCAGTTGGGACCCCAGGTAGACTATCTGTGTGTTCATCGTACATTTTCTATGTTCCTGTGATCAAAATGGGAGTACATGTTCGATGCACATTGTACAAAGCAATATGTAAATGATTTTTGACGATAAATACCGTCATATGCGACACACTTCGAGAATTTGCCCTGCAAAAATGCATACACAGGCAGCTCCAGTCCTAGGTAGGAAATCAGACATGGTGTACGGTTACACCGCCTCGGTCCTTGAGTGCGATATCGAACTGGTCGGAGGCAGTCCGGGGTTCGACTCCCTGTGTCTGAATACGGTATTCCGAGTCCTTTTTTATAGCGGATTCTCAGAGTCCACGCACAGCAAAGAATTGTCGGCAACAATTGGTATGACTGTTCTCATTACTTGGCGTCTGACTCGAAATGAGCTCCGTGCTTCCAACCGCCCACGAAATTAATATTGCATGTTTCAACAGACCAGGACCCAGATAGACGACAATCAATCGGGTTTGGTGTACTCCTTTGATCCTTTGTCTAGAACTAATTGTCGGAGGCAGTCCAGGGTTCGACTCCCTGTGTCCGAATGGGGCATGGCTGTTTATAGTTTTTTCTTCTTCTTGTCTTTTTCAACCGCCCCAGAAAATCCTACACCTACTGCAGTTCCGAGGTAGACAGGAAATCGGGCATTGTGTAGGGTACACCGCCTCTTTCCTTGGAATACAAGGTCGCAAAGTCAGAGGTAGTTTGGGGTTTGACTCCCTGTGTTCGAATATTCATCAGGGAGAGTTTTTTTTTCTCTCTACGTGGCTGCAGGAAAACACACACTGTAGCGGTTCCGAGGTAACGAGAAAGGGGGCATCACACAGCTTATCCGTTGGTTGACGTTCAGCGAGGTATTTCGAGACTCGGAATCAGTGCACACAAAAACTTGGAGAATTTGTCTTGCGAAAGTGCATGCAGGAGCAGCTCATTTGAGAATTTGCCGGAAAAGAGTGCGTGCGTGAACAGGTCCAGTGGTAGGTATGTAGAGAAATCGGACATTGTGTAGGGTACACCGCCTCTATCCTTACACTGACGAGCCGTAAAGTGGGAGGTAGTTCAGGGTTCGACTCTCTGTGTTCGAATATCAAATCCGGGTGGGGTAGTTTTTTTTCTCTCTCTCTCTCTCTACTTGGCTGCAGGAAAACGCGCACACCTGTAGCGAACCGGTAGCAGATCCGAGGACGCGGAATCGGATATAGTGCACATTGAGCATCTCAGCTTGCCGTACTGGCTCCTCAGAGGTTTGTTCCGCGACACACTTCGAGAATTTGCCCCGCAAAAATGCATACATAGGCAGGTCCAGTCCTAGCTAGAGAAATCAGACATGGTGTACGGTTACACCGCCTCGGTCCTTAAGGATGCGACAACAAACTAGTCGGAGGCGTCCGGGGTTCGACTCCCTGTGTCTGAATGTGTGGTGATTCCCCTCGCTTTTTCTTTTATAGCGGATTCTCAGAGTCCGCGCACGGCAAAGTTGAGTTCTTGAACGGCTGGGGTCCGAAGCTTAAGAATTGTGGTCGGCAACAATTGGTATGGCTTGCCGTCTGACTCTGCGTGCTTCCAACCGCCCACGAAATTAATATTGCATGCCTCAACAGACTGGGACCCAGATCGACAATCAATCGGGCTTGGTGTACTCCTTTGATCCTTTGTCTATAACTAATTAGCGGAGGCAGTCCAGGGTTCGACTCCCTGTGTCCGAATGGCATGGCTGTGGTTATCGTTTTTCCTCTTGTCTTTTTCAACCGCCCCAGAAAATCCTACACCCACTACAGTTCCGAGGTAGACAGGAAATCGGACATGGTGTACGGTACACCACCTCTTTCCTTACATGTTTCCATGCGTAGTCGCAAAGTCGGAGGTAGTTCGGGGTTCGACTCCCCGTGTTCGAATATTTGTTCGGGGGCGGAAGTTTTTTTTTCTCTCTACTTGGCTGCAGGAAAACACACACTGTAGCGGTTCCGGGGTAACAATAAATGGACATCCCACAGCTTATCTTGTTGGGATGTTCAGCGAGGTAGCCCGAGACTCACAATCAGTGCACACAAAAACTCTGGAGAATTTGTCTTGCAAAAGTGCATGCAGGAGCAGCTCATTTGAGAATTTGCCGGAAAAAAGTGCATGCATGAACAGGTCCAGTCGTAATATATGTAGAGAAATCGGACATTGTGTAGGGTACACCGCCTACGAGTCGTAAAGTCGGAGGTAGTTCAGGGTTCGACTCCCTGTGTGCGAATAGCTGGGGAAAAAGTTTACTTTTTTTCTCAACTCTTGCTTGCAGGAAAACGCGCACACATGTAGCCAACCGGTGGCAGATCCGAGGACGAGGAATCGGACATAGGGCACATCGAGCATCTCGGCGTGCCGTGCTGGCTGAGGTTTGTTCCACGACACAAGCGTTCGAGAATTTGCCCTGCAAAAAATGCGTACACAGGCAGGTCCAGTCCTAGGTAGAGAAATCAGACATGGTGTACGGTCACACCGCCTCGGTCCTTGCGGATGCCGAAAGAAATTGGTTGGAGGCAGTCCAGGGTTCGACTCCCTGTGTCTGAATGTCATGTCATTATCGTCGCATTTTTTTTTAGCGGATTCTCAGAGTCCGCGCACAGCAAAGATGAGGCCGAGTAGTCCCCCGCCATGAGCGAACCTAGGCGGAGGTACTCTGTCCACCAGTGCGGACAAGCAGTTTAAGTTGAGTTCTTAAGTTGAGTTCTTGAACGGCTGAGGTCTGAAGAGTTGTGGTCGCAACGGCAATTGGTAGGTATGGCTGTCCTCAGAACCAGAAGGCTCTCGACTATCATTCCGGTGCAATTTCGATTCGTCGTAGAGGTGCCAAGTTGGCATGTAGGGTCTTGGAATTGATAAACTCTTGGCTCATAGAAACTAATGGACCCTGGGATGCCCAGGATTAAGTTCAGAGTTGGGAGATCCAGTAACGACTCTGAGACGAGACCAAAATATTGAGAACAGCATTGAGAACAGCTGAAGCGCTGAAGCCCGAGCCCGAGATGGGGAGATCAAAAAAAAAAAAAACAAGACCATCTTTATGAACTTGAACGACAATGACTCAATCGGAGACCACGCCAAGAGCAGGGACATGTAGGAGATGCGATCAGGAACATAGTGGAGACGTGGCTGTGCTGCCGCCTTTGTTCTTATTTACAGCCCTTGTCTTCTCCTCCTCCGCACTCGTTGCAGACACGCCGCTTGTCGTCTTCCCCCGACAGTAAAAAGTCGTCCATTCGTTCTCTGACTCCCACCATCATGCTCTCCACATTCGCTGTCCTCCTCGCCACAGCCGCTGCCGCCCAATCCACTCCTGTCCAAGTTTCTGCACGACAACCTTTTGAGAATTTGCCCCGCAAAATTGCAGGCAGGAGCAAGTCCAGTCATAAGTAGGGAAATCAGATATGGTGTACGGTTACATCGCCTATATCGATAACTGGTAGTTTTTCAACCCATTTGTCAGAGGCAGTCCGGGGTTTGACTCCCTGTGTCTGAGTTCTGGGTTTCCTGCATTTTTATTTCTTTTTCAGACTCGCCTTAAAAAATCCTTGAGCTCCCGGATACGAGATGAATTGGTGCATGCTGCACCTCCATCCATGAACGGCTGTGGGAACTCGGGTTCGATGTTCAACTTCAAGTTGAAGTTGAAGTTGAACTGCCCCATCTGACTCAGAATGAGCCACAGGCTTTCCAACGTCCCTCGAAATGGCATGCTCCAACATGTACCGACCGGGACTCAGATAGACAAGAAATCGGTGTCCTGCATCCTTGGCCCAGAACTAATTGTCGGAGGCAGTCCAGGATTCGACTCCCTGTAAGTATCCGAATGGATAGGTGGCAGTGGTTATTAGAGAGGTTGCGCAAAAGCCGCATGCAGCTTTTGGTGGCGCAACGTCTTTCCATGCAGCTTTTTAGTTTTTGGCTTAAGTGGTCTGGGATGTGTTCATTAGCTATTCTGGTAATGTGGGAGAGGAATGCAGGGTATCTCCGCAGGCGACTTTGTGCAGCCGCATGCGGCTTTGCGCAGCCTCTCTATTATATTGTTTCTTCTTCTTCTTGTCTTCTATAACCATCTCAGACAATTCCACACCCACCACAGTTCCGAGGTAGACAGGAAATCGGACCTTGTGTAGGGTACACCGCCTCGATTCTCATGAACCGACATCGGAGGCAGCTCGGGATTCGACTCCCTGTGTCCGAATAGGGAGCACGGTTTCTTTTTTCTTTCTCGATCTGGCTGCAAGAAAACACCCTCGTAGCGGTTCCTAGGTAAACGAGAAATCGGACATCGCACAGCTTATCCTTTTGGTTGACGTTCAGCGGGGCAGCTCGAGACTCGGGGCTCCGGTGCATCCGAATCAGTGCACACAAAACCGTTTGAGAATTTGCCCCACAAAGTGCAGGCAGGCGCCGGTCCAGTCATAGGTAGGGAAATCAGACATGGTGTACGGTCACACCACCTCTATCAATACGATATTTGTGACCCATTTGTCGGAGGCAGTTCAGGGTTCGACTCCCTGTGTCTGAATGTGCCGAGCAGTTTCTTATTTTCTTGCTTTTTGCAATTGGCCATCCATTCTTGAAGCGGTTGTGGGCCGGAGGCAGCTCCGGTTCAATGTTCAACTTCGGAAACGGTTGAAGTTGAACTTCTCACGTCCGACTGTAACTCAGAATAAGCTGTGCTTCCAACCTCCCACGAAATTGCATGCTTTGGGCCGGGACCAAGATAGACACTCACTCGGGCTTGGTGTACTCCTTTGATCCGTGTCTAGAAAACTGTTTGAGAATTTGCTACACAAAGTGCAGGCAGGCGCAGGTCCAGTCATAGGTAGGGAAATCAGACATGGTGTACGGTCACACCACCTCTATCAATACAATATTTGTGACCCATTTGTCGGAGGCAGTTCGGGGTTCGACTCCCTGTGTCTGAATGTCCCGACCGGTTTCTTATTTTCTTGCTTTTTGCATGGCCATCCATTCTTGAAGCGGTTGTGGGCCGGAGGTAGCTCGGGTTCAATGTTCAACTTCGGAAACGGTTGAAGTTGAACTTCTCACGTCCGACTCGGAGTAAGCTGCGTTTCCAACCTCCCACGAAATTGCATGCTTTGGGCCGGGACCCAGATACTTAGGCACTCACTCGGGCTTGGTGTACTCCTTGATCCTTTGTCTAGAACCAATTGTCGGAGGCAGGCCGGGGTTCGGCTCCCCGGAATCGAATGTGAACGCTGGAACTTTCTTCTCCTTTAATCGTCTCAGAAAATCCTACACCTACTACAGTGCCGAGGTAGACATAAAATCGGACATTGTGTAGGGTACGCCACCTCTATTCGTGAGATGGAAGACCCTAATCGGAGGCAGTCCAGGGTTCGATTCCCTGGGTCCGAATCCTGTACTCTTTATAGATTTTTTCTCAACTCAGCAGCAGGAAAACACGCACATGTGCAGTTCCAGACAAAGAATCGGACCGGACATTGAACACCCCAGTCTGTCGGTTTGAAGTTCATATTATTATAAGACAGCTCGATCACAAGTTCGTCCAACTTCTGCGACGTCGTCGGAATCAGCGCACACGAAAACCGTTTGAGAATTTACCCCGCAAAAGTGGATATATAGGCTAGTCCAGTTCTATGTAAGGCAATCAGACATGGTGTACAGTTACACCGCCTCTATTAGTATCCGTGATGATTCTTGATCCATTTGTGGGAGGCAGTCCAGGGTTCAACTCCCTGTGTCTGAGTTCGTGGCTTGGTAATGAGTTTTTCTTTCGTTTTCAGACTCGCCTCAAGAAATCCTCGAGCTCCCGGATACAAGATGAATTCGTGCCCGGCGCGCCTCCATTGAGTCCTGAGCGGTTCACGCGGGAGCTCGGGCTCAATGTTCGACTTCAAGCTGAAGTTGAAGTTGAAGTTGAAGTTGAATTACGTACTTGCCGTCTGACCCGGAATGAGCTGCGTGCGTCCAACCGCCCACGAAATTGCATGCTCCAACAGACCGCGACCCAGATAGACAATCAATCGGGCCTGGTGCACTCATTTGATCCTTTGTCTAGAACCAATTGTCGGAGGCAGTCCAGGGTTCGACTCCCTGTGTCCGAATGGGATGGGTCGCAGTGGTTACCCTTTTTTCTTCTTCTTCTTATTGTCTTTTTCAACTGCCCCAGAAAATCCTACACCCACTACGGTTCCGAGGTAGACAGGAAATCGGACATTGTGTAGGGTACACTGCCTCTTTCCTTACATGTTTCCATGCGTAGTCGCAAAGTCGGAGGTAGTTCGGGGTTCGACTCCCTGTGTTCGGATACTTGTGTGGGGGGTCCTTTTTTCTCTCCACTTGGCTACAGGAAAAACACACTGTATTAGCAGTTCCGAGGTAACGAGAAATGGGACATCGCACAACTTATCCTGTTGGTTGACGTTCAGCGAGGTAGCTCGAGACTCGGAATCAGTGCACACAAAAACTTTGGAGAATTTGTCTTGCGAAATTGCATGCAGGAGCAGCTCATTCGAGAATTTGCCGGAAAAAAGTGCATGCATGAACAGGCCCAGTCGTATGTAGAGAAATCGCACATTGTGTAGGGTACACCGCCTCTATTCTTAGGCCGACGAGCGATAACGTCGGAGGTAGTTCAGGGTTCGACTCCCTGTGTGTGAATGACTGTGCAGGACCACTTTTTTTCTCAACTTGGCTGCAGGAAAACGCGCACGCCTGTAGCCAGCCGGTAGCAGATCCGAGGACGAGGAATCGGACATAGTGCACATTGAGCATCTCGGCTTGCCATACTGGCTCTTCAGAGGTTTGTTCCGACACAAGTGTTCGAGAATTTGCCCCGCAAAAATGTGTACGCGGGCAGGTCCAGTTCTAGGTAGAGAAATCAGACATGGTGTACGGTTACACCGCCTCGGTCCTTGTGGGAAGCGGCGACAACTAGTCGGAGGCAGTCCGAGGTTCGACTCCCTGTGTCTGAATGTCATGTCATTATCGTCGCGTTTTTTTTTAGCGGATTCTCAGAGTCCGCGCACAGCAAAGATGAGGCCGAGTAGTCCCCCGCCATGAGCGAACCTCGGCGGAGGTGCTCTGTCCACCAGTGCGGACAAGCAGTTTAAGTTGAGTTCTTAAGTTGAGTTCTTGAACGGCTGAGGTCTGAAGAGTTGTGGTCGCAACGGCAATTGGTAGGTATGACTGTCCTCAGAACCAGAAGGCTCTTGACTATCATTCCGGTGCAATTTCGATTCGTCGTAGAGGTGCCAAGTTGGCACGTAGGATCTTGGAATTGATAAACTCTTGGCTCATAGAAACTAATGGACCCTGGGATGCCCAGGATTAAGTTCAAAGTTGGGAGATCCAGTAACGAGACCAAAATATTGAGAACAGCATTGAGAACAGCTGAAGCGCTGAAGCCCGAGCCCGAGATGGGGAGATCAAAAAAAAAACAAGACCATCTTTATGAACTTGAACGACAATGACTCAATCAGAGACCACGCCAAGAGCAGGAACATAGTGGAGACATGGCTGTGCTGCCGCCTTTGTTCTTATTTACAGCCCTTGTCTTCTCCTCCTCCGCACTCGTTGCAGACACGCCGCTTGTCGTCTTCCCCCGACAGTAAAAAGTCGTCCATTCGTTCTCTGACTCCCACCATCATGCTCTCCACATTCGCTGTCCTCCTCGCCACAGCTGCTGCCGCCCAATCCACTCCTGTCCAAGTTTCTGCACGACAACCTTTTGAGAATTTGCCCCGCAAAATTGCAGGAGCAAGTCCAGTCATAAGTAGGGAAATCAGATATGGTGTACGGTTACATTGCCTCTATCGATAACTGGTAGTTTTTCAACCCATTTGTCAGAGGCAGTCCGGGGTTCGACTCCCTGTGTCTGAGTTTCTGGGTTTCCTGCATTTTTATTTCTTTTTCAGACTCGCCTCAAAAAATCCTTGAGCTCCCGGATACGAGATGAATTGGTGCATGCTGCACCTCCATCCATGAACGGCTGTGGGAACTCGGGTTCAATGTTCAACTTCAAGTTGAAGTTGAAGTTGAACTGCCACATCCGACTCAGAATGAGCCGCGGGCTTTCCAACGTCCCTCGAAATGGCATGCTTCAACATGTACAGACCGGGACCCAGATAGACAAGAAATTGGTATACTGCATCCTTGGCCCAGAACTAATTGTCGGAGGCAGTCCAGGGTTCAACTCCCTGTAAGTATCCGAATGGATAGGTGGCAGTGGTTATTATATTGTTTCTTCTTCTTCTTGTCTTCTATAACCATCTCAGACAATTCCACACCCACCACAGTTCCGAGGTAGACAGGAAATCGGACCTTGTGTAGGGTACACTGCCTCGATTCTTTCCAATGAACCGACGTCGGAGGCAGCTCGGGGTTCGACTCCCTGTGTCCGAATGAGGAGCACCGTTGCTTTTTTCTTTCTCAATTTGGCTGCAAGAAAACACACTCGTAATAGGGGTTCCTAGGTAACGAGAAATCGGACATCGCACAGCTTATCCTTTTGGTTGACGTTCACAGGGCAGCTCGAGACTCGGGGCTCCGGTGCCATCCGAATCAGTACACACAAAACCGTTTGAGAATTTGCCCCACAATGTGCAGGCAGACACAGTTCCAGTCATAGTAAGGAAATCAGACATGGTGTACGGTTACACCACCTCTATCAATACAATATTTGTGACCCATTTGTCGGAGGCAGTTCGGGGTTCGACTCCCTGTGTCTGAATGTCCCGACCGGTTTCTTATTTTCTTGCTTTTTGCATGGCCATCCATTCTTGAAGCGGTTGTGGGCCGGAGGTAGCTCGGGTTCAATGTTCAACTTCGGAAACGGTTGAAGTTGAACTTCTCACGTCCGACTCAGAATAAGCTGCGCTTCCAACCTCCCACGAAATTGCATGCTTTGGGCCGGGACCCAGATAGACATTCACTCGGGCTTGGTGTACTCCTTTGATTCTTTGTCTAGAGCCAATCATCGGAGGCAGGCCGGGGCTCGACTCCCCGGAATCAAATGTGAAAACTGGAACTTTTCATTTTTCTTTGATCGTCTCAGAAATCCTACACCCACTACAGTGCGGAGGGTAGACAAAAAAATCGGACATTGTGTAGGGTACGCCACCTCTATTCGTGAGATGGAACACCCCAATCGGAGGCAGTCCAGGGTTCGATTCCCTGGGTCCAAAAAGGCAAGATTGTGGGTCGTTTTTTTCTCAACTCAGCTGCAAGAAAACACGCACAGGCACATGTGCAGTTCCGAGTCAGAGAAAGAATCGGACCGGACATTGAACACCCAGTCTGTCGGTTGAAGTTCATATTATTATAAGACAGCCCGACCACAAGTTCGTCCAACTTCTGCGACGTCGGAATCAGCGCACACGGAAACCGTTTGAGAATTTACCCCGCAAAAAGTGGATATATAGGCTGGTCCAGTCTATGTAAGGCAATCAGACATGGTGTACGGTTACACCGCCTCTATCCATATAAGTTGTTGATCCATCTGTCGGAGGCAGTCCGGGGTTCGACTCCCTGTGTCTGAATGGTAGATCTTGTAAGTTTTTCTTTCTATTTCAGACTTGCCTCAAGAAATCCTCGTGCTCCCGGATATAAGATGAATTGGTGCCTGGCGCGCCTCCATTCCTGAACGGTTCACGTGGGAGCTCGGGTTCAATGTTCGACTTCAAGGTGCAGTTGATGTTGAATTACGTACTTGCCGTCTGACTCGGAACGAGCTGCGCGCTTCCAACCGCCCACGAAATTGCATGCTTCAACAGACCGGGACCCAGATAGACACTCACTCGGGCTTGGTGTACTCCTTTGATCCCGGGGTTCGGCTCCCCGGAATCGAATGTGAACACTGGATCTTTTCATTTTTCTTTAATCGTCTCAGAAATCCTACACCCACTACAGTGCGGAGGTAGACAAAAAATCGGACATTGTGTAGGGTACGCCACCTCTATTCATGAGATGGAACACCCCAATCGGAGGCAGTCCAGGGTTCGATTCCCTGGGTCCGAATAAGGTAAGATTGTGGGTCGTTTTTTCTCAACTCAGCAGCAGGAAAACACGCACATGTGCAGTTCCGAGTCAGACAAAGAATCGGACCGGACATTAATTGAACATCCCAGTTTGTCGGTTAAGGTTCATATTATTATAAGACAGCTCGATCACAAGTTCGTCCAACTTCTGCGACGTCGGAATCAGCGCACATGAAAACCGTTTGAGAATTTACCCCGCAAAAGTGGATATATAGGCTGGTCCAGTTCTATGTAAGGCAATCAGACATGGTGTACGGTTACACCGCCTCTATTGGTATCCGTGATGATTCTTGATCCATTTGTGGGAGGCAGTCCGGGGTTCGACTCCCCGTGTCTGAGTTGGTGGACTTTCCTGGAATTTTCTTTCTTTTTCAGACTCGCCCCAAGAAATCCTCGAGCTCCCGGATACAAGATGAATTGGTGCCTGGCGCACCTCCATTGAGTCCTGAACGGTTCACGCGGGAGCTCGGGTTCAATAAATGTTCGACTTCAAGTTGAGGTTGAACTTGCCGTCTGACTCGGAATGAGCTACGTGCTTCCAACCGCCCACGAAATTAATATTGCATGCCTCAACAGACCGAGACCCAGATAGATGACAATCAATCGGGCTTGGTGCACTCCTCTGATCCTTTGTCTAGAACTAATTGTCAGAGGCAGTCCAAGGTTCAACTCCCTGTGTCCGAATGGGATGGGTCGCAGTGGTTATCATTTTAAATTTTTCTTCTTCTTCTTCTTCTTGTCTTTTTCAGCCGCCCCAGAAAATCCTACACCCACTATAGTTCTGAGGTAGACAGGAAATCGGACATGGTGTAGGGTACGCCGCCTCTTTCCTTACATGTTTCCATGCGTAGTCGCAAAGTCGGAGGTAGTTCGGGGTTCGACTCCCTGTGTTCGAATGATCAAATCAGGGTGGGGTAGTTTTTTTCTCTCTCTCTCTCTCTCTACTTGGCTGCAGGAAAACACACACTGTATTAGCGGTTCCGGGGTAACGAGAAATGGGACATCGCACAGCTTATCTTGTTGGTTGACGTTCAGCGAGGTAGCTCGAGAATCACTGCACACCAAAACTTTGGAGAATTTGTCTTGCAAAGCGCGTGCAGGATCAGCGCATTTGAGAATTTGCTGAAAAAAGTGCGTGCGTGAACACAGTAAATCCTTGAATCGAAAAGTGCACGGCGTGCCTGTGAGCTTCACAAACTCTGTGAACCTCGTGAACTTCCTTATTTGGCAGGGTCTGGCTTCAAAGACATGCGCCCTCTCGACGTGCGCTACCCTCGGCATCGGCGGCAGAAAAAACATTAACCCCATTTTATTAACTAATTCTACTGGGTATACCGTACCCGTACCATTGTCTGCGACGACGGGCAGCCCACCCGCCTGCGACAACATGACATTGCTATCTGGTAGGGAACCGAGAGTGCACGGGAACTGCGAGATACAGTGGGCTGCGCCGGCGCGCCGGCGGCGCGCGGGGACAACGCAAAGATCAAGGACCATGGGTGTACCAGCAAGCTTGCCGGTAAGCGGGCCTGCCTTGTCCACGCGTGATGCTGGCGTTGTGACGGCGGCCGCGCTCAACGTCAAGGCGAGGGGGTCGCGGACGTCGGATGGCGGTCGGATAGGGCGTTGTGAGCGTTGTATTTATAGCCAAATCCTGTCGACTCCGAGCATTTATCTGGGGACGGGGTCGGGCACAGAAGACGGTAGCAGGTATTTCCCTGTGTGGGCAGCATTTTTGAGCTAGGCGGGAGTGGCGAAGAGCAATAAACACGGCGGGATGGTGGACGGGATGAAGAGGCGGGTGTGGCTATGGCGACCAAACACTCAGCAGTTGACGGACTTCACCCATCACTTCACGCAGTTCACGTACTTCACGTAGTTCACGGCGAACTTCGTGAACTTTCTGATATACGTATGTTCTCCGTGAACAGGTCCAGTCGTATGTAGAGAAATCGGACATTGTGTAGGGTACACCGCCTCTATCCTTAAGTTGGATGCGTAAAGTCGGAGGGTAGTTCAGGGTTCGACTCCCTGTGTGCGAATAAGGACCTAGCAAGTCACCTTTTTTCTCAACTTGGCTGCAGGAAAACGCGCACACCTGTAGCCAACCGGTAGCAGATCCGAGGACGGGGGATCGGACATAGTGCACATTGAGCATCTCGACTTGTCGTACAGGCTGGCTGAGGTTTGTTCCGCGACACAAGCGTTCGAGAATTTGTCCCGGAAAAACGCGTACACGGGCAGGTCCAGTCCTGGGTAGAGAAATCAGACATGGTGTACGGTTACACCGCCTCGGTCCTTAAGGATGCAACTTGAACAAACTAGTCGGAGGCAGTCCGGGGTTCGACTCCCTGTGTCTGAATGTGGCATCCGCAGTTTTTTTATAGCGGATTCTCAGAGTCCGCGCACGGCAAAGATGAGCTCGAGGCCGAGTATTCCCCCGCCATGAGCGAACCTGGGCGGAGGTGCTCTGTCCACCAGTGCGGACAAGCGGTTTCAGTTGAGTTCTTGAACTACTGGGGTCTGAAGAATTGTGGTCGGCAACGGCAATTGGCATGGCTGTCCTCAGAACCAGAAGGCTCTCGACTATCATTCCGGTACAATTTCCATTCGTCGTAGAGGTGCCAAGTTGGCACGTAGGGTCAAGAAACTCTTGGCTCATAGAAACTAATGGACCCTGGGATGCCCAGGGTTAAGTTCAAAGTTGGGAGATCTAGTAACGACTCCGAGACGAGACCAAAATATTGAGAACAGCATTGAGAACAGTTGAAGCGCTGAAGCGCAGCTGAAGCCCGAACCCCGAGATCAAAAAAAAAAAAAACCATCTTCTATGAACTTGAACGGCAATGACTCAATTAGAGAACACGCCAAGAGCAAGGATGGACATGTAGGAGACGCGAATCAGGAACAGTGGAGACGTGGCTGTGCTTAGGCCTTTGTTCTTATTTACACCCCTTGTCTTCTCCTCCTCCGCACTCGTTGCAGACACGCCGCTTGTCGTCTTCCCCCGACAGTAAAAAGTCGTCCATTCGTTCTCCGACTCCCACCATCATGTTCTCCACATTCGCTGTTCTCCTCGCCACAGCCGCTGCAGCCCAAGCAGTCAGCCCCTTTCAATCTCCCTTTACCTGTTGCTCATTCGGTTTCTAGGCCTCGTCGTCGGCCTCTGCGGCTGCTGCATCCTCCACAGCCAACCCCTACATCCCCGCCGGCATCAGCGACGCTTGCTCGACCTACCTTGAGGGGCTCAATACCGATAAGGATCTCGCCCACATGCACGTCGTCCATACGCTCCGCGACGGCTGGCTTTGCGCCTGGAGGGAACCTGACCAACGCAAGCAAGCAGCAGGTCACCGACACCCTCACCACCATCTGCGCCTCATCCTTCACTGCCTCGTGCCCCCAGAACCTCATCACCGGCAAGCTCGCCTCGTTCCAAACCGCGTGTAGCGCCGAGCTGGTGACCGCGCCCAACAAACAGGTCAAGGTCATCTACGACACATTCTACACCCTGCTCCCCTTCCTGTCCGCCCTCTGCACCAAGGACAACAGCGGCGCCTGGTGCGTGCCGCAGGCCAACTCCACCGCGTCCTCCGCCCTTGCCCCCAACGTCGCGACCACGCTCGGCCGCCGTGGCGACACCACCGCGTACCTCCCCAACGCCGACACCCTCGGGAAGAACAACGTGCTCTTCCTCCTCTTGCAGGGCACGCTCGCGAAGGACCAGCTCTGCACCGACTGCACCGCCGCGGTGCTCAAGGCGTACATGCTCTTCGAGGCGAGCACGAACTACGCGCCGGGGCTCGCGCAGAGCCCGCTCCTTATCGGCCAGCCGACGCTGTACAGCTCGGTCATCAGCCCCGACATGTGCGGCCCGGACTTCCTGAAGAGCGAGGTCAAGGCCGCGGGGAGCCTGGGACAGGGCTCGGGCTCGAGCGGCGCACTGCCCGCCGTGCGCGCGGGGGGCGTGCTCGCCCTGCTTGCCGCCGGTGCTGGCGCCTTCCTCCTCCTCCTCTAGGCACAGGACGATCGCCCCTTTTCTCTCGCTCTTTCCCCCCGCCTCGCATACCTATTCATTCGTATATTCTCCCCATCCCCTTCGAGTCCCCGGTGATGCCACGCTATAGATATCATTCGTCTATCCGTCTATCTATGTGTTCTTGTTTCTTTTTTCTGGCTCGTCTGGTCAGATACGTAGATACACCACACCACACCACACGTCACCTAGCCTAGCAGTGCTAGCAGCAGCTAATGGATTTGATTTGATAGCCCTCAGCAGCTACGCTAAAATTCACTGGGGACCGTATGCTCGTGTTTGGCTGCATCATCTGATCCCGCAAAATGAGGTGTGCATTCGCGTGGATTTCTGTGCTAGCCAGCTCCTACACGTCTATCCCGGCTTGACATCGGGATTCTAATGTTTTCCAATGAATCCCGAAGATCCGTATAATCATTGGATTCCGAATGGAAACTTGGCAAATCCACTGGTTTCCATCAAATCCTCTGAACTTCGAGTGGAAATGATGCATCAATGTGTCGCAAAAGTCCTTTTTGGGAGATAAGTCGGTATAGGCCAGTATAAGCCGGTATAAGCCTGTAAGGTTTTTGGGGGGCCTATACATTTGATTATGGCGCTATCCTGACTTATAAGTACTTATGGAACTTATAACAGTTTATAACACCTTATAGCCCCTTACATTCGGCTGCCAGAAAAGCCAATACAGCTCCTTCCCATTTTATTCAGATCCGATCCTTCAGGTTGCCAAAAGAAATGAAAACAGATATTTATTCACAATTTAAACTACAATGCAGAGCATACCACTCCGTATTTTACGCGCTAAACTCTAACTGGTCACACATCAACGTTATAAGAGATAGACATTGACATACCACCAGTGACGCGAGGTAGGACAAGTGGCGCACGATGCAAGGCCAGCATCATGAAGGTACTGAGAAGAAATGAAGGGATGAGGAGACTCACCTGAGAGCTGCGGGCTGATCTATATGGTTGCAAAGTCAGCTAGCTATTAGGAAAAGGAACATTGGAATGCACCAGAGATAAGACGGTGGACCAGAAGATTATTGGCTGGTTGACGAGGTACATATGTGAGGGAAGGGAAGCTCACCTAAGGAGTGTTGGCGAGGTGTGCAGGAGAACTGGTGTTCTGATGCTTCAAGATCAGACGGCTGTCGGCAAGATGGGAGTAGCGACACACCAGTGCTCCTGGGGATATGGGGGACGAGAGACTGGGGAAGCGAACGAGACGGCGGTGTGGCGAGTGGTGGTGGTGGTTGAGAGGAAAGAGATGGAGTCACAGAGTCGCAGCTCCAGTGACTTATATTGCAGCAACATGACGTCACTTTGCTCCACACGGCGGCTGTACTATGCCAGATATACGCTGCTTCGACACCCACGTCTGAGCCTGAGAGAGAAACGTGAGAGGAGGCACCGCTGGTGAAATCATACCCAAAAAGCCACCTCAGTCGTGTTTGGTAAGGTGTAGTATGGCTTCGGAGCTCAGAAGGTTATACCCCCTTATAAGTTCTTATACTTCGGTTATAAGTTGCGTATAACTCGGCTGTAACCCGTCTATAAGGCGGCTATAAGCCTGTCACCTTCCCTAACCCCTTATAACCCAAAAGGCCCTTTTGCGACATGCCGGCCATATCAGCTGATGCCATCTGAGTCCATCGGAATCCAATGAATATACGCCCCATAGAATCCCGATGTCAGCCGGGATAGCAGTGTAGGACTGAATCGGACAAAGAGAAGTATTATGTAACTTACGTAGCAAGGTATGCTGAAAGATGCGCCATTTTTGCCATTGGTCCGGAAAATGCCGGGACCAATGGCAAAAATGACGCATCTTTCAGCATGCCTTTCTAAGTTAATACTTCTCTTTGTCCAGTGTGCATGGTTCAGGGCCTGAAGTACGGTGCGACCTATACAAAGGTCCGCGTTGTCGGGTGAGGCGGCAAGACGCCGTCGTGCCAAACACGAGCATACGGTGCCCAGTGCATTTCGCCGATTGCGCCCCAGTAAGCCGTAATACTAAGAATGCCAAGATGTGGAGCAGGGGACAGCTGACGGCGATGCACGCCAAGCGCGGGTATGTGATGATGACATACTTACATGACAGGCGAACTCCTACATATCCTATTTGGGATTCGCCCCCTAAGTATTAGACGGCCCCTAAGTCGTTCGATCCAAGCCAAGGTGAGGCCAAGGTGAGGCCTTAGAAGTGTGCGCCGGGTGCCAAGGCTCGACGGGAACGAGATGGGCGGTGGATGTCGATTGTCGATTGTCGATCAACCTGTCTGTCGGTCGAGACCCAACGCGACGCGACGCTTCGTTGTTCGATCGACGTGAGGAAGTCCGATGGGGGTGGAGGGAAGGCGGAGGCGAGAAAACGGAGAGGGATCTGTATTCCGAGTCGTAGCTGTTACATACATGAGCCTGGGAGTTTGAAGGGAAGATCTAGACGCAGGTAGGCAGGCAGGCTGCGCTGAAAATGCTGCAAAGTATGTATACAAAAGGAATCAACGTAGGGTCTTCCTGCCGGCCCTGCGAGGTTATCCCGGGTGCCTTGCCCATTGGAATCCCATTCCACAGCCGGGAATCTGGATTCTTTGAAACGGATGCTGCTGGCCATGGGTTCCTCCAGCCGGGTGAGAGAGTAGATTGGGGGTCCCGACAGCGCGAGTACGGTACTTGATACGTACAACCCAATCACCCGACTTGTGGATTGGGGATGATCATAATAGAAGAAAAAAATGATATCAAGCACGGCCACTCAGACACGGAACCCCGGGCTGCCTCCGAACAATCCCAACGGTAGTCCAATAATAGAGGCGGTGTGCCGCACACCGTGTCTGATTTCTTGGGCGTATTTGGGAGCTGTTGTGTGGTATGTCGGTGTGTTCTATTTGAAAAAGGCCTAGGTAGGTCGAAAAAAGCGATCGGGATGGGCATTCAGACAGAGGCAGTCGAACCCCGCTCAGAGCCGGTGCCTTGCCCATTGGAATCCCACTCCGGTGACTCCACACCCTAGAATCTGGATTCTCATGCTGCTGGCCATGGGTTCCTCCAGGCGCCGGGTGAGAGAGTAGATTGGGGGTCCCGGACAGCGCGAGCACGGTACTTGATACGTACAACCCACCCGACTCGTGGATTGGAGGTGGACACGGGGAGTCGAACCCCGAGCTGCCTCAGGACGATCGAAACGGTAGTCCAATGATAGAGGCGGTGTGCCGCACACCATGTCTGATTCCTGCTATGTATTTGGGGCTGGTACTATAAGTAGGTCAAGACGATCCGGGTGTGGGAGCTATCGACCGGGCGCTGCATGAAGACCGTCGAGGCGCACGGGCATTTCGTGCAGACGCTTGCGTGGGGACGGCAGGTCGTGGGCGGTGGCGCCGGGAACGACGGTGCGGCGAAGGTCGCGTGCAAGGGGGATGCGGCAGCGGCGGAGCCAAAGCTTATCAATAGGGGGTTTCAAAGTTGGGGCCCAACTTGAGCTCCAACTTGAGCTCCAACTTGTGCTCCAACTTGCGAAGTTGGAGGTCAAGTTGGAACCCCAAAATCCACAAGAGCTCGACTTGACATCCAACTTGATGCCCAACTTCTCCGAATTAGCCGAAGTTGGGTCTCGGGGCCTGCATCATCTCGCTTATGATACGCGATGCTTCGACTTGCGCGCACGTTTGCTCAGGTGTTTCACAGACAACGGCCCCAACTTGGGTTCCCGACTCCGCAAGTCGGAAGTCAAGTTGAAGGTCAAGTTGGGCCTCAAGCTGGGCCCCGGGTTTAACTTTGAAACCCCCTATTATGTTTTGGACAGGTTTTCAAAACGGACTTGCAATTCAATATTTATGTGATCAGACAGAACCCCCAAAATGGTCAAATATCAGTAAGAAACCGAGGCAGCGTACCACCGGATCTATCACCTAGCGCCGTGTGGCCCTTAGTCCTTCGAAGGCGAGTTCGGTATCAAGTATTTATTTTCTTGCGCAAGGTTGAAAATTGAACTATGTTCGGATACACCACACAGGGGGGTTGAACCCCGAGCTGTTCAGGCATCCGGAATACTCATATATCATGTCCGATTCCTCCTACCCGAGAATGACTTTCCTGGGCGCCGAGAGGGACTTTCGTTTTTTTATCCTTACGCTCGCAAGTTAGGCCAAAGTAACCGTCTCAAAAACCCGGGACAGGCAGCGTGTTGAAAGGATCGGTGGTCAGGTAGTACCTCTTGTCTCCCTGGAGGGTAAGTTCTGGAAGCATATCTTTTCTACGCGAGTTTTGTGGAAAGAATGATTGACTTTTTTCTGAGCTCCGCCTCGCCGAATGATGTGCCGAGATGGATTCTACTTCGGCACACTTCGGCAGGGAATGCCGGGCAAGTTGAACAGCTTCCCGAAATCTGAAGCTTTCGCTCAGTACTCACAGGTAGGATTTCAGGTCCAAATTCCTCTGTGAGGTTTGGATCATGAGAATCTAGTGAAGCTCAGTTGGTTTTGAGCTGAACTTATTTTCTGCCGAGAGCTGGCGATTGTCTCTCTAAGACACTGTATATCAGTGCCAACTCGTTCGATATACATGCAATTCACTCCAGAAGTTGATACCCGGCGGATGAGTGTGTTTCAGACAGGTTGGCTGTCTTGGATCTCCAGTATTGCACCTGCGCCTTGCCTTGCTACCCCTTCTGTCGTACATCCATTCATAATTGACCGACTCACCTGGATCAGGCCCTGCAAATTAATCATTCCTTCATATGACGTCGGGAACATATTATCTCCGTCCCTTATCTCAGGGTTGCCAGGTCCAGACCTATTAAATGCGGAACAACCCGCCATCCAGATTTTTTGTGGAGTGTGCTTAAGCTTGTACTTGGGTGAATTGCCGAGAATGCTTCATCTTCTGTTGCAGGGAAATTTGTTCGGGCCCTCGACCCGAGTGTGTGCGATCGCCTCGGAGGCCAGTATTTTCAGGCCTCGGAACGCCGGGACAGCGCCGACTTCAAGCCTGGAAAGATAGACCTCCATCCAGGTACGCCTCGGTGCATCAAAACGACAATTTGAAGGGAAGCTTGATTTCCAGATTGTTTCCAGCTCAAGGACTGTGGAGGAACTCATCTCCGTCGTTCTCCGCGACAATTCAAAACCTTATCTGAAGATGCCAGAATTTTTGGGCCCAGACATGGGAAGCGACGGTTGGTTCGAAGTCGTTTAATCTGCACCTCGGAAGTGTCCGGGCGGTTCTATTTCCTCGGTGTTTGACCACAAGTTTTTAGCTCAGCAGCCCGACGTGTGACTCGGGGCGAACATTGCTCGAAATATGGATAATGGCTGGGAGGTACTGGCGGGTTTCCCCTTAAATTTCAGGGACTACGATTCTACGAACTTACTTCAGGATTGTTCCTAGTACGCTAATTCGCGTTTATAAACTCCGAACTGGAGATATTTGCCGTTCTCTGCTTCTTTGTCGCGGGGGTTTATAAACACCTGAGAAGTAATACACGTAATTTTCTCGCTTTTGCCCGACATTGGGTGATGACATCCCCGATGACGAAGTTTGTCCTGTGTAATCGAGACCGCCGTATGTATTTCGGGGCCATTTAGAAGTAACGCGTTTTAGATCTGGAATATGACCCTCCCGACGCGAAACTGGAAGAACTTTGACCAGTATCTCCGCCATACCCCCTTGTCGCTGGGAATAGACAGCTTATCAACACGACAATCCAACGAGTCAACAGCGTTCACCGTCCAAATATATATATTGTCTGAATAGATCTCTTCAAGACTATTGATAGTTCAACGGTCAACTTCCAGGTGCGTCTTGTGTTTTCGCGCCATCTCCAATCTGTGAGCTCGAAAGACTCGGTATTGACATTTTCGTCATGCCGTAGACGCGGTGGTTTTCGGCAACCTTGAGCGGTATCGCTTGTCCTGTTCCAACAAATTTTGGCGGCACACCTGGCAATTAACTTCGAGCCTGGAGCGACTAATTTCGGGAGCGGTTGAAATGAAAACATGTGCATTCACCTACTAGTAGTCTCTCCTAGACAGATGCTTCAACATTAATGATCTCGTACTTCGATATATCAACACCCGTCCAAGTTGATGTTCACCGTTCAAGTTTTCCGCCCTCGAATCGCTCTGTCGCATTGCGCACTACAAATTTCCAATCTCATCGGATCCGTAGGCCGCGTGAATCCGGTGTGGCCGTTGTCCCCTAAATTACTGGTGGAGATGAAAGGCCTTCCATTTCCAAGTAACGTCCGGGCCCACAATATATTGGGTCCAGGCAATTATGTACCCTGAAGCGAGTGCCTGGGATTGGCTCACATTTTCAATGATCTAGGCCTTCAAGACGACAGGACGCACCGGGTGACAATCCTAGCATGATGTAAGGGTACTAGTTCTAATTGGTTTACCCGATTTGCACGGGCTTCCCTTTCTGCGCTAGCCTGCCAATCGACATGCTGGCAACTAAAGTAAAGTCGGTGTTCGAAAAGCTGTCGGCTTGAAACGAGTTCAGTCACAGGGACAACGACATTAATTTCTCCAGCGCGCAAAACTTTATATTAATTCAGAGACTTGAGCGGCGTACTACTGGCCGCCCTTCATCTTAACGTTGAAACCTCAGGCCGGTTGAAAGTGGAAACACTGACAAACCAATCCTAGGGTTCACTAGCGGTTCAGCGGATCGTGAGCGAACTGCAAAGTCTGAGACGTGATCTGCCCCCGGTAGTGATGCCGCGAGGGTAGATCGAGGGAGGTCGAGGTGATGGCCCATCAAAACTCGGTTCAGCTCGAGGCACCTTGAGCTGCATCTGGAAAACACCTAGTACCTACCTAGGTCTTGTAAGGGTCCCCTAGGCTTCTAGACCCCTAGGCACCCCCCCTTTCCAAGAACGGCTGCCTAGAATAGTATTCTCTCCATAGAATCTCTAGAGCCCGAGACGTCTAGAACTCGAGAGCTTCCTAGAGCTCCTAGAGTCGGGCTCCACCTAATACGCCGGCATCTTTGATGGTTTGCGACGGCCGCGATCAGTTGTCGGATTCATCGGACTTTCATCGGACTTGTTTCGAGTTGCACAAAAAAAAATGAGAAACCAAATAATATTTAGTTCTAGGGCTACAGAATACATAGTAAAAACAACAAGACATAGTTCCCAGTCCACAAGCATCAGAACTAAGTGTCGTGGGGCATCAGTGAATATTGTGATCATGAATGTGATTGATGAAAGTTGCCGAACATCGCCAGCGGACAGAAGATCACGGCGTCAAGTGGGGGGGAGAGCACAGCTCCCAGGAGCGGCCATGAGATTTTTTTTGACCAATAACGAGCTTGTACAGTAGCATAAGACAAAATGTACTTGGGAAACTCTTGATGCAAGACTTGATGACTTGAGAATGAGGCCTCAGGCTTGAGGGGCGGGACTTGGCAGGAGCAGCACAGTTGAGGCGGACTTGAAGGCAAAGTCGATGGTAGTAGTGGGAAGAAGGGAAGAAGTGCGATGATATTTGATGGTGTCCACTCTTTATAACTTGCACAGGCGCCGGTTGCGATGCTTCCATGAACCGAGTTGATTGTGTCTGGGGCATTGATTCCAGGTAGAATGCGATAGAGAAAGGGTGAGTATCTAGAACAGGATGTCTATGGTAGAGATGAAACTCTCAAAAGCTCTAGGAAGATAAGCGAGATCTAGGAATGTCTAGTGAGACACCGCCACTCTAACACGTGGGAGTATTTCTAGCAAAGAAAAACCGATTTGCAGATGTGATTCGAGGTGGCTTCCCTAAATGGAAATTCAGTGTCCTACGGCTGAATGACTCCTGAACGAGGATCTTGAAGTCAAAACATGGGTCAGGTTGGGTGATAAGGACATAAAAAATGTTTTTAGACGGTTTTTTTCGGCCACAGAGAATTTTTGAGGTCGTGGAGGGAAACCGAGACCTGCCGTCATCTACGTCATCTGCCTACCGTGAAAGGAAATTTGTTTTGATGGTGCTCGGAGCTGGCTCGAGCCAAGGTGAGTTCCCATCAGCTCGAGGTGCCGTATATAGTAACAGTCCGAGGTGAGGCGGTAATCAGCTCAAGCTACCTCCACCTTGCGGCATCACTAGCCCCCGGGATGGCGTATTTCAGGATATAAAAGTGAATCCATACCAATATTTTGGGCCTGAGCGAAAATCAAGTAACCTCCAAGTTCGCCGGCATGGATTTGTTGAATCTATTATTATCTTTCTGTTTTGATCTGCTTCCATTCACTGCGCCTATTTTACTCCAAACGATATGATGCCAGAAAAGAATTCAAGAGGAGAAGTGAGTTCGAACAACTGTTGAACTGCCAGATGTGAAACAAGTAACATTCAGACCGGCGTCTGTCGAATATTGGGTCCGATGTTGATGTCGACGCGCAACTCGAACAGCCGTTTCAAAAATAGTAATACTTACAGTACAAGACGGGCCGCCGCTTTGCTCCGGCAGGTGGGGGTAGTTTCTCCTAGACAGACATTACAAACGGTTGAACCTCATACCTCGGTAGTTTGTAAGGTGGGGGAGGGGACGAAAAAATATGATTTCCAAACAACTGGACGAAGTTCAATCATTAGAAGTACAACATCTGAGGGGAGCGGCGATGTAGAGGCAGGAAAATGAGCTGGGCTCCTGCGGAACTGGATTAATTTTACGTAGGAATTCCCAGTATCTTGCCAATGACGCAGTAGAAGCAAAGTGCGGGTAAAGGAGGGTGGAGCAGCAAAATGAAATGGATTGAATTCCGTAAAAGGACGAATATGCTGTCGCAGATTGCAGGCGAGAACATATCAAGAGGCATGCTGAGAAACTCAGACGATCTTTGAGGCAAATGAAATGAATGTCCTGGCAGTGGAAAGCGCCAAAAAAAATCGAACAAAGACCGGGAATAGCCTTATTTCAGAAGGAGAAATACATCCACGTTGACGCCCAGAATGAGAGGGCATAGCCAGCACCGACCTTCTAGAAGCACAAACAATTTGCAGCAGAATAAACCGATCGAGCACGGGCCAGTGTTGGGAAGTACGAAATATTCAATGGGAGAAAGCCGTGCACAGCCTGGAACCGGGACACTGCTATTTTATAGATGTTTCGGTGATACGGCTACAGTGAGAACTTTGCGTGAGAATGGCCGCGGCACAGTAAGAAAACTGCTGCGAGAAACTGTGGTGGTTTGCGGATTGATGAACCGATGGTCAGCTGAAGAAAACCTACCCATTCGCACCGGAATGGGGATGGTACACCAATGGGGCAAGCCAACACGACATGCAGGAGAAGAGGAGAGGGAAAACAAATGGAGATAATGCTGTATGGAGCAATTGCAAGTGGTTGAACACGAGACGGACCGCAGTGGCAAGAAAACACAGCAAAAGGCCATATGAAAGGAGTTAAATAGAGAGGATGGGCAGAGGAGGAGGGAAAGAGCAAGAATATATGGGAAAATAGCACAGCTGAGGAGCCATTTGCTTAAAAAACGGTGGAGTGTTGCTCCATCATTTGTGCTTACCGCTTTTCGCGGCCGCGGCATCGGCTAAGCTCGGTTAAGCTCGACCCCAGCGCTAGCTCCACATCTGCAAAATCGTGTTGTGCCTCTCTCGTTGACTGTTGGCTTGTTTTCAATGGTTATTTTGAATATATCTAGAGGGTCAGACTCAAGGAAGTGCAAGTCAAAGTTTCGAGAGCCCATTGGTTGTTTTCGAGGAGTGGCCGGAGATGCAGCCACAAACCAATGTCAGCAAACCAGCATCAAAACCCGTACACTATTTTTGAAAACGGCTGTATCAGATTCACTTTAGGTTGTGCTGGATTCCGAATCGAATTTAAAGATCTCAGCTTTGATTTTGACCCCCACTGGAATTGAAGCTGATTTAACTTCAGTTTTGCATTTCAAGAGACTTCAAATGCCAGCCGAGACTTTGCATTTCGACATCAACGTCGGACAATATATCCCCCATATACATCTGTCTGGGGCATTTTGCTGCCCTAGGCCTGTGGATGCACATGCTCAACATTACCGAATATATGACCATCCGATGTTGGTACCACAACTCAAAGTATCACCAGCATTCAACTGAACTGATTCAACCGATTTCAGTGTTGATTTCAGCCCAGCTCAAATGGAAGGCGGTTCCAGTATCTGAGGTCTGCTTTTAGTTCACCTGAAGTCTGACTTCATACTCAAAATTTCGAATTAGATTTCAGGATATCAACGTCGGGCCGCCCAATATTCGGCCCAATACCGATCGGTCGCTTTTTTCGGTGAATCCGTGCCCGCCGTCTTTCGCGTGGTGAAGCACGTTCGACGATGGATATATTTAGCCCAGGCCAGCTGTTCCGAGTCTGCGAGATGAAATGCCTCCGATCCCGGCATGCCACGCGCCACGTTTGATGGAACTGCGCCCACTAACATGAAGCCGGACAAACGTCTGGCCGTATTCGGAATCCGCACACCGAGCCTGATCTGGAATCAACGCGATGTTTTCATCGCGGGAGAAGATCAGCCCCGCGGGATGCGTGGTCATCTTCATCCTTGCTCTCAGTTCCGTAGTACACTAGATCGGGACGCTCCATGTGGCAGCCAACCTCGCCGCTCAGATGATTGTGACGCTTTGGGTTAGAGTCGGGGGAGTCACCGTCGTTAGTGGGTCTGAAGTGGACGACCAACAAATCAATGAGCCGATAATACAAGTCCATCTCACCCGACTGTCAACTCCGTGATAACTGAGGCATGTTGAACCCAACTTGGATGGGTGATGCCTCCTAATCAATAGGCCCTGTGGAGGCTCGCGTACTCCACAAATTTCATGTCCGTTATAGCTGGAGGTCAACAATAATAATTGAAGGGAAGAAAGGGGGACTAGTCTAACCGACGGCCAGTCCATTTTGTGTTGTTCCTGCGAGGAAGCGTCCAACGTGGTTAGATATGGATTCAGATTTTCTGGGACATTCCGAGCCCCGGGCCGGCCGTCTGTAAAATTGAAATATGCCGCCGGGCGACGCAACATTACAACGGCATCCAGGGCGAACCGGCCCACTGGACCGACTACCGCTTGAATATGTAGGTGTCACCGTTTGACAGCTCTTCCTGCCAATGTCCCGTTGCTGTGGCGCATTTAACGGTCTTTTCTTTTGAGAGAAGTTGTAAACGCCGAAACGGAAACATCCGGGCCCTGAAACGGGGTTAGGCGTGATGACCTATGTGAGGTTTTCTCGCTAGAGTTTAATGGGCGCTTGGCCCTTTCTTGAGCACATGGCTCTGGGAACATCTCTGTATCGAACCGCTCGCGTAGCTTGGGGAAGTGATGGCCCCAAAATTTACGAAGCTGTGACAAGGCTACACACAATCGCAAGACGTTGAACCAGTCAGTAAGTTCCGGCATGTATTCCGACGAGTTACGGTACAATTGAACCATTCTTGACCCTGCTTTCTGAGTTCCAAATTTGCATCTCAGCCCCAATTTTCATTCTCCGCGGCGTATTTAGCCGAGCGTGATCGAGGCCGAAATCGCGCACATTACTCGATGACGTCGACGCTTTACAGCACTTTCTCGCGATCTCCATGCTCATATCATCTCACTGCAGGCGCAGATCGTGATCACCCTGGAAACATCTTCACTCTTTCCGCACTAGGCTGCCGGAAATTTTACGAAATTTCGAAGATGCGCCTCGAGTGCTTCTATACTAGCGGTACCACCATCTCCGTGACATCGGCTACCTTTGACGAGACATGGACGGAATCTTCAATCGATATTACCGGTATGACGCAGGTGCTGCGATTGCCAGAAACTGGTTTTTCTCCCAATGCCATGCCTCCGGCACGGAATACGTTGGCATTTATCTTTGTTTTCCCTGTTCTTTTCGCTGAAGCATGCAAACAAGAACCACTGACTTGAAACATTCATCCAGAGGTAAACTTCCACGGGTGCTGTCGTTGCACACGACCTCATTCTCCGGGTTGGCATAGAGGAAACTGCGGTGCATCGTACGCCACAAAATACTTTCGTCACGGGTAGCTCTTCCCAACCACCATTAACAACTCAACATGTTCAAACAGCGGACAGCCTTGAGCCCGCCACAAATCTTTCCTTGATACGCCACCCATGCTCTCCTCGCCACATCATCAGGCCCTGTCGGCATGAACGACCCCGTCTACACAATATCCCGTTGTCTTACGTATCTTGGCAAGGCGGCCGCGCAAAAACGTATCGCCCCTAAACCAGTCGGGACGCCGGCGGCCGTATTCTCGGAGCACTTGGCTTTCGTGTGCGAAAGGAGTTGCCCCTTAAGCCTTCCAGCTGGACCGTCCGCATGGACCCCTCAGTCATTTCGCAAACTGACGTTCGAGGGAATGACACAATGCGGCCTGTTGATCAAAATCAAGAAGGTTGAGTCCCGTGCAGACCCTCTGGGTTCTCAGGGCGATAAATCGGGAGGGCGTATTAAAGAGTCTGAGGTTCGTTTTGTTTTCAGCTCTCACTTTTACAGCAATTCTGCGATTTTCCGAAGAGGTCGAAATGTCAAGAAACATTGAGATGACATCGCGTATCTGGGAATCTGAATTATTCGCGAGCGGATCCATGTTCTTCCTCGACGTGTTCAGTATACGGAGTTTGCCGTATTTTCCCAGCCCAAGATCTCCCAAGATTTAGCAAATGCTTCGCGGGATAACGGGCTAACGGTTTCAGGGGCACCTGTCTGCGGGACCGCATCCCGACCGGAAATTACCTCGTAAATTGCAATGGAACGGAATATATCAATGTTCAGCGTTAGAACAAGTTCGGCCTCGAGTTCGCCTCGCACAACTTTGAATACCACCCGGCACTCCCTCGATTCGGAATCCTAATGTCGCGACCCTCCTTAATTTGAGAAAGCGGGTAATGGTAATAGAAGCCCACATGGTTCCTGTGCCGGCAGTGCAGGAAAAGGCGCAGTTCCGAACGCACAGCCTAAGGTACAAACGCAGGGTTTTTTCGCCCCGGCAAAAAGCGGGCTCAGCGAGTGGATTGTACGACGGGAAACGGAACTCGGATATTCGCACAAACTGAAGGTAGATGGCAACCTTCGGCCGAGCGCGAGACGGACAGTTCACGTCGGAGATAATTTATCATTTGTGCACACAGCAACTGATAATTCTGTACATTTTACTGCATAGCTGCCGCTCGTTTGCTCATGCTGAAAATACCGTGAACCCCGCACGAGTCGCCGGATGATGATCGAAAGGTACCAACCAAGGCTGTCCCGTAATGCAGGCGACCTTGGAAGATCCATGTTTCAGACATCTCCCCGAATTCGCCATGCTGTTACCGCGGTCGTCGGTCTTCGCTATTCGTGAGAGGATGAAGGGACCTACGGGTCGTCGAGTGAACACAACCAGACCGTCGTCGTCGACCTTTCCAGTGAAATTAAACCCGCCGGATCCCCACGCATCCTCGTGGTTCTGCAGCGTCTGCAAGAAAATAAGCCAGAGATAGACAAGAACCTAGGACGATAACGTACCCGACCTACGAGAACATGGTCCCGAACCAATTCGTGTTGTAGATCTTCGCTGGGAATGAACTTTTGAAATTCGCATTGCATCGGTGTTCGGCACAGAAAATCAGACAAAATAGGCGTTTTAGGCACTGGGTTCCCCAAGGAAACGCAAGATATCTGAAAATAAACGTGGGTTGGGCTGGAAAGTTCCGGAAAAAAACTCAACCTACCATCATCGAGCCTTCCCAAACCCCTGTGAGCGACGCCGCCAGATGCGCCGGACGCACACGTTTCTCGCTGGGAAAATTTGGAATCGCGAGGATGTCAGATATCCACGGATCAAGCTCAACGAAATTTAAAGTTGTTGTAGCCGAGGTCTGGGCCGCCAGCGCCATCGGTCTCCGAATGTCAGAAAATAACGGTGTAACAGCACGTTGGAAGGCGGGTGTAGTCTTCGGCAGTCGGGCCCGAGCGATTCTCGGCGGTAGCAATGGCGCGCGTTGCCGGGAGATGGTACGGGATTTGGAGAGGCACCGCCTCTTTGAGCGCGAATATCAAAATTATTGCGGCATTGGAAGGCGAAGGTAGACGTGGTGGGCGTATGCGAACGTTTATAGCGCCTTAAAACCTCGTCCCCAGAGTCCTCAATTCCCACGTGCGGCAGCGCAGGTGGCGCGACAGACCGGGCTTGAGCGACGGGATTGGGTTTGAATACAATGGAAGGAGGTTGTGAGGTAGAATGTGGTACCCTCGATTCGGACGTCGAAACGAAGGGACGTAATAAGGTGACCAGTGTGCTCCGGACTTCTGGATTTTCCGACAATATATCCTCTAGGGCCTTAGTCAATTTCGGAAAGCGGATAGCACTGATGGGTGGAAAGGAACACGTACGTCGTGACACACCCAGGCAAAGCAGCCAGATCACCAAACTCTGGATGTCGCCCTGAGACGTCACATCCATATCCACTCTCAGATAATATAGAGCGAGCTTGACGATGAATTGGGGGAAGTACGCCTCGGAAAGGGGAGGGCATAGTCCCTCCTCCGCTACTATCCATAGAAGCGTCCACAAGTCCTGGCGGAGTTCCGGGAGAGAAATGTCGAGGCGATGACACCGGCGGAGCGCGCGGCATCGTCGAACGAGCTCGTTTGAGAGCGATGAATCCGTGTGCTGGTTGGAGACAAGGCTGCCCCTATACCGAAGTTTAAAGATGGCGGCATACAGGTGCGGACTAGAATGGATGTTCAGGCCCTCGTAAATGGCGCGACAAGTGGACAGAAGGGAGCAGAGATCCACGGGCGGCCCGCAATGAGATGAGGCACCTGCGAGCGCGATATGCTGAAGGACGTCCTGAGGGATACGCTCGAGGAAGGAAAGCATCCTGGAAAATTGCCAGATACTCGCGACTCGTAGTGCATTTTAAAGGTCGCGCCATCCCAGTATTCACGAAACAACATGTTAGTCGGGTTGGAAAAGATCGCCGTACCCTGCTTTCGGAAGTCCCCGGTTAGCGAACCGGGTGGGAATCATCTAGATTCAGATCTGCCATGACCCCCCCGCTATTCCTCAGTTGGAGCAGACTTGAAGGGCCTATCGCCGAAGTAACCTTATTAATATCTTGACAACGAGTCTCGTCTACCTGGACCCACTGCGATATTTATTATCGTTGGATGATGCCAATGATAGGCGGCGCCAAATAATTTATCGTACGCACCGAGTGTTGCCAAAGTAAAAGTTAATGAATGTACGACGCCGCGACTTGCACCTGGTCTTGGAACCCGCGAGCATGGACGTGTACGTACTGCCTCAATAGACAGACTTGCGGACAAGGGGCAGTGGCATGGAGTTCCTGGAGTAAACAGACGCGCTTGCATCGGGCTTATCTCCGTTCTTTGACGGAGTTTTGTCAGGAAGAGTTTCGGAAATGAAGTGCAAGAGTTGCCCGTCGACCGATCACCATTCAGACCAAGTATGTGGATAATCATCACATTCACAATGCATTTCAATACACGATCGAGAGAGCGCTCTCCCGGCAAGACTATTTATATTGCCTACTCAAAGTTCTGTCAAAGCACAGCTCATGAGATTGCGTTGAAATTAAAAACAGTTGTCGACGTACTCTGCATGGCGGCGACATCCGTGCTCTGGACGTAGTCCTCGAACTCGGTAATCTTCTCCTCGAGCTCGGCAACAGAAACCAGCTCATCCTCTGTTGCGAGGCTCGTATTAGAACGCATGAAGTGAAAATACTCTACATACCGATGACGAGGTTTAATCTAGATAAATACCGTATGAGTTAGTACGAAAGATATCAAGCGAGTAAAGAACTTGAACTTGCCTGAAGTTTCTTGATTCCTAGGGTAGGGATCACGACGATTGTCAGCCCAAAAGGTAGCCTCGACGGGAGAAAGTATTGTACCGTAGCCGATAGGGAGGAACTGGTGGCCACCCCAAACAAGCCCGTCTTGCTTGATTGACTTGACCGCTTCTAGCAGCTTATTCATGTCCGTTTCGTCGTCCCAGGGCTTGACGTCGAGTATAACGATGGACTAGATAACAGGTCAATAAGACTTGTCGCGATTTGGCAGTAACTGACGGACCTTGGCCACCGTCTTCGGCTTGCCGGCCTTCTTCTTGGTGTACTCCGCAACACGCTCGGCCTTGAGCCTCTCAGCTTCGGCGTCGTCCTCGTCATCGCTTCCGAAGAGATCGACTTCGTCGTCGTCCTCTGCAGCGGGGGCAGGAGCAGGAGCAGAAGAAGCGCCTAAGAATGCTTCGCCGGCGGTGCTGGAGCCGGCGAGAGAGGCAAACTCAGAGGTGTACGATTTGATGTGAGTGTACCACCTGGCGACATGGGGATTTGACTCCGCACTGGGCGCCGATGAGATCGCCTTGAAAACTTCTACATCAGCCTGGGAGGCCGTGTATCTGAATGAAATGAATATCAGAAACCACCCAGAAAATATGAGACGATAAAGGGAATCAGAAAGCTAGGTAATAAAAATTTTCGGCATTTTTTGGTAGCGGTGTCTAGTCGCTTCTTGGAAACACGGACCATAGCAAAATCATCATGAAAATGGGGGTGAAAGAGGATATACTTACCCCTCGACGTATGAGCGGGAGGCAAGGTGCTGCTCGAGCTTGGTGAGGTTGGCCATCGATGAAGGTGAAGAAAAAGTGACTTGAGTGCAATCATCAATGCTTTGTCAGCTCATCATATTTTTTCAACTCCGACTTCCTTCTGCAAGTTCTTGACTCTTGAGCTCCTTATGCACCACTTCAAAGTTACTTACGCTCTTTTACCTCACTCGTACTGCTGTACCGCTAGAAAACTTTGGCGCGCAGACTGTTCCTCTCGCCAGAGCCCTGGGATCCTGTGCATGAATATTAATGCAACTCTGCCCAACTCAAGCCAAATGTATTTGCAGCTCCTTGGGGTCGAATGAGTGCGTGCAGACGCATGATCCCTTATCCATGCGTGGCGCGGTGTCTACGATTCCTGAATATCCTCGACAAGGGATCCTCCGACGAAAACGCGTCTGTCTTTTTTCGTTCGACGCCACGGTCCACAGCGCGACATTCGGAATGTTGCCACACATCGTTGTCCAAATTTCAAGTTGAGCACGGCCTTCTCTCGTGGCTCTCATTTGTACAGCTTACCGCTTTAATTTCCGTCGGGCATTCAAAATTCTTCCTGCTCCGAGTTGGCTCCGGGCCTCGAGCCGAACCACACTCCTACATCGGCTTCCTCTTCTGTGGCCACCATCCGAAGTTATCCGGTCTATCTTCGACAGTGACGTTGGGCTCCTTCAACAACGGCGAGTCTTCTCATATAAAATTGATATGGAGCGCGCAGCCGCTGCGCTCGTGATGATTGAACTAATTAATGTCTCTGAGGTTTCTCCTATCTTCATCGTTCCGAAAGCTCCGCCCGTTGACGGAGATGAGGAATGCGTGGCACTTGTTGATTCGCAAGACAATATCTAAAGTTATCCATGTAGATTTCGTCGAGCGCGTGCCGTTATGGGCAAGCTTTAGCGGCAATCCCATTATGACCTACTGTTCTCCAAAAGCATAATTTCTGGAGCCGGTCCGATTTGTGGCTGGTGCTGACGTTGAACTAGTCTTTGCCAGCGCACTCCTCGCTGGCTGCCGCGGGAGCCGTGTCACATTTAGGACGCCAAGAACGGGCCAAGATGTTTCCTCTTCTTGTTGCAGGCGCCGACTTCAGTTGTTTGGTTCTTTTGCTTTGTTCGTCGTCCGAGGACCGCGTCGTATTATGTACCTTGGAGCATCCCGCTCAACTCCGAGGGCCATCTGATCTTCAGGGTCCCGGGCGATTGGCGCATTTCGGATATAGTGCAAAAAAAACGGAGATCACTGACACTCACAAGAGCTCCCCATACGGAGCAATTTACGGCTACGGGTTCTGACGTCGCAGGTCGCCGTTCATTTGGGACTCCGGCATACTTATACCAGGATGCTGACAAGCGTCGCGGCTCGATTTTATGGCCGGGTCTCTGTTGTCCGCCTCCCCCGAAGTGCTGCGAGACATCGTGCTGCACGCGATCGGCACCGTTGGGCCTCCACACGCGTGGTACAGCCTCGTCCTATGTTGCCAGACGTTCCGCCGCCAACTCGATACCCCCGCGATGCACGCCCTCCTGTTCGCGAAAAGGTTTCACGTCCCTGCGGACGTGTATCATCTCCTCCCCGCGCACGCGAAGACGGAGCTGCAACGTCGTTTTTCCGCACTCAAGTTTTTCAAACGCGGCGAACAGTGCCTGGATGACCACGAGTCATGGGTGGACGCCTTGTGGCTCGCATACGTTATGCTGAGGGCAGAAGAACCCCGGCAAATGAACGTGGACCAGCTTTTATGGGCGGGGCTTCCACACCTGCTTCTCCTGTTTCTTAAGCAACGGTTAAACGACGGCGCGGAGAAGAACCACGGCTGGCCGCTAGCCAATGATACCAACTCGCTCGCTATAGCTCTCATGTGGCTATTGTCGTCGGAATGTAAGTCCCCGTGCCGTTCACGCCCTTTCGGAACTAACTTCAAACTTTTCGTTCTTCCAGCGTCTGTCAGAGCCGAGTCTCCAGCCACGCGCGACGCGGTGATGGAACGAATACGGCCTTACGTCTTGGCGGCCTTTCGGGTGCGCACCATACCTCCTTTTACTCCCGCTCGAACTCACTTCGCCGCCGAAAGTATCCGCTAGCCCTGGCAAGCCTCCAAGGGGAGTGCTGCGGCTCAGGTTCAACGATTCTCCCGTTGGCCGATAATACGACAAGCGAGAGGGTTGACGAAGCGTACCCTGCACCATTACCTCCGCCCTCGTCCAGAGAGATCGCGTACTTCGGGCCCAGAACGGTGCACGTTCCGTCTGCCCCGGTGTATTCCATCCTCTGCTATTTCACACGGTTGGACACACTGAGCCCGATGTTCCCAGTTCATTTGGCTGCTGCCGGGCGTGTCCAGGTCCCGTCCAGAGCTGGCCCGTGTCGCGAAGATGTGGAACACTTCATTAATGAGTGTCGGACACGCTTTGAACCGTGGGATTTCGCGACGGAGACCTCCATCCCGCGCGCGGATGATTCGTTGACGCGTTACCCTCAGCCAGTCCTATTTTCCTGGATCCTTAACCGGCCGCTGGCAGGGCTCGTCCATCGTATGTTAATCCTGCCACTCTATAATTGCATAGCTGACAACAATCATGCATTCATCTATTCATAGGTGCCGTGCTTAAACAGCTATAAACACTGGTTGAACGACGCTGAGGCCCCGGAGAACATGGATACATTCTGTAGACAGCCGCTGTATATTACGCTCCAGGAGTACGTCTCTTGCACGGAAAAGCCGGCTCTGAGCGGCAGGCTCGAAACCGGCCACTGCGTGAAACGAGTTGACGCATCGCTACCCTCGTCATGGGAGGAAAGGGACGTGAGTGGTTTCCTTGTGTAACATGGATGCAATAGGCTGAAATGCGGCCGATTGTCATGTTTAGGGCGGGATCGAGGTTCAATACCCGTCCGATGGCTGCAAAACGATTTTATCCGAAGGCCGAGGGCGATTCGGCGCGCCCATCGACAGAAAATGTTGCGGATGTGATCGTTGCTGGCCAGGTTAATTCATTTCCTCTTCCTGGCCATTCCATAATTAATTAATATACAGACTGATGACCCTTACGCGTCCGCATGGGGAGCCTTCAAAATTATTGGCCGTGTCCGACTTAGCGACGGATTGATAGTGCTCAGGCGGGAATCGGTGAGCATTTACCCGAGTCTGCAATATATCATTGACAATAAGTACTAGGTTGCTGGTTTGGGCACAACAGTACTTCGGGGATACAGTGAGATCGATTTTCATGATCCGATTGTTCAACTTCTGAGCGTTCATCTCCAGTGTCTTCACCCCGAAATTTTGTCGGACGTTATAGAGCCATCCACAAGGGGTGCGAGGCGGTGGAATGGGAGGCTGCGTTCAGTCTTTGTAAGATGGAGTAGGATCTTGGAGACTTGAGTGTGAGATGTAGACTAACTTAGACGTATTATAGCTAATTGTAGTACCAAAGGCGCGAACCAAAAAATCGTGTTTTGGGATATTTTCAATGAATTCCTGATATCTCAGTCAGTTCTTCACTGATTCACATAAAAACTAGATAGATCTACTCAGCTAATTCATGCGCAATTAGTGATAGAAAGGAATTTGTGAAATATTATGTATTAGGTAATTTTTGGTTTCAGGCTGTTTTCACACCGAAAGCTGTCTAGCATGCCAAGAACATGTCCCAGTGGCCTAATATTGTAGGATAGACAAAACTCATAGCTGAGGAAACATGTGATAGGGCCAGAAATATATGAAATTCCTAGATAAATGTAATCTTTACAATATCTCTCAATGCCAAAACTGGCAAATGTATCTGAGGAAGCTAGAGGGACTGTACATAATTTATCCGTATTTCTGGCTCTATCACATGTTCTCTAAGCTATATATGTTGTCAATGCTAAAATACTAGGCCCCTGGGACATGTTCTCGGCATCCTAGATAGCTTTCGGTGTGAAAACAGCCTGAAACCAAAAATTACCTAATACATAATATTTTCACAAATTCCTTTCTATCACTAATTGCGCATGAATTAGCTGAGTAGATCTATCTAGTTTTTATGTGAATCGGTGAAGAATTGACTGAGATATCGGGAATTCATTAAAAATATCCCAAAACACGATTTTTTGGTTCGCACCTTCGGTACTGCAATTAGCTGTAAAATAATAGACAGTTCTAGACCCCTTGTAAAAAATATTTTCCCTTAACCACACGTAAACCCGTCAGGAGCCAAGTACGATACTGTTTATAGACCATCAAAGTAAGTACGGGTCACTCAGCAGTTCTGCCGCAGTAGGACGATTTGCCGGGTCGAGCTTCGTCATTCGGCGCAAGAGTCTGACAGGCCCGGGAACATCCTCGACGCCATGCTTAACAAGAAGTTCCTCCTTGAATTTCCAGAGCATATTGGCATGCTCAGGCCCGGGAATTCCTGAGGATCAGCTCAAGGTTGACTGCGTGGTGGGGAAAGGTCGAGAGGTACCTTTGTCTTTCTTGAAAGGCTTTGAGCTGAGGCACTTATTCACACCAGTCATCTGGAATATCGCCGCAATAATAATCGTGTCGTGTAGAGCAGGGCCGCTCATGAACGGGGAGAATAGCTCCGTTAAGTTGACAAGGCCGTAGATCTGGGGTGTGTTGAGACCGCAAACAGGGGAATGAGTATGCTGGACACGTGAATGAAATACACCGCGCTCACGCAAATAGCGAGGGTCCAAATGTCGCTACGCCGATCCCATGGCGCGTCTGGATCGTTTAGCGCTATCTGCGCGAACGCGATTTCAAGGGCAGTATCTTTGATAGGTGTGTTAGCTCAGGGAGGAAGGGTTTTGTTGACAATGTACGCCGTGCGGCGAGCTACTGTTGAGTCCAACGGATAGGATTGAATAGAGAGATGCCTCCGCACCGTTTCCAAAATCGAGGATGCGCAGTGACGGCGGACGGTTCACGAATTTGAACACGAACTCGAGCGCTGCGTTGAGAAGAATGTCCCCTAAATTCACGGCCGCGCACAGGTGGGGTGGGAGTGAATGGGTATTGTGATCCAATTAGGAGTACACGATTGCGCGGAGCCTTGGAGGAGTAGTGTTCTCCCATATATCTAGTTCGCGCAATTCGGTGGCCTCTGGTATCGCAAGACCGAAATTGCCGGGATGGAGGGCTGCGAAGATGATATCATACAGCCAATCGGGCTAGTGAGATGTGGTACCCCCGTGTGCTATACCCCGGCTGTGGATGAGTGCGAGACCCTTGATTACCTGATGTACCAAATCTGAGTACCGAGCGAAATCCAGCGAGTGCACGAGCTCCGTAACTAGTACTTGATGCATTCCATTGGGGACTGGGGTGTTCAAAAGCATCCAGGAGCTGTATGTATAACATCCGGCTCCTCGGCATCAGTGGCTTTAAGACGCTGGACTCGGAGAATGCTCAGTTCTCGGCTGTCCGATGTCTTTTCGGCCGCGACGATTTTCAGCGCAACATTTATTCTGGACGAAGTCAGTGGTGTTCAAAAGTCTAGGTGCTCGACAAGTCGACTGACTTTGCAACGTGATCGAGAGCCAGCCAGACCGTCGAGAAGGCACCATGACCGAGCTTATTGAGAATGCGGTAACGCGGGGGAGAGCCGAGAACGCAGTCAATTTGGATAGGACATAGCCCACCGAATCGACGAAGTCGAGTCGTCAGACCGTTGCTGCCACTGTCGGATGTGTCGGCACCGTTTTCAGACATAGGAAGAACAAGGAGGCCTCGCCGCGGCGACGCCATCGTCAGACCCCTCAATCGTTGGTTGCGGTCGATTACATCAAACTGTTCAAATCCCGCCGACGGTGTGCAGATCGGCATTCTTCGGCATCAGCTGAGGTCGACACGTAGGGTTCTTTTCAACGGATTCCAATGGACTTCTCAAGCATGAGATCCGGAGACTTATTAGGGATGGTCAATTGTTCGTAAAATAATGACAATATGGCCCTGGTCTTCTGAGAACTTCTCTGAATGCTGAGTACTTTTCTATGAGAGACAAGTCGAGGTCAGCATAGGCAAGGGTGGTTTGAATCAATTTTCAGTCCAGATTCCCCAAATAGACCTTATTAGCAGAATTTTGTCTTGAACTTTTAAATCCTCTCGAAAATTGTGGAGCAACCAATCAGAGATTTAGAAAGTCTCGGTTAAAAGCTGCTAATAAGCTCTAATCAGCCTTCCGAAATTCTCGAAGTGCCACGGTGTCATTTGCGTGATATTAGCGCGCATCGACACGTGACCGTATCTCTTGGCAAAGATAAGCACTCCACCAATTCACAGCCGGAGCAGATAGAGCTATATTTTAGCTGTATCGTCCTTCTTTTGCTGCCATTTTTGTGTTACATAGATACCGCCCAGTCACCGTAGCCGACTCCCGGTGCCAATTGCCAAAAATAGCACGTGTATGTCAGCGGCATGGACGCAGTGCGGCAGCCTGTTTGTCTCTTCCTCTCTTCCCCATCTGCCCCATCTCAAACGATCCATGGCTAGCCTCGATACTGTCCCTCATGAAATTCTGGAGCGCATCGCTTTCATATCCGCCACCGAGACTCTCCTGGGACCTCCCTCCGCACTTGTGCCGTTGCTGGCTGCCAATCGTCAGATTCACTCCCGGCTCTCATTCACATCCAATAAGTACCTCTATGCTCGGATTTTCTCCTCTAAATTCGATGTCGGCCCATCATCCCGCCGTTTCATCGATCACTCGTCGCCCGCAGTTCTGGCACGCGAGCTTATCCAAAGATTCCGTGTCCTGAACAGAATCCGCGCGAGGATGGATTCCGGTGCGAGACCAGGGTCTGCGGGCAATGGGGACTCCGTGCACGAGCTGCTTTTCCACGCGTATCTCATGATGCTCGAAAATACGGGGAAGAACGAGCTGCAGCTCCGCGATTATGCCAGAATGGGCGACTGGCTCCGCGACTACTTGTTCGAGGAGCATTTCTCATCGAGGCCGAGGCTTACCACTCATGTGGAACATTGGCCGCCGCACAACGAGCACACATCGCTTGCAATGTGGTTATTCTGGTTTCTGCTTCGACCGGGTAAGCTGCTATAGCCGGAAGTCGGGTCCCTGCTGATTCCATCCGTTCAGATGATTATGAGACGGACGACGACTCAACCTGGAATGTTCTCAATGTTTTAAAAATTTATGCATTGGGCGCTCACAAAGTACGTGGCTCCACTCGCCAATGATTCCGCATTAACCACGGTCTTCATCAGTACCCCCTGACAGATCCTTCCTGGGTGAATTTTTTGCCGGAATCCCCGCAACATGCGACCCACATCGTTCATTACTCAGAGGCGCACCAACTGAAAACGCCCCCTCTCGCTACTCCCGCGATACTTTCGTTTCTTACGCTTGTCAACCTCAAGGCAAAGCTTATCGACCTTTCGCATCTCGAAATCCCGATGAAGGCCGAGAGCAACGAATGGGAATATGAGCTCGGGCGCTGTCTCAGTCTTAGCAGACCTGAATTCGACAATGGGTTGACCGAGTCGTTCCGACCCGGAAGGTGGGATAAATTTCGGCTTTCCATACTCTGAATTTTATTTTGATCCGCTTCTCAGTATTGAGGGCACATGGGAGGGCATATTCACCGTGCGTATGATCCCTTCAGTTAATGGGTTCATATTACTCATATTTATCTATCCAGTACACCGAGTTTACCGCATATGCTGCTCTTTTACAAGGAGCACCGCCGCCCATTCTTCAGAAAAGCGTCATCGTTCGACACCAGCAAACGTGGAAAGCTTCGGGAGCACCACTTTGTTGGTAGCACCGGATCCACGCCGAGTCCGGCAGTCGATGCTTCGCCTGATGGGCATCCGTTATCTGCGGGTGACCCACTGCGGGCGTATTTCCCCACCGGAACGCATATAATTGAAACGCGCGACGGACTGGAGGTACGCGACCCCAACCGCCCGACAGAACTGCGGTATTATCGGTCGGCGATGGGCTTGAATGCCAGTGAGAAGCACCATGACGCCAATGGCCAAGCCCAGGCCCAGGTCCAGGATATCATAATCACGGGCGAAGTGCGTTGTCCTCAATTTTTGTACTTTAACTCGCTGACGATAGTTGGCAGGGGCATTCGGCTTGGGGTACGCTCTTGTTTACGGTCTTTTCAACCGTCGATCTGATCACCCACTAGGGCAATTCAACCTTGTCGGTCGAGGTACGATTTACTTCTCCGCCGCACGATCCATGCTGAACATTTCGCTAGTCCGACCTTGCGATGGGTTCATAAGCCTGTGTAAGGAATATGTACGTCTCTCCCTCCTTCCCACTCCAACTGCGGCCTTTCCCACTCCAAATCTTTCTTGAATTGATTTTCCGTCATCACCTACTCACTTCTATTTTTCCTTCACCCAGGTGGACCACGACCGAGGCAAGTGGATTTACCGCGGGTACCTCGTGGGCAATATCAACAGCAACCTGGCCGGGCGGTGGCGCGACACCCTCAGCCCAGCGGCGGTCCCCGGATATGAGGGCTGCTTCCTCATGACGCGGCGCCGTGGCGCCAATCTGAATCGCTGTTGAGGATGTCGGCCTTCCAGCCAACGCCTCCTTGCCGTCAACCGGCTCTCGCGACTATGTCTCCTACCGGGTTGTGTTGTCTCTTCGGCGAATACTTTACATAGTGTGTATATAGTGTACAATCTTGGGGTTGCTGGGATCTGGGGTCCGCGTACTTTAAGTGCGTGGAGGGATTCTCAATGTAATTTAATTTGGTTATGGTGGGTGAAATGCAGGAAGCACAGCTGGAGCAAAGACTGACGCACTTGAAGGAAAACACACCAACAAACCAAGACTTCTTTTATTTTATAAGTGTGTTTTCGGCACATGTGTGAGTTTTCTGGTCTGTGTGCCCGGTGAAGGCTAGATGTTGCAAAATGGGTGGGTATAAATGATTTCCACTTTGATTCAATATCCCGCTACAATCATAATATCCTGGTCATTTTCCCACAATCGTGACGGTCAAGAGCACTGTTATTCCGTCTGTCGCAATACCTTTAAGATCGAGTTGAGATATCGTAAATTGAATAAAGGAAGGACAACCCACCATGGTTCACACTGAAAATGTTTGAAGCACTTCAGTGTTGGAAGGACAGTGAAAGTGATCTCACCCCGTCGACCCCGCCGGAAGCAGGCCAGTTAAATTCCGTGCGACCGTGGAGTACGTGGTTCGCTCGTGGTACGTTAGACCTACAGCGGCGGGCGACTAATTTGTCGCGACCTGGACAAAAGTCAGGCAGCATACTTGCACAGATGGGGGACGTACCAGCGTTGTAACCATCTTGGATACTTGTTCAGTTTCTCGTAGACAGATGCTCCAGATAAACCAGCTCATACCTGGAATGATTGTGTGTCCGTCCCAAACATCCTATGCGTCGTGTTCAACATAACACAACCACCTTCCAAGTGCTTCACGTACCTCTTCCTGCGAGACGCTTGAAACGAGAAGGATGATGGGGGGGCAGATAAAGCGGGTGACATTCAGACTTACGCTAAGAATAACGCGCCACTGTTCGCAAGCGTCCCATTCTGGCGAAAGACCCTGAACGTTCACGGTGTTCAGCCTAAAGCGTCCCTCTCAATGCCGGTCCTACCTGAAGTGATTGCCTGGGATTGTATCATTCGACATGGTTGGTTGTTTTATCCTTCGTTTGCGAGACTCACCCCCGACTAAGCTCTCGAGACAGGTACCGATATCGTCGTCGCCGAAATCCTGGCGTAGCTCGATCTGAATGGATTTTATGTCAATGCATACTGATAAATTGTAATGAAGACAAACGGTTTGGTTGACCCAGCCGTTACCGTCGCCCAGGTTGGCGGATTGGGGGTCACCTTCGGGTATCTGTCAGGTGCTCGCAGCATTCGAACTAAGCATACACACCGAGATGGATCCCGAGGCATTCGAAAGAGCTTCAGAAAATTATGTATGCCAAAGTCAAACGCAGTAGCACGGCACTTACAAGCCTATGGCCTGCGCGTAATGCAAAAGTCCCGCGTCTGTCAGCACCTCAGGGGAGCTGAGTCCCGAGATGATGACCTGAGTGGGATTCAGACCATGGATCCATGGGTGAAAAAATGGGAAAAAAATACGTTGAGGGGCTCTCCGCCTCCGCTCCCAGCTGCAGGGTAAGCAGACATGAACTCGAGCTCGAGAAGCGCGGACCAAAGGAGTAAGGCTGCGAACCGTTGTTGAGCATGGATCCACCAGTCAAGTTTGGGTCGTAGAAAGCGACGGCCTGAAAGGTGAGGGCCGCATAAATCGCTTGGATCCCGAGAGGTATCAGTTCCAGTCCCAGCATTCGTGGTCGTGAAGGTGGGTATGAAAGGAAGGAGCGTGATATTGGTGATGGCATCTGCCAAGAGCCTGTCTTTAGAAGCTTCCCGAATTTGTGAACCTCAGACTTTGTGCCGGGATGTGCCATTCGTCCTATTCGTAATCATTCGCAGGCTTTTACGGTCAAGCTTGAGGTTGTTAAAACTGGGTGAGATAGGGGGATCTGCGGAACGGTGATCCGGAGCTGGCGGATGATTGATGCCGGATTTTGCCGCAACCAGAGGTAGCAACCGGCTGATCGGCAGTGGTCGCCATCGGCTGATGGCGGCATCCACTGCCGGGCACTGGCCAATGGAATCCACCGGCAGACACTGGATTCCGAAAGCCAGTGACAGAAGCCTGAATAAATCGAATTTCATTGGTTTTCGAAGTCTCCGTCACACAATCCTGAAATTGAATCAATATACAATGACCATAATGGGCGGAAGTTATTCAAGTTTGTGTGAATTTTTTCTCAAACAGCCCTTTGAGGCTAGGTCAGCGAAATACTACAGCTCGGCGCCTTCCAGCGGAAACCAGTGAGAGGATGCATGATGGCCCGCCCGCTGCCGGCATTTGGCGAGCGTCAGTGATGGACGCTGCCAAACACCGTCCGGCAGCGGCCGCCAATGACCACGGTGGCCAGCGGCGGCCGCCAGCGAACTATTACCTCCGGGAATATTACTCCCGCAACCTCCCAATTTCCTAGAAAGCCTTTTACAGGGGTCGTATATTTATGTGCTAGTCTCTCGTAGACAGACGCCCTATACGGACCTCGCTGTTTAGAGTCTGTTGCTTACCGCGGGGTCGGATCGTAGTGCAGCCTTATTAGGTAATCTGATATGCGCGCGGGTTCGATTCCTGGCCTCCACGACCTTTTTGTTTCCTGTAAACAGCCCGTTTTGTGCAGCAAGAACCATCCAACCCGCTTTGTGATACTCCTTTTACCTACCTTGATTTTCCCTCGAATAATCTGTGCGGATGAGGCGCCCCCCCACAGCAGATGTTCGTCATTGTGATATGACTCGAATATCCCACGAATGAAAGCGTCTGGCGTCGCCCATCGATTTGCCCACGAAAACTCCCTTCCCCGAGCCAAATGTGGAATGATAGAGAATGATACCTGCTTGATACCTGCCACAGCAGGTACCCTTGAGTTCGAGGTGTACGGCGCTCGAAGGGAAGAGTCACAACCTGTATCGTGGATTCATGATCAGCAGGCATTGAAACGGACTATGTGGACGGCGCTCGAAGCGCATCACAATCTTGACTCCAACGATAAGCGGCCGGTTAATGTACCGTGATTCGACTGAACGGATAATGATTGTGGATGGGGTCGAATATCATAGAGATGCTCGGGACAAATATGTGGACGGCGCTGGAAGGGCCTCGTGGTGCACAAGAACACCCCGATGACCGGAATGAACTTGCTACGGTGGAAACCCAGCGGACCGCCGAGTACTGAGTCAGATTAAGTAAAGACTCCAATTTCCGCATTACACAGGCAACATACAGTCGTTTTACTACGTCTTTCTATGAAAACCTCGACTTCATGACAAAAGGATGTGTGCTAAAAATGGAATACACGGAGACAACGATCTGAACGAAGTGATCGGACCGAAAAGCCGACGGACTGTCAGCCAACCAAGTTACCCGATTGGGGAACTTGCTTGCCGACTTCCCGGGTTTAATTTCGAAGAAAATTGTCTTCCAGATTATTCGGTACGAGAGAAATGAAAAGCTCAAAATTCCCACCTGACGCAATACCGAGTTCGACACCGGCGCGAGTTGTTTGTCAAGGCTGTGTCGGCGATCGCACTTATTTGGAATCATTCTTTGCCGTCAAAGGAAGTCACGCTTGTGACAGGTCTAGTAAGTTCGCCACGACTCCCACTTCAAGTCGGTGCGTCCGCAGTCCTCCTTGCCCCTGCGCCTCTACTCCTCTTCGTCTCTCTCATCCATTCTTTTCCATCCCTCAGATCTGTCCTCTCGCCACTCCGTCTCCATAAGTGGCCCGTGTCGCCATAGTGGAAAAAAAAGTGTATCGTCGCTATCTATCCCGCCTATCTCGAAACCAGGATTGTATGTCGTCTCAAATGCAGATTGCCAGATAACCGATGTTGATTCAGGAGTTCTTTCACCCCTTATCCATCTCGCATTTCATTCGCTTGCTTTTCCGTCCTTTTGCGTCAAAGCAATGACCGAATCCCCAGACGAAGGAGTCTCAAATGGCGATGTTTCGGACGACGCTCGTGCTCTAGCGAATGTCGCCAACAACAGCCCTGCGAACGCAGACTCTGCCTGGACTTCGCGCCGAGGAAAAGCGAGATGCGATTCCTGCCGCCTGCGGAACTTGAAGGTCTGTCTTGCCGCCAAAAAGTTGAGTCGCCCTCAAAAAACGGAATAGTGCGACCGTATTTTGCCTACTTGCAACCAATGTCGCTGGACCCCCGTCACCGACTGTACATACACGCCTTTGCCCACCCCAGGTTCGTTCGTCCCTTTCATACCTGCGCTTTCTCGGCAACTGACTTCGACCAGCTCATAGAGGGGTTCCCCGTTGCGATCGGTTCGTTTATATTTATATTCTCATGAATTTTCGTATCTGATATAAAGTGCTGCAGATGCCGCGAGTCCAATTTGAAGGTATGTTTAATCTTGATAATCCTTACCGGACTGTTCGCTTATCACGAGATTCCAGTGCGATAGAGCGGCGCCTGTGTGCCAATATTGTCGCGAGGGCAATATAACTGATTGCAGATACACTCCGAAGAAGCGCGCACGACCTCCCGTTGATCAGCCTCCACCTTCGTCCTCGTCTCGGATCCCTTATAACACGCAGGCGCAAACCGCGTCCTTCATGTTTACCAATATTTCCGGTCCCGTGGAAGCGCAACAGTATAATCGGCATTTCGTGAACGAAACCGGCCCGTCCTCGTCGAGGACAGACGCAGGGGTCCACTCTAGACCGGTGGAAGTCGATAGGCCAGCTCCTCCGTATCCGAGGAGGTCCTCATTTTCCGAAGGGCCTCCACTCGCGCTTCTGCCCGCGCCGGCTCCTCCCTCGCACACACCACAGCCGTCTTTTCAGCAGCCTTTCATCTCGCACTCCTTCCCCGAACCCCACCACAATTCCCGACTCAAACCTTGGACGCATCCCTCGTTCTTCCCCCTTCCGGATTCCGTCTTGCAGCGCCTAAGTGGCATCAAAAGCTCCGAAATGCCTGATCGAGGGGACTTCGAACAGGCTTTGGACGAGTTCGTGTCCAAGCTGCAGGCGGAGTTGCGAGAGACTGCATGTCTGGTCCCGGAAGCCTATGCGACCCTGGCCAACTGCCTTTCCAAAAACAACATCACGAGATTGTCCCCGAGGATCCGGATGTGGGCGGCATGCCACCGGCTCTTCTCTGGATCGGACAAGCTCAATCTTATCGTCGCGCCACGGGATTCCTTCTTCCAATCTTCGCCGGACGAACAGCTGCGTGTGATTGCCGAATATCGCGGTTCGCTCGATCATGCACTCGATCATCCGCTGGCTTCGCCGAGTCAGAAATCGGACAAGGACGACATGGGTGGGACGGACGCACAACAGTTCGAGCGTATTCCGGTCCAGCCGCAGATCTACGACTGCTTGGCGTACGCCCACCGTGGCCACGCGTCGTCGGTTGCAGTCATGATGGAGATTCGCAGAATGAACATTGTATGTTTGTTTCTCTTGCTTGCTTCGTTTGACGGCAGCTTATACTTTGCTTTCAGTCGTCCATTACCTGGCCGATGGCGGAGATTTTCGTTGGTCTATGTCCTCTATGCAACATGAGTTTCATTAAGGGTCCGGCTACAAAAGGTTCGGCGGCGAACATGGGGGCCGCGTCTAGGTAACTAGGAGGATGGATACAGTTGTAGGTCTACAGATATTAGGATATTATGTGGCTTGATTGCGTTTTGGAAATAGGAATTGTCGTTTGTCAGAATTCCGGATAGTATGACGCTCGTGGCCCGCGAGTTGGATTGGCGTAGGGTAGGTGTTTATTTTCGTTGTGTCAAGGTCGGATCAGACCCGAGACTTCGATACTGCTATAATAGCGAAGAGCGAATTAATTTCTGGCAACTTGAAGAACAGATAATACGGTGCAGATACCTCGTTATCTTGAGCACTTGGAGCACCCATTTACGTTGATGAGAGGCCTTATTTTCGAGTGTGCTGGTGCACAAGAGGCTTGTGTGGACATATGCTGGGAGCAACCCGACAGCTTCGCATACCCCTGAGTCCCGCAACGAAGACATCTGAACAACTGCAGGAGACACATACCGCTCTATGGATGAGTCTCCATTTTTCATCCAACTTATACACCCATAAAACGCAGCGGTTCACCGTGTGGATGACCAGAAAATGGGGGGGAGATCACAACGCGTGGACATATTGGCGCCAGGTTACAAAATGGGACCGTCGGTCGGCAAAAGCATGCATTCTGCGGGATAGGCGAGGCCCTGAAAATGCCTTAATGTAGAAGAGCGCGGGATAAAATCGACTCCGAGTCTTTGGCCAAACGAGGGCAATGATGCTATCAGTTGATCGATCAATAATCGTACACACTGCCAATCAATCAATTGTTGTACACACTCTCCTCTTGCTCCTCTAACCAACTCAGTGTGGGCGTCTGTGGGCGCAACATGCCTCCCACCGGGAACGTGACCACATTTGTCGGTACGTACCTGGATTCTGAAAACTAGCCATGGCATTGAACTTTGCGTCCAGGACGGACGACGAGTGAGGGTGGCAACGACCTGATGATGCTATGGAATCCCTTCTACCGCAAATTCATTGCTGTGGAAGCTATTGGGTTTTCCCCAGAACTCGAACCGGACTACCTCGAACATAGATCCACAAACGCGTGGCTCGAGAAAGTTGTGCGCGCCACCTCATCGTTATGAGATTCAGCATCTTACTGACTTGATACTAGCAAAACCTTCTCGACACTATTGACTTTGAAAGTGGTAACATGTGGGCCTACATGATTGACCGGCCATCCGGACGGCGTATTATCCAGAGACCAACGGAGCGCTATCGCATTCCTTGCGACTTCTTGTGGGCTCCGCGCGTCGATTTGTCGGAGATCGAAATAACGGGACTGTGGTTTTGCGCCGAGGGGCACGGCCGGGGGTATTGGAAAGGCAAAGAAGTCGATATACAACTGGCTTCTGACGGTACGTGCAAGCAGAACGGCCATGCATGCTCAAACTTGTCCGTCAGACTTGTCCTTGAGAGTCATCGAGCGTGAAACAAGAGGTTTAAAGGCTGTACGAGGCATGAATATCAGTTACGAGGTTGTTGCCCATATTTTGTGGGCGATCTCCTATGCGGAATCCTGACGGAGTCCTCCAGCTCGTCGCGACCCGTCCGAGTGGCAAGCATGTTGTTTATTTCCTCGGCGTCGTTCTCACCACTTCCAAATTAACAGACGGATCGTGCTATTGTCTTCGCAGCCTTAGCGAAGCTGGAGAGATCCTTTATGCTCCATGGATATCTGGTGGACCCTTGGCGCATGGCGATAGATGGAAATGGACAATTTCGCCTTCTCAGCCTCCATGCCCTTAGGTACTATGCCCCGCATCAACAGAAACTACTTGAGAAGGACGCGCAAACCGAGCACTGGGGCAACATCCGTACATTATTTGACTGGATCGCCACGTCACCTCCAGATTCCCATGTGCCCCCCCAATTCAAGAAGGTAGCCTCTACAGTTCTTGCGAGGACCCCATCGCCTCTGCGACTACTCGCCATCCCTATCCGGTTCGACGTTGGTCTGCGGGACCACTTCGCACAGGACGAAAATGTCAACCGTCACCGGAAAAAGTCGTCTAAAACGACTCGAGGGAATCCCAAGGCCCTCGCTATGGGGACCTTGCCGCTGGACCCAAAAGGCCCTAAAGCACACAACCTCGTTCTCGCAAAGACTTCGCGCCGCATCGAGGCGGACGCCCCTCCTCCCTATACCGAACTTCCTCCGCGTGTAGTGTCGATCACTGCACGTCCCCGAGTCCCGTTGGCACCCGAGTTCGGCGGTGCTTCAATCATTGAAGTAGAGTAAATAACAGCTCTCCTTCGCTCGTAATCCAGCTATTCCCGTTGTACTTATTTATGACACTAATTCCCCGCACTATAGTTTTGGCATGGATTGGATACATTTTCTCACGCGGACCTGTACTTCTTGCGCATTTTTCCTTCTACGACACCTTCATGTAAATACTATCATTATTCGAGTTGTTTGTTTTGGTCGTATGAATGCCAGGGGTTACAGTAGTGAACTGTTCGACATTGGTTCGACACAAGGAGCGAGAGCAATAGTCGTAGGTCCATTAGAGACAAAGCAGCATAGGAAATGGAGGAAGATCAAATATGTCCCGTCCATGACTGAGATAATGCTTTGGGAGCAACTGCATGTCGGCGGACTTCGAGCGAAGTAGGAGTTGATATCGGTAAGGCTGACCGAGGGAGGACAATATTGGTGACCAACCAGGGCAGTAGACGTACGTATACTTATCTTGGTTGTATGCCATGACCCCAGTGTTGCTTCTTGGGCGACGGACCACCTTTTGGAAAGGGCATAAGACCGCGGTTAACACTTGCAGTGTCCCACTACAATCTAATATTTGAAAAGGATCGCTCCTCCATAGTACATTTTGGCCCATCTTATGTAAAGCACAGGATGGGTCAAGAAGATCTTGCGGAGCTCTACTGCAGCACGCTGCTGACTCACCCCTTTTTTTTTCCAAACCCAGAACAGGACGCCAGTGCCGAAATGAGGTCACGGAAAACAGGGCCAGCAAAGATTCGATGCGGTACATAACGAGCGCGGAGAATTTTCCCACAAGTGCTGAATCTAGCCACCATCTGAGTCTCCGAGATCCAAAATTGATAGTGTGGCGCAAGCGTGGGTACCGGAGCCGTACTAGTAGCGTTTGACTGATTTGGCGAGAAAAGAAAGAAAAATCAATCCTGGCACCTTGAATCGGGATAATCGATAAGGCCTAGTAAGGATCCCGTGTCTATGAGCGCATGATGGCTGCCGATCGAGGACGTGGACAGAGGGACGATTCATGGCTTCGATCACCATCAATTGAGTTTGATCATTACCATCGACTTCTTGCCCTGATCGTCCATGGGCGCCTGTGGTAGTCTCGTAACAAGCCTTTATACTTTTGTGAAGACAGTCGTTCACACGTATATAAAGTCTTGGATTTGTCCGGGGGTCGCTCTGAGAAGCGACATCCATCAATGATTGACACGCCGGCCTGATATCGGCTTCCTGTTTTGGCGATTCTCGCTCAATCGGGAAGAGACGCGCGCCTTCAACTACCGACGCGTCTCCTCACCTCCCTCGCCGCCACCATGTTTTATTGTCTGGGGCGAGTTTGTGATCTGTTTCGACACTGATACACCCCAGCAGCACCGATTCCGACGCGACAAGACGCGTGTTGCTCCATCCATTGAGCAGGAGTTATGGTTTGCGGGGCATTCTGAGTGTGTTCCTTACAATATATTATACGTATTTTAGGGGACCAGTGTAAGGATGTCCATTATTCGACTTTAGGCGGGGAGGGGAGCGCTGTCGGGCGGGCTTCCCAATTGAGCGAGAATCGCCAAAACGGGAAGCCGATATCAGGCCGGCGTGTCAATCATTGATGGATGTCGCTTCTCAGAGCGGCAGTGTAACACGTCCATGACTACGCCTGTGGGCGCTTGCTTGAGTGCCCACAGACCTAGTTCGTCTGAAGCGCTGAAACAAAGTTGGTAGCGACAACGTTGTTCTGTTTCGAAACACTCTCCGAGTCACTCGAGCTCGCCTCGGGACTCGGGCCACTCGGTGCAGTGCTCGCTGTTGACAGCTTGCTGTTTATTGGTCTCTAGGATGAAGCGAATCGCATAGAGCTATCTCTCGATCTCGCGAGGATATCGATGCTTATCGTCAACACGCTGGCCAAAAACCTTGATCTCCAAACACGTTCGTAATCGTCAGCGCGGACGCCACAACATTTGTCAAGCGAGATACGAGCTGGAACTGATGAGCGTCTGTCTAGAGAGACTAGCCGCAACATGGGAGATATGCTGAGATATACTGCCACCCACCATCTTCTCCGCCCTTTGCGCCGCTGGTTCCCTTTTGTCGCAACATCGAGGTGAGCAGTGCGATTCAACAACCCCCTCCGACTTGGGCAGCGTACTCTTTCAAAAATTCTCCGTGGATTACCTGTTGCAACGAATTCTGGACAGAACTAGGCTTTCCCCTTTATTCTAGTTCCACGATTGGAGAAGCTTCTGAGTTCTAATCGCTTTCTTCCGATCCTAGTCTGAACCATCGGCTGCGAATTTTCTACCAGTGGAATAAGAAGAGTTCAAGATGAATTTGATCCATCCCCGCCGTCACCAAAGCCTCGTCCTCATCTAACCCTACTTCTTTATACCCGCCGACGTCGCCCGTTGACCTGTCCTGTGAGTGAACTATATTGCAACACTAAATAAATAAAGATTGTAATCATTCCATACTACCTGTTTGTGCACAGATCTCGGAGCGGCTAGTTCTTGTGACAAACGAGCCATTGAACAACGTAGCCTTCCGTTGGTGAAATATGAGTGACGCTATTGCAATACATATTATGTAGGACACGCTGGAGGACAAGACCATTCGTTGTACAGTAGTCTACGATCGGATGAGAAATATCGCTGTCGTCTTTTAATACAGCAGAGGTTATTCAGTGGGCAGAATTTAAAGCCATTATGAGAGGAACGTATTGGTGGTTTAGTTCAGGTGTTGGTTGACTGCGAGACGGATCAGGATTGCAGGGTCAGGTAGAATCAATTGGGTCATACCGGATACGGTGCGATGGAACAAACACAACACCGAGTAACGTGAAGCCGGCTCCAAGCGCCAGCGCAATGAGCCATTATGAAGATTGTAATTATTTGGGTCGAATAGTAATTTTTGAGAGCAGAGGTCGCTTTGGAGGCAGCACTAAATGCAATGAAATTTATAGATCCATATGAATTGAGAAAACGTACGTTATATCATCTCCGACATTGCATGCAATATTGAACCTGTTCAGACCCGTGTGAGAGGTCCAGAGTTGCTCGTGAGCACTTCTCTCCAAGCTGAAGAGGGCATCGTGAAAGGAGAAGCATCCAGGTTCCGTGGTTCGGACAACGCATCCGTCTAAGAAGGCACATTTCAACAGGGCGTAGAACTGTGAACGGGGTATATACTCCCCAGAATATGTGCACCAAATTTATACCCAGACTGGGCTGAACGGCGTATCGTTCGTTGCTCATTATGCTCAACATTTGGGTCGGTCAACGGATCGGTTTCTCAAAACATGGATCGAAATTGAGCGGAGACTGGGTGAGCCCCGACAGATCAATCGAGACGGATGACAACGCTGCACTCGCTCTCAACACAGCCATCGTCGCAATTTGAAGGAAACCGAAAGTGAACGGCGAATCCAAGAAAGGCAATAAATGATGGGATGAGATCAAATCATCGTAAGCGGGCGCGTGCTTCTCGTCTGTCTACGATCTGTCCCTCGGACACTGCTCGCTGGGAGCCATCTGATAGCACGGCGTTCAGCAATGAAGGACTACGGAACCATTGAATATATTAGGTGATGTTGTATCGAATCTGAAAGAGGAATCGTGCACTAACGCGTGGCTGGGCGTCTAACATTGTCGTCCTCATCTAGTGGCTGCAATGCTGATTTCGGTGAAACCTTTTCTTCTGGAAATCTCTCTTCAATGTTGATCCTGGATCCAAGGGCGATTTTATGTCCTCCTGAAGCCAAGCCCGGCAGGGGACCAACTGATCGTCATCCAGGCAAGCGGTTACTACCACTGTTCCGCCTTCTCGTTCAACTGAGCACAGGCCTCCTCTGTTGTTCCGCAATCAAGCATGAACGATGAGGTCGCTGTGAGAGAGAAAGATAAACAGTTCGATTAGTAAGCCGCCGCCCGCGATATTTCTCGGACTTCGACTTATCAGACCCGTTAGCGGCCTTCAAATAATTGTAATCACTCGTCGTGAATCGCTTTCGGGACCTCACAATATTATTCTATAGCATACACTCCTTCCAACAATTAGATTTGGCCACACGAATTGGGCACATCTGGTGGGCAGCGACAATAATTACCGCATCGTTCACAAACATCACTCACTGTATGTCAACGATATTATTTCACCGATGTTCTGAGAACACTTTTAATTTTACCACAGACCACTGGTTACCGAAATCCCCTGGTGCCCCCTCGTCGACGAGCGTGACATCGAAATCACCGGCTTTTTATACGCATCGGACCGTTATGGAATTTGGAACGGCGTCAAAGTCGACGTTTTCATGGCGTGGGACGAGATTTCCGCGAATTTTCTTCAGAATACGATGGCCGCGTACAGGTTGCTCATGCAACATATATCGAACACCTCGCGTATCGCGTCGTAGGGCACGTTGTGCGCAACGGAACGACGGAAATATGCGGGCTCCTCACCGAGCCAGCCTATGGCCGTATGTTTGAGTATTCGGACAAGAGCGCGGTATGTTGCGATTATTTTGTAACACACATATAGTTCAACTTCAGCTGATTTTTTCACGTAGGTTTACAAAGCGATCGCACAAATCGAGCGCGCCGGGCTGCTGTTCACAGGAATTTACACCTCGAATATTATGGTTGCGAGCAATGGGCAAGTGCGACTACTCTCGCTCAGCTCGCTTCGACGGCAGCCGGACGATCCTATCATGCGGGCAAAAGAAGTAGAGAATTGTCACTGGACAAGACTCGAGGAGGTGTTCAAAGAACTGGAGTTTGGTCCGAACCCAATTCCCCCTCCTCGAGAACAGAAGCGCCTGCTTCTTTCTCTTCCCGAGTTCCCCGCTCCAGCACACGGACTGAAGTTGAACGTGTATCTAGTCTTCAAAGTCCACTCACCTCCGGCTTATTGCAAAAGCGAAGAGGATGTGAAGTCCAAAGACTTTCTACGACCCAAGAAGCGCCGGCACGTCCACGCCAATGCCACGGGGACCCTCGAGATGTTGGTTCTTGACGCGCCAGTAAGCGCATGGTCCCTTTGCGCTCCAAGAATGCGACTCCATGCCCACACGACGACCCCATATGATCGAGTGCCGGACAAGCTGCTAAAAGCTTGCAGCTCAGATTTGGCACCAAAGGGTCCGTTAAAACGTTCGATTCACGGAGGACGAGATCCCATACGAGCACACGACCTTAATGACCTTCTTCTTCACGCCCAACATTTCTGTACTATATTCTCTGAATAAAATTGTAAAACAGGACTGTCCGGTGTCTCGCTCGACCTTGCGATGGCAATCTAGCTTCGTCGGTGATTGTATGGGTTATTTGCGTTTGTCGGTAAATGTAGAGCTAACGGGTCAAGGGCAGGCCAACAAACATCTGTAGCCGCTGGGCCCGGGGAAATGTTTGGATGTGAACGGATGTAGGTAGCGCCGGCAACTAGCCAACCACTTTATGCTTTATTAAATGGTCGCGGATCCCATAAATTGATCGGTCCGTGGCGGGGATTACGATAAATCGTTGTGTAAAACGCCGAAGTGATCACTACGTGACGGAGCTGACGAGGCCTGACGCTAAAGTTTATGTGCTGTGTCGCTGAAAGCGTCGCCGACTCGCACATGCGATCAGGTAGTCTTTCAATGATTACGGAGGAATGTATCCGGTACACACCGGAGTTGGCGTTGTATGTTGAGTGCTTGACTCCGTCGAGATTCAAAGCGGAGTATTCCCATCTAATATGGGTTGCCTTCCGAACTTCCAACAGCGCGGCCCGTGCGGGGCACGGCAGAAAATCGCGGTAGTATCGAATGGTTATGATCGTCGAGATTTTCTGTGGGTCCAAACAGGCGCCCCCTCCCTAGCAGGCGCTCGCGTTGGCATGGGTGGGTGCCCTCGTCGTTACCACCTGTCGTCATCGCGAGATACGGCGCTTGTCATAGGTGCGAGTGACAGTCAAGTACTCCTTACACAGACTGACTCTTGAGTCTTGATTCCCGGCGGCCATTGTCTTTCTGGCTACACGGCAAAGGCCCTTGTTTCAGGCCATTAATTGTCCCCAGGCTGATTCCACACCTCCAAGAATGGGCCATTTCCATGGAGCATATCCTCAACCGACGTACAGTGTTAGCAAGTGCTGTGCACTGGCTCCGATTATGCCGGTCCGTCAACGATTGCGCCGTGCAGCGACTTCGAGACGGAATTGACTCTGAGTTCGCTCCGTTATCGGCGGGTGGATGCGAGGAGACTTGATTTTTTACCGCGGCTTTTGATATTTAATAGGCTTGGCGACCCGGCAAGGTTGAGACGAGACCGTCAAGGCGGGATTACTCTTGTATGAAACAGATTTTCGGGACGCTTGTAATCCGACTGATGAAATGGACCTCAGTCAAGGTGGCTTCGATATCGACGAACTCGTTCGGTCCGTGAGTGGAAGAGATTCAACAATTCAACATGTGCTCGGATGCTGGCCGAATCGGATCGCGATTTTTCGGCAGTCACCGGGCGATCTGTCAAAGGAGGCCTCTTGTGATCTCTCCTCCCACCATCGTCTGAGACGTCTTGTCCTCGTCCTCCTCGTCGTCCTCGCACAACCGCACAATGGTCTTATTTATTGCCGCTCTGCCGCTCCTGGCCCTCCTCGTTGGCGCTACACCGCACTCCTCCAGGGACGCTTCTTTCTGGCGTCGCCAGAATGACACCACCGAGCCTCAGTTTCCTGCCTCACCTGCGTCTTGTGGGGTATGTTCGCAGGCAAGTGCACACTCTTCACCAATGTCTGTGCCCAGCACCGTTCCCGAGGTGTTGACCCCCTGATATATGTGGTTTTTGGCCGAAGACCGACTCGGGGCTGCATCCACCCATCACAATGTCCGATCTGACCACTTTCGTTACCAGAACTACGACAGTATTAAGCTCTGTATCTCTGTGATACCTGTAGTGGCCAACTTCACCACGGTACGCCAAACTTGTTGTCAATGCCAGCCTTTCAAATAAATATGATACGTCAGGTCATCGACAATCCCGGAAGCTTTGTCAACGTCTTAACATGCGGATGCTCAGATACCTTCAATGCTACCTTTCGTACGTCGTATAAGGTCCCTCGAATTCTTTTTATCCTCACTTTATTCCAACTACAGCTGAATGTGTTGACTGGTGAGTTTTTACTTTATTCTGCACTCTCAGCGGCCTCTCATTCCATCTCAGCTTCGAGAATACCAATCAACAGGCTGTACTGAACATGGACGACCCAGACGCCGTTCTTACAGGACTGACCAAAGTCTGCGCCTTCGAACGCGCCCTCGGTATCCACAACAGCGCCCCCGTAAATTCGATGCCCCTGCTCACCCTGGGGCTTGGCGCCGTAGCTCTCGTGCTCGGAACTGTGTGGTGGTAAATGTTGATACGGAGAGTCATAATTTCTCGCTCACGACATATGTAACGACCTATAATGAATCAGTCTATTTGGATCGCTTTCCCCGTCGCCGCCCCTTTGCATCCCAAAATTTTTCGTCTTCCACATGGAGGTTGAATCGATATTACGCGTTGCATCTAAGCTTCCTAGGCAATTTTTCGACAACTCGTCCAACACGAAGACCGGACTCGGACGAGTGCAAACGCGAATCTGAGGTGTTTTCATCTGCTATAACTATTTAGAGACCGTGTGTCCTCAAATATTTTGCCTGGAGTTCAATCTGAACCTTAAGCTTCAACCGTCTTTAAACTTCGGGCTTCAACTCGGTCTTCAAGCTTTCAATCGAAGGAAAGCGGGGAAAAGCCCCTATTCGATTGCAAATGGGTATACAGTAAGTTAGATGGTGGCTGTACACCTGCGTCATACTATCCTCAAGTTTTGCTTCCGTCGAACGCCTCCGGACTCAATTCGTGGCAATCCAAGCACATCCAGATACTTTACGAGTTGATTGTCTTTCATCGTCTATCATCGCGATGGGCTCAAGGGGTAGCTTAGTGGCACAACAACCTCAAAAGCGTACTTCGACGGCGTCGATGCACCAAACGGCCGGGAATTCATCGCAGACTCGGCGTAGTTCTTTCGACAGATTTCTGCAGCGGCCCCAGCCTATGTCGAAGTATTCGAGCCCGCAGGTTCCGAACAGCGCATGGACAGGCGAGAACTTTCTTCTTGGTGCAGGCATGGTAGTTTTCCAGCCGGAGACGCTCCAAGTGGTGGTACTCTATGAGACAAAAAAGAAATACTGGTTTCTTCCAAAGGGACGGTAGGTCTTGTATTCATTTTACTTCCAACGCGAGAAGTCGCGTAGATCTGACGAGTATTTCAGCAAGGATGTAGGCGAGTCCCTCGAGCAGGCTGCACTGCGCGAAGCATATGAAGAGGCGCACATTGTTTTTTCCCCCTTTTCGCCACAGTAGTAACGTATGTATAGTCGGGTTATCGGGTCGAGTTCCTCCCCCTCTACACAGAGACGCGCGCTCCCGGGCCGCCGAGCAACCCCCAAGCTCCATATGGCCTCAATTGCGAGCCCGTCTACATCAGCACGGCCGCCTACTCCGCGCGCATTCGTGGCAATAGGGTCGCGCCAGCCGGAGAGTACCTCACATTTTGGTAAGTCTGCGAGTTTTCGCCATGATGTAACAACGGAATATTGACAACGCGGCCAGGTACATTGGCCAGATTCCGAAAGACGCGGTATACACCCCTGTTACCCACTATTATATTGTTTTCGTGAGGTGAACGTTTAATGGCAGGTCCGCGAAGAGGGGACAGGCATGCCTGACGAGGTTAATTACGAAGCGCATTTGATGGATGTCAAGGACGCAGTGAAGCACCTCTTCCCCGATGAGGCGCTCGTCGTCCGGTACTCATGGGAGCTATTTTGCTGGGTACGTTCCCTTTCGCCTTGTATTGTCTCCTCCCACACCTGCCATTTTATTATAGACACACCGTCGTCTAGAAGAAGAGCGCAAGCAGCAGAGTGCCCCTGCAGCACCCGAATCTGAATCTCCGTCGCCTTCTGACCCGGCCCCCGCTGCTGAGCCAGCGACGTGAGCTGTCGTCGACCGGTTCAAGTCTGTTATCGTTAGATGAAGGCAATTTTTCCAATGTCATCCTACTCTCATGCTGATGAACCAATGTAGTGGTCTTTTGAAACTGTGTACTTATCATGAAAACATCTTGGATTCTTGTAGCAACTCGATTCGCACGTGTATATGCCATATTCTACCAATTTTGCAGAACCACGCCATTGTCGACCCAGCGACGACTCGAAAAAATGCTTCAGTTCGCCTTCATCCGAGTCCAATGATTCTCTCGGGACCGAGAAACCGTCCAATGAACAGTCATCTGTATGCAGGTGAAGGACAACGCTCCAGAATATTTTTTCATCGCGGACACGTGGTTCCAAATCGCGAGTCGCGACACGTCTTTGTTCAATCCTTACCAAACACGGATCAAGCCTAGGCCTCCGGAATGCGTCCTCGGCCTTCAGCAAATGAAGGTCCACCGCGTAGCTCGGCCAATTCTGAGTCAACCTTGCTTCAAACTTCACTGTTGGGAAAGGTCCTGACCCCATTCCCATCGCTTAGAGGTGCAGCGACGTAAATATACCCAGCTTCTAATTAGAGGTTTTTTCAGGAGGCCAGCGCGATGCCCCCTGCCATGCAATGCTTTCTGGGTCTGAGGTATAGCGTCAACGCTGGCTGAAGCTCGGGACGTTGCTGGTGACCTCATCATATTCTTCTTCGTAGTAAGTGGTGCTGCCAAAGTGAGATCCGGCAAAGGAGAGAAGCGGCGAGCCGAGCCAAAAAGAAAGCCCTTCTAATCGCATTCCAGGGCCACACTTAAGACGATGGCTCTAACCCTACCCACCCTAGGGCCACCCTCGTCAAATCCCCGCCGCGACATCCCTTTCAGACAGACGAAATTGACGAGATGGCCCTGTGGGCGCGAACAGACACCTCCAGCTGGGTGGACTGCCATGGCACCTCCAGGGCAGAGCCGATGAAGGTTCTCTCGCTTGGACTGTCCCGTACGGTCACTGGATGTACGCTCGACCAGGTCCCACAGGCCACCAGTATTCGATGCTGATTTCGTCTCTCCCCTCCAGCCATGCGCGTCGCCCTCAAGATTCTCGGCCGCAATGAGAGCTGCCAGATGCCGCAAAACCCGCCCGACCTCGACAGCTGGATCGATGCGCTCAATTCGCGATTTTTCGGCAAGGGCCCGAAGATCGCGGGCCAAGAATGGGAACAATTGCTTGGACATTGCGAGGTAATGCATCTCACGGACGCGCCCGACTCGATGTCTCACTCACGATTTCAGGTTACCACGGGTTCAGGTGCAAACCTTGCGCAAGAGCTGGTGGCCGTGGCGACTCGTTCCCCGCCGAGGCATCACACCAAACCTGTGGCGAAATTGGGTCGCAACAAGCCCTTTGTTGTTGCGTCGTGCCTCGACCCGCGGTTCCTGGGTCGGCTGCGCCCATTTTTCAGGCTAGTATGGATGACATTCTTCGGAGACTTCCCGAGCGAAGACATCACAAAGAAGCGCTTCGCCGAGCACTGCGAAAATCTCGGGGAGGACGTCCCAAAAGAGCGCCTTCTTGAATACAAAGCAGGAGAAGGGTGGGAGCGCGTGTGCATCCTCCTAGAAAGCGAATCTCCGGAGGATTCTGAATATCCCGCGGCCGTCATCAGCGACACGCAGGCCCTTGGCGAGCAGATGCATAAGCTTACCTACGGCGTCTTCCAAGGTTTAGGAGGTACGGTCGTGATGCAGATTGCGCTTGTTGGGACTGTGGGTATTTCGATTTCCTTTGCGCACAGAAATCTATGAAGGACTCCACGTTATCACATTCTTATACGGGTAGTACATTGTTCGTTCAGATTCAAGCAAGAACTGGCGCCATATCACAGAACTCTGGGTTCTACTGAAACAGGCAGACCCGGGTCGAAGTGATCATGCATACATACAAGAACCAAGCCATTGCGATTAATTCTGCTTCTTCTCGTTCGTAATGATGCTCCTCAGCCTGGAGAGTCCAAACATTGACGAAAGTATCCAATCCTAAAACCGCTCAGAAATCAGATTTTACCGTATACTCCGGCCAAGACTTTTCACGTACAAATGCCCTCCTTCCGAGGAAGGTGTCGACGAGCCAGCAAGTGAATGAAAAGTTGCCTGTCCAGAACCAGGCCTTGGCACGGCGTTTCAAGGTCTGTGCCACGACCTGCTTGGCGTAAACATCAGTGGCCATAGCTCCAACTTAAAAGTGCCGTGAGCGGAGGAGAAACAGGTGGAGCTTCGGGGCATGCCTTGCGATCGGGAAGCCCGCTTTTCAGCATAGATATCCGCAATGGGGGCATAAATTGAGCAGGGCTGGATCAACCGACGCTTGTGAGCAATGTTACTCTTCACTCCACCCGTTATGATCTGGGGAAAGTTTCGTCAGCGGGGACCAGTGACACGCCGTTTCTCGCACCGTAATGACTTGAACGCTGGATCGGAAATGTCAGCTACTATTCTATTCGGAGTGCATTGATGGGACTAACTTGAAAGGCGCCAATTCAAGACGAAGAGTATTGCCGTACGAGTGCAGGGCAGCCTTGGAAGCATTGTATGTACTGCCAAATGGATAGGGCATTACTCCGGCGATGCTGCCGATGTTGACGATTCGACCATCCCCACTGGCTATCAAAAGCGGGGCAAATTCCTGCACCATCCGCATCACACCGAAAACGTTGACCTCGAACATATCTTTAACTTCGTCGATGTTGACATCCGTGGCCGGAACAGAGTACGCTGTTTAACAACTGCTCAGTTCGTGAGCCACTACTGCATTTTGTAGGAAACCTACATCGTCCGCTGTTTCAGGATCAGATATTCCTCGAGATATGTCCATCAATCTCTTACGCGTTATTCACCAAGATATCGAGCTTGCCTCCTGTCAGAGACGCAATACGATCTCGGGCTGCCTGAATGGATTCAATTTTGGTCACGTCCAATTCTAACGTCTCCATCTCCGGAAGACCTGAGGACGTTAGATCGACCAAAGCCTCTGGACGACGTGCAGTCGCAAAGACTCGCAAGCCTGAAAAGGCAAAGTTTGTATGGCGCGCGTGAATGAAAGCAGCTAACCCTGGGAGTGATATTCTTGGGCCATTTCATACCCAATTCCACCAGTACTGCATCTTTGAGAGACGTTATATTCGCTATGTCAAAGGCTTCGCAACCGGCGCACCCGGTAATTAGAACAGTCTTGCGACCACTTCCAGAAGCTCTGGTGGTCATGTTGATTGTGGTGGATAGCAGATAGTGAACAACAAAGGAAACACCCGAGGCGTTACTTTGTAAGACTGAAAAGTAACTGAGAAGGCTGCGAGACAGTGGAGGTGGGAAGGAAAAGTCGCGAGCACGTGATTGTTCATGTCTTCCGGCGCGTCAACAACCCACAACAGGTCGTTTATCATGAATTATTCGGGTCGATATTGAAGGCTTGGGATCTCCGATTGGATATTGCACTACTCGAACACAACTTGAAATTGAACCCAATTAGCACCTCGAGGTACTCCCTTCCGCGTACTAAAGTTGCACGTATCGAATATACTGTTTTATATTGGGCCTTTCGAAAGATCAGTTGAGAATCAAAATGCTCATCGTACCCACTTGGAAATTTCCACAGTCCAATCCTCAGACTGGAAGGTCCACCCCCAAGTTTCGCCCGCGTCATCCCGATCTGGAGTCCACTTGGAATATGGGCTTCCGGGCAATGGCGACAGAGAGAAATAGCCCCAGACTCCAGTGGTACCTCCAGGCGGAGATTCGTAAAAATAAATCGCATCCGGTGGGGAGTCCAGTCCATCTTTGACCCAGATATCCCGCCACTGCTCTGCATTCACCTTCCTGTTCAATCGGAATGTCGCATATCCAGACTGCTGCTTGAAATAGACCACTAAAAAATTGCATGTCAATCGAGGGGATTCTTCGAGTTACAGAGGCAGCACACCAAGAATGAGATTGGAGGCGCTGACTGAGCGCTCACTGTGGCTGGATGCCAGGGCATTCGCGCATTCCGCCAGAACCTTCCACGCCTCTGAGCATTCGACCACAAGGCCGGATTCGCGGGGCACGTTAACCCGTCTTAGTAAAAAGTCCTTGAAAAGGCGAGGTCGCTCGTTGCGCCAGTCCACCAAATCGACGGTGCCGGAGGGAAACCGAAATTCGTGTCTGCCCCAGTAAAAAATCGCAATTACAAATAATAGGATATATACATACCTGACTATTCCAGCAACAGTCGTCGTTGTCCAACCGTTGGCAGGAACAAAGCGGAGTGGTTCTACTTTCCGTTCTCCAAAATTCCATCCGCCCGCGAGTCGGTCGCGAACATTTGTGAGCAATATAAATTTAGGAGGACTTCCCATGATGTAACCCACGTCACCGACATCGACGTCGAGAGGCTCACGAAAGTGGGCGACATAGTGCAGCTCGCGGAAACGGCGCCACATCGCGCGGAGCACTTGTTTCATCCGGCGGCGCCAAGGGATTGTGAACACTGGCATGCAACTCTCGAAGTGCTTGGGAAAGAACTAAGCCTTCGCTTTTGAAGGCGTTCTCGATGCTGGTTTCCTTGAATCTCGCGCCGCCATAGTGGATGTGTCCCAGAATGGGGCGAAGATATTCGAGCTGCCGGTGCGACGCGGGATCTTGACGAAGTCAATATCAGTACATTCATATTATGGTTTCTTGCTGACCTGCATCGTATTCGATGGAGGGATTTGGCTCGTACGAGGGATCACCTGCCAAAAGCTGACAACCGAGTTCAGAATAAACCATCGATAACTTTGATGGAGATACCTCAATGCATATTTCCTGCCAACTCCGCCAGTAGGGCATGTCATTTTTGGACCCCTTGTTGACCACCAGTACCGGATCGAGATTGATAACGACAATGTTTCCAGAGCCATTTAGATGAACCTTCGATATCTAGGGTGGAATTATCGATGAAGATTGCTTAATGTGACGTGCTGAAGAAATTCACATCGAAAGAGGAGGAATCTGTGGTCCCGATGGTAAATGCGAGAGCATTCTGGCCGCAGCAGATATTTAACAAGTCGCCAGAGCGTAATCGACTGGCTTACAGTAAGATCTCTGAGCTAGCACCCCAACCGAGAAGTCAACACAAAATCAGCCATGAGTGTGAAGAGAAACCGTACCAATCTCAAAGCCTCGACCGAGCCACGTTGATTGTCCTCGGCGAACTTCAAGGCGACATAATTACTGACATGATCGGAGGTAACTTGAACATGTCAAGTGTGAGACGAGAAAAATACTGTCAGCCCAACTCACCTCCCCTTAGGACAGTATACGGCTCATCGGCCCCTGGGCGGCTTCGGCCTAGATATTGGAGGAGATTTGGGTGCCTAGAAGATATGAGCGGTACAAAGGTGCGGAGCTTGAATAAGACGAACCAATTTTTCTTGAAAGCTTTGATATCGACTTCAAGCATTGCCTATGATAAAGGCCGTAAGACTTGAACAAGGGGAACCGGAGGAAAGACGATACCTTTCTGGAGGCGCTGTCGCTTCCATAACGTTTGATGATCACATTCTCCCCGGTGTCTTGAAGTATTCCTTTGTATGCATACCAACCGGTCCCACTGGTAAAGGAGCTGTCTAGTACGATGCTGCTATGGTCGTAAACGCAGTCCTATGCACATTCTTTTCATTCAAGCCGTGACCATCAGACGATCGGTAACTTACCTGTGATTGTTCGGTCGAGTTGGCAATCGAGGCGAGTGTCTGTCTCAGAGTCAGTACAGTACATTACTTCGCTGAAGATAAATTTCACCAGGAACTTCATTTGAGCCTCTTTCACGTCCCTGGAGAGCATGCCAAGTCTCTCGGAATCGTCCTTTTGGCCTAAGAACCGCCCTAACCGACTGCCGGAGGTGGCAATGTCCTTGGTCGTATTTTGTATCTTCTCAAGAGTCCTGTCCGCGTTTGAGGTGCTTTCAATCAGCCACGATGGCCGCGATGGCCGCGAAGCTTACCCATATAGATCTTCCACCAGCTGTTCCATGTTCTTTGACAATCCCCCGCCAGTTTTGAGCTGGTCCGCAATATTCACCATTAGTTCTCCACAGGTCAGGGCAAGTCGATTTAATTCTTCGTTGTTGGATCGATAGCCCTAGGTATAATGGCTAGAGGAGTGATAATGACGATCACATCGAGAAACCGCACCTGGACACACTGCGCCACTTCCAGTGCAAACCCAACGGCGCCCTTTAGGTAGGGCAGTCCGGACAGTTCAGCAGCTCTCTCAGCCAGTGTCAGAGCCTTCACCAGCATCGCTAGCTTCCGGGAGTCTGTGTCTGCGTCATTAGGTGTTGTCTTGCGACGAAGGCGAACGCGGACGGCCTGAACGAGGGTTAGACCAGGCATCGATCGATTGTGCTTGGTGCGAGATGCGAAGGTGAGAAGCCGCTCTCAGGCCATGAATAGGCATGAACGCCGGTCAAACAAACTTCGCGATACGGCATGTCTCCCACATTGGTGTGTGGCGTACACGCGTACGGATAATTGTGCAGCAGATGGGAAATTTCTTCACGAGCGAGGTCCGTAGGACATTCAGAGACGACCCAGAAGTGGACATGAATGTGACTTCAACAAACGTATCTGCCGAAGAAGCGCTACACTGGAAGAATGCTCGAAGTTCTCCGGGAACTACAGACGATGAATCACAACGTGGAAGTAGGTCGAGATGGAAAGGACCGAGTTCCGGACATCAAGGGTTCAACATAGTACATATGTACGACAGGAAAGCAGTAAAGATCTGCAATGCGGGGCATGTTAATTGAGAACACAAAATCCAAGGCAAACCACGAACCTATAATTATACGGCTAAATGCAACTCATGAAGAAATTCTTTCCCGTGGTGAATCTGCGGAAGAGTCCCAAACGTTATGGACTGGAAAGGCTCCGGCTAGAGACTCGCGTGGCGGACCGACATGGTCATCTACATTCACGCCTTCATTGTCGTCATCATAGTCGTCCTCCAGAAACTCTCGCGCAGGGGGGCCATCATCTTCACTAAGGCGGATGGCTCCTTCCGCACGCGAGTTACTGATGGTCTTTAGCCTATCTCAGGTGAGTAGATAGTCCACAACCATTGAAGTTAGACGCACTGGTGTGAAATGACCGAGCGTAGTGCGCCGGCCCTTCGCCAGAGGAGGAATAAGAAAACACAGAGTGCAGGTCGTGAAGAGGAACATCATGGGCATGTTGCCACCCATTGGCTGCGGCTTCGGAGACTCTTTAGGTTCTATACCGTCGTTAATACCGTTTCTTGAGCCAAAGACTGCTCAATACTGACCTCCGACTGGGGCCATGGTGGCAAGGCGGATATGGTAGTGTGCAGGATAGGTGGCTGTGCTTGACAGCCTGCGCTTGACAGCCTGCGCTGATGGCCGGATTTTGCCGAACCGAACTTTAGCACCTCCTCGTTTCTCCAGTCATGTTTGGACATGCCACGGTCACAAGAAAGCCTCCTTTTACCTTTCAAGCTGCTAAGCCACCTAGTTCCCCTCGGAACTCTTCAAAGATGCCAACCAGAAGCATGAAAATGGTCTCTTTCAACTGTTCGAAGCTCCACCAGAAGGCTGATCATGATTTTGTCCCGAGCTCTTCGTCTTCACCACCCACATGACTACTGCGTCTTGTTGAAAAGGGAACAAACTGTTTTTATCTAAATCGACGACTCCGCGGCAGCCCTCCTTTTGCCATCGAGATGGTCTTCTCTCTCTCCGTTACCCTCAGTTTCCTCCTGGTCACTGCTAACACTTTGGGTCAAGAAACTTGTGTTACCTTTGAACCTGCTGCACCGACCTTTGTAGTAGCCAGCGGCGGGACGGCCGCACCGATAATCTTGTCCTCGGATGAATGGCCTGGCGTTCAGCGTGCTGCTCAAGACTTCGCCACATCGGCTTACGGGCATAAAACCGACTGTTTCAAATATCTCTGCATTCAATCCTCCACCCTCTTCGCTGCCAATAATCATCGGTACTCTAGGAAAGTCTTCATTGATTGACCAGATAGTGAATTCAACCAAGCTCGACGTGTCCTCTATCGAGAACCAATGGGAATCGTTCACTACGTAAGTCGTGGCAAACCCGCTTCCTGGAGTTGCCAAGGCATATTTGATAATGGGGTCGGACAAGCGCGGCACCATCTTCGCGAGGTTCGCCAGTGTACCCTTCTTTCAATATGCACGACCTGACAAAATCACGGCAGCAATTCGGTGCGCCATAAATACTTATCTTCCGTCTTTCATATTTTCCAACCTGTCCGAATTGCTCTAGGAGTGTCCCCGTGGTACTGGTGAGTGCGCTTGTAGCCGAGTCATGCGTCTTCGCATCTACCCCCGTTTCTCCGCAGGTGGGCCGATGCTCCAACACCACACCGTCCAGCGCTTTTCGCGACACCGGGTGGTTGTTCACACGGGACGCCTTCGGTGGAGTATCGTGCCATATTCCTGAACGATGAGCAGCGAGCGCTGCAGAACTGGGCTGCCGAACAATCCACGAATGGAACCGGCGCAGCTTTGACCGGCTCTCCCTTCAACCATTTCTTTTACATGTATACCAAGTTGTGAGTATGCTCAGTCGTGTGCAGATTCAGTTCGATGAAATGTTTGATGGTTTCAGGTTCGAGCTGCTGCTACGCCTGAAGGCGAACCATCTCTGGCCCCGTGGGTCGCCGATGATATATTGAAAATACACTGCAAATTGATGTATTTGCCCAACTGATAGCGCAATGGAGCAGGTGGTAGTTTGTTCGAGGATTATTACAGACATTTATTAATTCTCACAATTCAGCGCTTTTGGACTGGCAGTTTCCTCTCGCCGGCGCCCGCGTCGAGGGAGTCGTGCGCCCAGCGATCGCCGCAGCGTCCAAGTCTGCTGCCGCCAACAACCCCGGTCATCCCGGCAGGGCCCAACCGCCTCGACGCCTCCACGTCGGATTGGTACACGAGCCGATAAAGCTGATTCCGAATACTACCCACTTCGGATCCATACTAGTAACCAGGCATTCAACTTAGACTTCAATTTGAAGGTGCTCGAATCGCGCGCGGCGGCGGGCCTTGCGGCCGGGTCGGGTCGAGGAGGTGCCCGGCGGGCTTGACCTCGACGACGCAGATGGGGTGTTTGTTTTGTCGTCTGAGTCTTGGCCCGGGAAATCCAGTGGATGATATAGAGTGTAGTCCACTCTAGATCTGAGTCTGAGTCGACGGAATCGGAACCGGGATATATATCGACAATCATAAGAGCGGCCGTACCACTGGCTCTCGTCGGTGGTGGGCCGTGGCGCGGTCGAACAGGGAGAATTTGTGCTCGGAGACGTATTCCGGGAGCGCGGAGAGATGTACTTACGTTGGCGGCGGTGCCATCTATGCCGGACGGCTGAGGGAGGTTGACACCGACGCTGAAGAAGGGACTTACAATACCGTCGTCAACAGATTGGATGATGAGTGGCGGCGGAAGGAACAGAAGTAATTCAAATAGCAAGGCTCATTCGGATTTCCTTTTATAGTAAGTAAGTACAGATCCAAATTGCAATCCGTGTTCTCTGGGACGCCCGGCTATTTCGTGAGGGGAGTATCGAATTCTAGTCCAAGGATCCAAGGATCTAATGATTACTCTGCGAAAATCTCTTTCTCTTTTTGTGGATCGTAGAAATACAGTCGCAATACAACATCACCCTCACGCTGCTATATACTTACTCCCTTCTACACACTCTACTCTACGCCTCCACCCTCCCAGCCAACGCCTCCGCCTCCCCGCGACTCAGCCCCCACCGCTCCCGCTCGCCCCCCTCCCCCCGCAGCTCCGCCCCCAGCCACCCGCTCAACCGCGCCTTCTGTTGTGTGGTGAACGCCCCCCCGCACGCGACCGCGTACGTGTGCAGCAGCCGCACGCCCGTCTCCTCGAAGTCGACGTCCCGCGCGTCGTCCTGGTCGCCGCGCTGGTCGCCGTCGGGGCCCCACGGGACGGGCTGCACGAGCGCGGCGACGACGGTGTCGAGGAGCCCGTGCGCGCTGAGGGCGGGGAGCGCGAGGGGGGACGTGGCGGTGCGGGCGGGGGAGGCGAGGGCGGCGGCGTGCGAGTTTGGGTGGATTGGGTCGGAGGAGGAGGAGGGGGAAGTTGATGATGAGGAGGCAGAAGAGGAAGAGGAGGAGGAGGGGATGATGAGCGTGCTGAGGAGGAAGAGCGCTTTGCGGCGGACGGTTAGGTCGGGGTCTGCACAAAAGAGAAGGAAGTCAGCCGTGATGATTGACGGGAAGTGAGCTCGAAGAAGAGAGGGAAGGAAGAAGGGGGAAGCGGAGGAAAAGCGAAAAAAAAAAGTCAAAGCAAGGCGAAATCGGCACCGAATCCCATTCTGGACTCGCGAATCCGCGTCCGCTCTCTCTCTCCTTGACACATTTTCCCCACAGCGCTCGACCGCTTTCCCAATGCGGGGAAAGACGAGGGAAGACGATGCGAACTTCTCGGCGCGTCGTCCGGACGAAACCTGCAGCAGGGTATACCCTCGTGAGGCCGCAAAAGCCACTCTACCCACACGCCGGGCAACGGAGGAATACGAGCGAAAGAAGTCCCTTTTTTGCCTGCCTGCACGAGTGTTTCTGTATCCTCGACACGCGCAAAGTGGGAAACGCCAAAGCGAAAGGAAGAACAAAAGCCAAGCAGCACAGCGAGGCGAACGAGGGAGAAAAAATCGGTCCCGAATCCAATCCGGACTCGCGAATCTGCGCCATCTCTCTCTCTCCTTGACAGACACAACGCTCGGGCGCCGCGGGACGGACGGGGGAAGGCGACGCGACGCAAACTCCCTCCTCCGTGCGAACTTCTCGGCGCGTCGTCCGGGCGAAACCTGCAGCAGGGTATACCCTCGTGAGGCCGCAAAAGCCACTCCACCCACACGCCGGGCAACGGAGGAATACGAGCGAAAGAAGTCTCTTTTTTGCCTGCCTGCACGAGTGTTTCTGTATCCTCGACACGCGCAAAGTGGGAAAACGCCAAAGCGCAAGCCAAGGCAAAGGAAGAACAAAAGCCAAGCAGCACAGCGAGGCGAACGAGGGAGAAAAAAAATCGGTTCCGAAACCAATCCGGACTCGCGAATGAATTCGTGCCATCTCTCTCTCTCCTTGACAGACACATTTCTCCCCGCGCCGCGGGACGGACGGGGGAAGGCGACGCGACGCGGACTCCGCTGTGCGTCGTGTGGCCTAGGCGCAAAAGCCAGCTCTACTCCGTCCGGCGGGGGAATACGGCAGAAGAAAGAAAGAAAGAAAGAAAGAAGCGAGGTGCCGGAGTGCGTCCATCCGTTCATGCACGGGTTTATCCTCGACAAAGGAAGACCAACGGACGAGTGAGAAGTAAGGAAATAAAAACAAAAACAAAAACAAAAAAGCCGCAGCGGAGCGTTGGGCAAATGCAGGGCAGAGTGCCGAGGCCGAGGGGCAGCTCCGCTGCACACCCGGAGGATGCGGAGCGCGGGCAGAGAGGGAACGAGGGACCGCGTCTCGTCTTCCCTGCACCTCCCCTTCCCGACCGAAAAAAAAAAAAAAAAAAAAGAAAACCACAAAACAAGAGCAAAAGCAAAACCCAAAACTCACCGCCCACCGCCGCCCCCAACCGTTCCCAGCCCTGCACCTCGGGGCGCGACAGGGCCGCGACGGCGGGGGCGTTGTGCTTCAGGAGGCCGGAGAGCGCGTAGATGGCCTTGGCGCGGATCTGGGCCGTCGAGGAGGGGGAGGGGGCGAGGAAGGCGGTGAGGAGGGGGAGGGGGTCGTGTGTCGCGTACTAGGGAAGGGAGGGCGTTAGCTCATTGAATTAAATTATAAAGGGGGGGGCGTACAGCATCTTGCGCGGCGGGGTTGTTCTGCAGCGCGGTACCGATGACCCAGAGGACGTGCATCTTGATGGAGGGGGTGGGCGCGGAGGTGAGGAGGGTTTGGAGGGGCGCCCAGAGGTGCAGTTTTTCGAGGTCTGCAGAAATAGGTAAACATGCATCTGGGGTTACCCATAAGCGAGGGAGGGCTACGCACTGTTCGCGTTGTCGATTTGCTCGATCAACTGGTTTCAAATGAGTCAATAAAGATTGAGCAGCAAGGAAGGGCAAACCATCTCGAGATGATCGAGCGCGTTCACGCGCGCGTCTTCGGACTGGGCCTCGTCGACGGCGACGGCCATGTCCTCCTTCATGAGCTCCGCGTCGGACTTGCCCAGGATCATGTCGATGATGCCCGGGTCGAGGGTCCTGCCGCGGCGCAGGGGGCGGGTTCGTGTTGTTTGCATCGGTGGAGGGGGTCGAGTTTTCGATGCCCCAGCGCAGGAGGGATTCCATTTTAAAGTGGATGGGGATGGGGAAAGAAAGGTCGACAAGATTCGGAAATCGGTGTAATATACCCTGCAGAGAACCAGAACTTTGTCGAAGCTGGAGGAAGGAGATCCCGATTAGGAAGGTTGATAGCCGGCCGATCGCCAAAGGTGACACAAAAAGGTGACGCTGTCACATTTTTTGGTTACTTCTCTCTTCCTTCCACCACGACGACGAGTGAGTATCTCATTCCAGGCTTGGGTTGTGGGTGATGATTCATATAACAACCATACTTTACCACATTCCGAACACTCGTGTGGAATACTTTATCGATTTCAGCCTTGTCTGACTTTTCTTTTTCTCCCTCTCTTTTCGTCTCACCTCGATACTGACTACACCCTTCTGCCCAGGCTGTCCCTCCCTCAAGCCCACGGTGACCGGTGAGCCTCTTCCCTCGCCCCTTCTTTTCCGCACCCCATACCGCCCGTTTCCTGTGATGAACACCCCTCGATGGGCGGACACGAATGCCCCTGCCCACACCAAAGTCTCCCAGTGTACAAAGTGGAGGCGGGCGGGGCGCGAGTTGATATGCATCGATTACCTGACCTCCCTTCTGTCCTCCCTCCCGCTTTCATCCTCTACTCGACGATGGGATGGTATGCTGACGACTGCTTCTTTGGCAGGTTCTCCGTCGTGCAGGCGTAGTCGGTGGTCGAAGCTCTGTCCGTCTCTGTCCGTTATTTACATGTCATGTCTGCTCGCAATACATCCCTTGTGCCTCAGAGTTCGTTGACGCTGTGCTCGGCGTCGACCCCCGCGGCTGCACGTTGCTCCGCTGCCAGCCAGTCCTGCAGGTCGATCGTCTGCAGGATGTTCTGCGCCGACGCCCGCTCCCGAACGTCGTCGACCTTCTGCACAGAGTCTACCCATTCTTGATGTCGTGCTCGACGTCCGCCGCCCCTTATGTGCGGCTCAACTGCAGAAAACCTTCACAGCCGAAGATGCATCATGTCGATTTCCGTCCAATACCAAACGCCAAACGCCTCGCCTCGCCTCCTCCGTTGCAACGCCAAACTTCCCTCTCGACCGGAGTCTACCGGAGACATATGTATGTATATTAATATTTCCACCCACAGTCTATCCACCCTTGACTTCACAATCAGCTGGGTCCTGCAGGTCGGCCAAAAAAAAACTTTGCTCGGCGACATGGGAAACCGTTGCAGATTCTTCCCTCGTCCGCCGACGCCCGCTTCCGGATGTCCACCCATCCAAAGCGTTCAAAAAATCTCGCCCGTGCTCATTGTCATTGTCATTGTCCACGCGCCATCGCCCCTCCCCCAATCCGGTAACCCACTGATGTCTGCTCGCAATACATCCCTTGTGCCCCAGAGTTCGTTGACGTGTGTTCGGCGTCGACCCCCGCGGCCGCACGTGTCTGCAGGATGTTCTGCGCCGCCGCGCACGCCGGCGGGCGTCGAGCACCGCTGGAAGACGTAGAGATGTTTCGCGCAGCTGCTCGAAGAAGCAGAGAGGGAGGTGCGCCCTCCACCGCGACGTCCGCCAACGCCTTGCTCGTTGACATCGAAAAATATCCCCGCAAACTCAAACTTCCCTGGGGCCTGGACCCTCGCGCAATCGGCCGAGACCACCCAAACTCGCCCCGCCGACGCCCGTCGACCTTCTGCACAGAGTCTACCCGTTCTTGACGTCGATTCCCGCCGCCGCCCTTGTGTGCGGCTCAACTGCAAGAAAGAAAGAGTTTGAAGACACCGTTAACAGCCGAAGATGCATCATGTCGATTTCCGTCCAATAAAAGCCTCGCCTCGCCTCGCCTCCTCCGTTGCAATGCCAAAACTTCCCTCCCGACCGGAGTCTACCGGAGACATGTATGTATATTTCCACAGTCTATCCACCCTTGACTTCACGATCAGCTGGGTCCTCAGTCCTGCAGGTCGACACCAAAAAAAAAACTTTGCTTGGCAACATGGCGACCTCTCGCAAGCCACCGTAGCGCGTCTTCAAAGCGTTGCAACCCCAATCCAAAAAATCCCGTCTGTGCTCATTGTCCGCCCACGCGCCATCAACCCTTCTCTCAATCTGGTAACCCACTGATGGCGCTTTGAAGACGCGCTGCGGCGGCTTGAGTGGCACTCGGCAAACCACCACGTAAATAGCGTCAAGCCATGGCCAAACTCTGTTCCTCTCGACGCTCAACTCGACATCCTACTTGATCAGAAACCAAAATTTGCTCGATCCTCCCCCGTGCAACGTAGAACTGGTGCGCAGTATCGCGATTTTGGCGCTGTACTCGATCCGACCCCTCATACTAGTGCTTGAGCTTGCGCTTGACCCCCGTCTCGTCTACTACCTCGAAGCACCCGAACACGAACACGACGCGTCCGACGCGCACCCGCGCCCAATCCAATCCCATCCAAAATCCAATCACGATTACGATTAAGTATGATGATGATGCATCCCCCCGGTGGCACGGGCACGAGCAGCAGGAAGCGCGCGCTGTCCGTCTCCGTCTCGCAATCGGAATCAGAGCTCCCAGAAGCAGCGGAACGTGAGGGGGGAGGACAGGGACAGGGACAGCCCATGGCCAAACGGGCCCGGGTGCAGGCCCCCACTCCCACCCTGACGAGCGCGCGCGCGCTGGCAGCCACCAGTGCCAGTGCCACTGAAACGACGCGTGCCCCGACGCGCGCCACCGCACCGACGGACACGACCACGACCACGACGCGCACCCCAACAACGCGTTCGTCAACCATGGCCACCAACGCCAATGCCCATGCCACCCCCGACTCCCCTTCCTTTTCCAATTTCGCTTTCGCGCTGCCGCACGCCCCCGCCCGCCCCGTGGCTCTGGGCACCAGCGCACGCACAATTTCGATCAGCGCAATCTCCCGGACCCCGAGTCGGACGCCCTCGATCGGCTCCGTCGCGAGTTGTCGGCCCTCGCGCACGGGCACGGGCGCGCTCACGCGCAGCGCGTCCTTCTCGTCCTTCTCGTCGCTCCACTCGCAGACACAGATGCAGACACAGACGCAGCCCGAGATGCAGCCGTACTACCCCGAGGGCTCCGCGAAATACTGCCTGCGCGACGCGCGGCTCGGGATCGACTTTTCGCTGCCAGCGCCCCCGACGCCTCCACCCTCGGACGCGGGCGCCGGCGCGCTGGGCGCGATTGCGGCGGGCGCAGACGCAAGCACCCACACGCCAATGGTGCCGCCCCTCGCCTACGCGCCCGCCGCCCACGCGCTCTTCTTCAGCCGCGGGAACCGCGTGTACTGCCGCAGCATGGGCACGGGCGTGGGCACGGGCACGGGCGGCGGCGGCGACAGCGTGGGCGGGAGCGTGAGCCAGGTGTGCAAGCTGCAGGCGCAGCACGGCGCGCTGACGCTCCTCGCCGCCGGCGGGGGCGGCAGCAGCACCGTCGACCCTCATCAGCATCATCATCATCAGCAGCAACAGCACAGTCAACAACCAACCCGGCTGGCGCTGGCGACGTCGACGGGCGCGGTGCAGGTGTGGGACGTCGAGGCGCGGCGGGTGGTGTGCAGCTGGGGGACGAAGGGCGTCGGCGCGATGGTGTGGGGCGGGAGCGGGGACGGGGCGGTGCTGAGCATCGGCGGGCCGAAGGGTGCGATTCGGCACTACGACACGCGCGCCCCGCAGGGTAAGGTGCACACGGAGCAGGCGCAGGCGGCGCCGGGGAAGGCGGGCGCGAAGAGCCGGCAGCAGCTGACGCGGCACCAGACGGGCGTCGCGGCGCTCGCGTGGGGCGCGGACGGGCGGCTGCTCGCGAGCGGGGACGCGGGCGGGGTTGTGTATACGTGGGACGCGCGCGCGGGGCGGGCGCCGCTGGACGTGGGCGAGTTCCTCCAGAGGCGGAAGAAGATGCAGCATGCCCAGCCTGTTTCGGTGCGTCCTCCGCGTCCGCTCTTTCTCGGGCCCTGGTGTACTTTTATGAATCTAACTTGATTTTGTTTTATGAACTCGAAGGCACTGGCGTGGTGCCCCTGGCAGCCGAAGCTCCTCGCCTCGGGCGACGCGGGCGGCACCGTCCGCTTCTGGTCCGTCGAGCCCGCAAACACTAGCTCGAACGCCACTGCGGGGCGACTCGAGCTGGGGAGCAGGGTTGTGGGGCTGCACTGGGCGCCGGGGTACAAGGAGCTGCTGACGACGCTCGGGTCCGCCGCGCCCGATAGCGAGGGTGCGCCCTGGCGCCCGCGCGGGGTCCTCAGCAACGCGCTCGCGGTGCACGCCTTCCCGTCCCTGCGGCCCATCGCGAGTCTCAGCCTGCTAGCCGCGGCGGCAAGTGCAAACGCCGTGGCCGTGTGCGGGAGCGTGCTGATGCTGAATCCCACTCCCGCGTCTGGTGTCAATGCGCATAGTTCGCATAGTGCGAATTCGAGTCACAAGGTGGTGGTCGCTGTGCCGGGAGAGGGGAAGCTGAAGGTGTACGAGGTGTGGGGCCGGAGGAGAGAGAGAGAGTTGAGGAAGCGGGGGAGCGAGGTGAGCTTGGGGGGGACGATTAGGTAGGAACTTGAAGCAGCCTAGCAGCCTGGCTGTAGGTTTGACAATACTGTATTGAGGAGAGAATTTCCTATGGATGAGCTTTTTTTGGGATGTTGTTGATTCCATTCGTAGCAGAACTCCGATCACTTCCAAAAATATGAATGATGGCGGCGCAACAGAGCTTCAGCTCGATAATTGGGGAGGACCTCGCGCTTATAACGCGTAGTTCGTCCCTAAAAATGACTATCCAAGATTTTTGAATCCCTACGAGACTTGCGCGTCAAGATTGAACTGAATCCAGTAAGTCTTAACACTCTCAACTTGAAGAGCCCGTGGACCACTCAAACCGACGATTGACCTTCAGAAAAGGCGGGGACCGATCGGGCCGATTAGGGGCTCGTCAAATTTTTGGCGTCCGTATTTGATCGGAGTTCTACACATCGAGGATAACGGTCTGCAATACAAGCTGTTCCTGTCGTTCAAATGTCGTTCGGCCTTTCCGGCGAGCTCCAGTGTCCTGTTCACCACGCGCGACAACAGTGATTACAAAAATACCGTTCATTTCTCTCTTGATACGAGATCTCCGAACCTGAGGTGCTTGCGACCCTGGTGGGCACTGGTGCAATGGTTCTCGATTTCTCGACGCACGTTGTGCGCCACAGACAAAGGTGCCGAACTATGAAATCATTCCGGTTCTTAAGAAAGCTACCCGCTAGCTCTAGGCTTTCATCTCGTCTCCACTCCCGTATCCGTGTCAGAAAGTCCTTTCTTGCAGTTAACGCCAACTACACTACTGGGCTAGTCTCGTATCGTGTCCTCTAGCGTTCACTTTGCCTAGTCGGTCATCTCGAAGCTACGAAGTACCTGGGACGGACTCCGGAAGCGAGCCTTCCCCGCCTCTATAAAGCCACAGAGTTATCGTATCATGCCACTCCTAGCGTCGCCCTTCCTGGTTGCGCTCATCAAGTTGCCTTTTCCCTTGCACTTGGACGCGATGAAAGGACCTGCTGAGATTGCGTGCGTATGACAGTGTTTCACCACAGGTTGTTCGGTCTGCCAGACTAACGGCTGCGCTGTGTAGCCACGGGCCCATGTTTCTTGGGTATGTCGTCGATTCCTGCTTCGACTGTCGACACGTCTGACTCGCGCCCAGGTTGACGATGAACATCTTGCTTTACGGGATAATGATCACGCAGGTAAGCAACGCAAAGCCAATCGCCCCTTCGCCGTCCTTCGTTTGATGGTGAAAGTGACTGAGAAATACTTAATACCCACTTTTTAGGTATACCTGTACACGACGACGTACAAAAGGTAGATTCCTTAGATTATCTTTTAGCTTCTTCGGCTCGTTTTTCAAATACTCACCATCGATGAACGAACAGCGACCCTTTGTACATCAAGCTCTATGTACGTGGCATTCGATGGTGATTGCTGATTTATCTGACTTGGCTTCAATGTAATGCAGATCGCAGTTCTGATGCTTGCGGATACGTTCAACACCGGCTTCATGGTTTCCTAGTCATTCCACTCTCCCAATTTTTGATATCCAACTAACCTCCTTGATTTAATGTAGTCTGTACGAATCTCTCGTGGTGCATTTCAACGATCTTACGTATTTAGCGAAAGCCAACTGGGGTACGTGGTCCCTATAATCTTTCAGTGGGCTAAACTTGTCTAAAACACCCTAGTATTTGCTACTGGTGAGCAGGTTATTGGAATGGAACTCGTCTACATGTTCTCATCCCAACGATAGATCCAGCTATGACGGCGAGTACTTATTATTTCTCTTCTCACTTCAACTCACCTCTTCGATTTTTTCTAGGGAATCATCGGCTGCATGGTCCAACTCTTCTATGCCTGGCGGATCCATATCCTCACCGGAAACATCTGGATCGTGGTCCTGATCTGTATCTGCGCCTTGACTAACGCTTGTATGTGTTTTGTTCCCCGGCCAAACTCTCATGGTCAGTGCTGATATACCGCTAGTCGGAGGCCTGGCCTCGGCTTCCGCGATTGCATTCGTGCCCCAGTTTTCTCATTTTCAGGAGTTTCAGGTGCCTGTGATATGCTGGCTTCTGAGTGCGGCGGTATATATGTTTGGTTCAACTCGTGCTCGAAATTCGTGCTGATTTTTGCTTGACAATTTGAAGGTTGGGGATGTGATTATCACGACGACGTTAGGTATGCGTATCTTTTCGTGTATTTGCTTCTACTCACCGGACCGCTTCACAGTTTCTTTCTTCGTGAGTGAATTTCATGTGTACAATAACGAAATGAACTTGATTATTTGAAGAGAAAGCACCGCACTGGCTGCAGCGCAACAGATACACGGGTGGACCAGATCATTCGATGTACGTGATGCACTTCACCTGCTTTTAAGTAATCTCTTTCAACCCCGGCATATTCCTTCAAGTGACGATCCAGGTGCGTTCAACATCCAGTCTTCTTTCAACTTATGCTGCGCGACTGAGACCACTTGTTACAGACGGGCATGATCACCTCCGTGTGCTCCGTGATAGACTTGGGTTTATTTTTGGGCGACGTGAGTTGCCGGTCTTGCTTGTTCGTAGACTTTGAACTTGACGAATGGACTGATGCCAGTCGAGTGGGATGTACGTTTGTCGTGGACTGTTCCCGGCGATGATGTTGACCAGAGCTCATACCAGGCACCTCTTATTCAACCTGCCTCTCGCGAAGGTACTTACATTGAAGCCCGGCCGACTGTTGTTTCGTTAACGCCTGGTTCCAGCTATACAGCAACTCGCTTATGAGCAGTCTGAACGCGCGCGGCGGATGGAGACGAAGCGAACCCGACGACTCGGGCGAGGTGAAAACAGTGCCGCTGCATCTATCTGTGCGTAGCAAAACTCCGTCTCGTGACCACCTCAATATAATACCTATTCTCAAGATGCCGCCCCTTCAAGTTCACGTACCCCCCAGTTCGACCGCAGGGACGTTCGATCTGCCTATTATGGCGCATGCGCAGCAAACCGGGCGTCGCATAACGTCTGCGGGGTCGCAGAAATCCTCCATCGACTCTCCGGTCTAGAGCTCCTGGCACCATCCATTCATCCATCTTTCTTTAGCTTTGGCTTGGCGAACGAATGTACTCCACAGTTGCCCCAAATTCTGTTACGACCTGAATGTAATAACAACTATCTCGGATCTTCTCAGCCTGCTATGATTTACGGGGCGGATAAACTCAGTACGTAACAGAGAATTGGACTCGGGGGCTTTTCTTGCATTGACGATTCAACCGAACTTCTCCCATCTTCATTGACATCGATATCGGTACCGCGATGTCGGATCCTGCTCTGTTTGCGACTGGGGAATTTTGCGACATGGGTTTCTTCTTATACCGTCTTGGCACCGCAACGGTTGGCTCAGGATATTCATATCTGTGAGCGTTGAACGGAAGCTCCCTGCTCCGTGTTGAAGTGTGGACGTTCTTGTTCCGAACTGCCACCGTTCTTGAGCGGCATTGCCTAAAACGCGATTCTGTTTGGAAAGTTCTCTCAGTTGAATGCTTCGGATGATCTCCGGTCGGAAATAATTGGGAATCGTTGTTGCGGTGGTCAGTGGTGTCCTTCGAAGCCAAAACTGAATCCTATGCGCCGATCACGCCAAGTTGAGGTCCCCATGTGATGAACCTCTCCCACTTGGTCTCTGCTTCAACCTCGGTCGATATCATCTCCAGGTCTACCCATAATTTTAGCGAAATGATGTAGCCGATCCAACACGACCGGGATTTACCCACCGCGACATTTAAAAGCAGACTCGACCCCGGGCTTTTGCAGTGCAAAACTTCCAACGGTTAGCATCATGGTTTCATTCCGTTCTGTTCTCAGCGCCATCGCTACATTCGCCGTGGTTGGGGTCTCCGCCCTTCCTGGCGGCAACATCACCGCTCGTACTGGAACACCCACCATTCGCGCTGGAACTCCGAGCAGCACTGGCACCAGCAACGGATATTATTATTCCTTCTGGACAGGTACGAATAGTGGATGTCGTTCAACGTAGCTGATGGTTCCTCATACAGATGGTGGTGCTACTGTCACCTACACCAATGGGCCCGGTGGACAATACAGTGTAACCTGGGGCAACGGTGGCAACTTTGTCGGTGGAAAGGGATGGTTCCCTGGCGCTGCGAGGTAATTTGCAGTTGTGTTGACATCCTTCTGGTGATCCAACCTGTCCTTCCAGAGCGATCTCCTTCAGCGGATCTTACAACCCCCCAACGGCAACAGCTACCTCTCCGTTTACGGTTTGTCTTGCTATCGCTTAAAAAAACGCAATTGAAGTTCGTGCCTTGCAGGTTGGTTCCAAAATCCGCTTACAGGTGAGCCATTTTGATCTTTGATCAAAATGATTTTTTTAATACTCTCCACAGAGAAAGTTCATTCTCCCCTTCGTCCGCGACGTACTTACCCTCCTATCTAGGTATTATATTGTTGAGAGCTTCGGTTCGTGTCTTCCGCCCTTGTTGACACCGTCGAGGCGGAGGGCAAGGGCTGGTTGAATTTATATGGATGACTCTGATGCTAATTGTTTTTTCGAGGCCAGGTTCATACAACCCCTCCACATATGTCCTTTTCCTCCCTTTTCTGTTCATCTGGCTCACCCCTTTTCAGCACTGGTGCGACGTTGAAGGGTTCGGTGACCTCCGACGGCTCGGTATACAACATTTATCAGACACAACGCGTGAATCAACCTTCTATCGAGGTTCGATATATTGTCTTCGTTCCCGGACGGTCAACAATAACTGCTCCTTCCATGCAGGGTACCGCAACGTTTTATCAGTACTGGTCTGTCCGCCAGACACACCGCACCAGCGGAACCGTCACCACCGCAAATCACTTCAACGCATGGAAATCCGCGGGCTTAACCCTTGGCAGTGAGTCCCCTCGTTCCCTTCCTCCCTTCCCTAAACGCTAACCCACCGCCCCGCAAAGCTTTCAACTATCAAATCGTTGCCACGGAAGGCTACTTTAGTACCGGATCCTCCTCGATCACGGTTGGCGAGGGTACCGGCGTCACCACTCCATCTGGGCCTACCTCCACCACCTCTACTACACCCCCGAGCAACACCGGTGGCGCTGTGCGTTTCTTTCTTTCTTTCTTTTTTTGAGAGAGGTTATTGATCTTTTGAGTCACAGTGCGCTGCACACTGGGGACAGGTTTGTTTAGTCTTTGGATTTTTATAAATAATTGTTAACTGGCTTTATAGTGCGGTGGTCAGGGCTGGACGGGAGCTACCTGCTGTGCCAGCGGAACTACGTGCCAGGCCGCCAACGCATATTACTCCCAGTGCCTGTAAATATCCGAGTCTAGCACGCAGGTTTGCGGGTCGGTTTAATTGTGATCTGATAGTAATAAACTGCCACGAATTTTTTTTTTCCAAGCCAAAAAGACTCAAAAAGAACTCAGAGAGACATGCTTACGCGACGTAACGCGCGACGGATATCACTTATCATGTGATCGTGTCAGCTCTCCTCCTGATCTGTGATCATCGAATCTTCCTCGCCGTATTGCGCGATGTCCTCGAGACTCCCCGCACCACTTGCTTCTGGAGCTGGAAGATATACGTGTGAATGGCCTCCAAACCCGCCGGACCGACCCCCGCGCCCCGCATCGTGCGAACTTCGAGAAATGTGATGACGGGGGTCTGGGATACCATGAAATTTCTTCGTATTCGGTTTTCAGCTGTATATCGGTTTTGTTATTAAGACTCATAATCCAGCTGAAGTCGAACGTTGAACAGTTGAACTTGTAAGTTATTCGGATCGCTGGGCCGATATGCCGCCATTGTCGCGTACGTGGATCACGTCACATTTTGAAGCCCGTTGATCTTGTGCAAAAGGATCCTCGTGTTTTTCGAAGCAAGCGCGCTACCACCACCATGGCGGCACCGCAAAAATTCCTTCGACAAAGGACTGCTCCTGGTTCTCCCAAGAAGCCCGAAGAAAAAACGGCGCCGGACGAGGTCGCGTCACGATCTACATCGCGAGAGCGCGACGAAGTTGTTTGGGGTAAAACTCCCGGTGGCGAAGGTCTGTAAAGCCCCAATTTTGAATAGTGAACCGTAGTGATACCTTTTAAGTGTTCCGTGTTCCGACCACTCATGATGTCTTGACACTCTTCCATCCATCGTACCCAAAGAGTCACCTCGATCTATTCAATTTGGCCCTCCTCGGGCTACAGATCGTTCTGTTCTCCATGCTTCCGCGCAATGTCGCGCGAATCTTCTTTTTGTTCTACTTCGCCTTCTGGCGTGGTGCGTATGACGCTGGTCTTGGATGGATCCTCACCAAACAGAGCAAAAGAAGTGGATCGTCCGGCAAGTGCAAAAGTTGGGATGGCTTGATCCTTCTCGCCGCCCAGCTGTTCGCAACTGGATAAAGGCACAACTCGTTGGAAAGATGGGCAAGGATTACTCATTCGACGTGAGTGAGTATGAATTTCTGTTTATTTTTTCCCTCAACACTCTTTGCAGGAACTCCCCCTCGAATACAACACATGGCTTCTATTCCGTCAGGCTGTCGATGTGATTCTTCTGAAGTTCGTCGCGGTTTACATTTCCAGCTGGCCGACGCTGATTTCACTTGTAGCGATTTCTTGGCGTACTGCATGTTTGCCTTTTCCTGCTTCAGAGTCCCCGAGGGTCTTTCGGTCTTCGTTCATGTTCTAAGGTTCAGCTAACTCGAGTTTTTTTCAGCAAAAATCAACTCACCATTTCGTAGATGGGTTGGCGGATTTTTACTAATCGGATTCAATCTCTGGGTCAAAACGGAGGCGCACAATGTCGTAAAAGACTATGGGTGGTACTGGGGCGACGTCTTCTTCCAGCGCGGCGCTCTCGTATTTGATGGTGTTTTTGAGTTGGCGCCTCACCCCATGTACTCCGTTGGTCGGTGGTCTATTCTTGACCGCTAGCATCCACTGATTAGCGGCTTTCAGGATATGCTGGCTATTATGGACTCTCCCTCATTTCAGGCAGCTATCCTGTGCTTTTCGTCAGTCTCGCCGGCCATGCTGCCCAGTTCGGTTTCTTGGTCTTTTTCGAGAACCCTCGTGTGTATATATTATTCCCTCGTTCTGCCTATACTGATACAATCCCAGATATTGAGCGGATGTACGGTCAGCGTAAAGCCATCGCAAGGCGGACGCCCGTACGTCCCCGGACTAGCCCCGTTGATAGCACCTCCGCTACCCCTTCTACTACCGTTTCTTCCGCTCTCGGGCTCGATGGGTACACCTCGTCTACCCCTTCTGCCACGGAAGGCGACACCGCCACCGAGACCGACCTTGAAACGGAGACCGAACTCGAGGCTGAGGTTGAAGTTGCTGTGTCGACTGGTGTGCGGCGCACACGCCCGGGTCATCAGCAGAAACCGTCGGACGCCAGCTCTACTTTTCGCACCGGGTCCCCCAAAGAAGAGAACGGTCTCGCAACACGATCTGTTCCACAAGTATTTCAGACGCGACACAGTGATCCTCAAGAACGTGGATCTCTTCCGGTACGTATACCTTCTCCCTTTCCTCTCTCCCGTCGAGAAAGAAGCCTTATTACATCACACAGCGCGAATGACTTGACTCTTGTCCTCGTCATCACGTACTCGGCGGTTATCTCCCTCCTCCCTGCCGTTTCAGCCCGCACGACGCTTGGCCTGCACTTCGCCCACGCCCTGGCGTGGTGTCTCTTCCACTGCTTTGGCCTCGGGCTTGTTCTGCGCGCCCAGGGACAGAGCAAGTTCTTGGTACGGCACTTCCTGAAGAACTATCACTACCCGGCGAGCGACGGCGACCGCGGCGCCATCGTCGAGGCGTTTGCCAACTGGAAGTCGATCTACAACCTGAGCTTGTGCATGTCCTACGGTTCGTTGGCCCCTTCCAGCTGAGAACTTGGCGCTAATTGATACGGCGGTGTTAGTCTCGTTCATCGGCGTGGTGTGGAAGACGTACTCGATCCCTACCGACTGGACGGTGGGGCACGAGCTGCTGCGGCATACGCTTGGCGTGGTTAGCCTTATGCTCGTCTTGATGCCTTCATCGATGGACTCATCATTCTCTGAAGATGCTCATCGGCTTGCACATCTGGGCCGCTCTCGAGTGTTTTGAAGTGCTCGGCCTTTTTGGTGCGTCGCCCGCTCAACTTTCGCTCTCGACTGACTGTTCGCAGGGTGGGTATTTCGCCGACTTTTTCACAGAGGATTTCCCGGCACACCTCGAATATACTGGTATCTACCGGTGCGTAAACCTGCTATGCTTCATCACCGTGCCCGCGTGTCTTATCTGCCTGCGCAGATACCTGAACAACCCCGAGGTCATGGGCGCCGCCTGGTTCGGCTTGGCGTTGGTCAGCGGCAGCAAACTTGTGCTCGCCCTCGCCGTCATGCGGCACCTCTCGCAATGGTGGTTCCTCAAGGTCGTGGAAAAGTCCGTCATCCGTCTGCTTTAGATGAACACCGTGAACTGACTCGTGGCTTCCTTGCCGCAGCCCGCACATGCAGAAACTATACGGCGACTCGCTGCGTGGGGATGCCGGCTTCGTGAAGGTTATCAAGAGCGTCGCGAGCAAGAACGCACGGATATTGGAGTCGCGCGCCGGTCGACATGCGCCGGAGCTGCGGCGGGTCGCGAAGGAGGTGAAGGGCACGTTTGACAAGGTGTATGAGGAGACGGCGGAGGTGGTGGAGGAGTTCCTTGCCAAATGTGGGTTGATCCCCGTTAGCCTTCTGTCATACCCTGACGATAAAATCCCGAACAGCGCGACCGAAGATCTCGGAAGTGATGCAAGACACGAAGGTACTTTTGCAGCAGTCGAGGGAGCGGCTCGTCATTACGTGGGTCTTCATTTTCTCTACCTCAGCGCTGTCGCCGATCACCCTGTCCTTGAAGACGTATCGCGAACGACATCTCATCACACGATGTCTCCAAATACAAGCTTCAAGCGGTGCCGAACCCCGAAGGCTCTCTCAAATTCTATCTAGGGGAACCTATTCAACTCAAATGGGAAGCACCCCGTACACACTCGCGGAAGGACTGGGTCGGGATCTACCGAGTATGCCGCATCTCCCCGTCCTACATTGCCGCTCTCTGATGCTTGACTGATAGATCGGGGCAAACAAGTCCACCCTCGTCACCCGTACTAGCTCCCTGGGCATGTGGGTGCCGGTGCATGATGAAGAATGGGATGGCGATGTCCCGCTGGGCCTACCCCGCCCTTCGGCGGGCGGTAGCCAAGAGTCCGACGCCGATAGTGGCGTGGTTACATTCAAGGGGAACACGCTCCCCTGGATCGCCGGTCGCTACGAGGTCTGGTCTTTCTGTCCTCCATCTCTCCCCCGAATCTGACGATCTTGCTCCTGTAGCTGCGGTACCACCATGACGGGAAGTACAATGTCATGGGTCTGGTGGCGCCCATCGAAATTTATGGTCGGTCATTCGCCTTCTCAGATGGTTCCCTTGTTTACCTTGCCGTTAGTCGAGACGCCGTCGGAACTTACCTTTGCTTCCGTCCGCGAGAATCTCATGCGCGTAGTGCCGCTGTGCCTCGACTCCGACCCCTCCTTGATCCCCGCCTCGTGCAAGATACCGGCGACGCCGCACACACCGCGTACGACCGACACGCCGAGTGTCCCCGCCGCGCAGGACGACGACTCTCCGGATGATCGTGACCCCGACGACTTCTCGTTTTGGTCGGAGAGGCAGGCGCGGCGTATTTGCAGCGCCATAAAGCAGACATTCGACATAGACTACGCGCCCGAGGTCGTGGTCGCGGACGCCAACCTTTCGGCGCTCGCACGGAGAGTCCTGGCGAACAACCGTTTGCTCAAATCTGCATCAGGAAACTCTGATTTTTCGGAGTAGCAGGAGTAGTGGCTTAGGTCGGGTTTTTGAGTGGCGTACTAAAGGAGATTTCAACTGGTTCTAAGTAGACGAGTAGTTCAGTATTTCATGATTAACGAATGGAATTGCAATGGATTTTCAAGTCATTCTGTCGCTGCGCGGGCAATCACTGAGTCAGAGTGATTTGCACTTTGCAGCTTGATCTACAACTTGCACCTCGTTAACCAGCGAATCTCAGCCTCCAGCCTCTTAGCCTCAAAGCTCTTTATCCTTGACCCCCTTAAGAATATCTCCAACTCTGTAGGTTTCTATCGCCACGGCTTAGCGTATTCGTTTTTCTGACTGGTATGATAAGCTCAACAATGAATAAGTCTCAGTTTTACTTGTCGCAGTGCGCGGACGCGGCGTCGAAGGTGAGGGTCTCTTCTGAATCCCTTGGAAACACACTGACAGCCTCTAGTCTACGATGTATTACACGCTTGGGTCGGTGATCGTAAGACTATTACTCGTATTGGGATGCAAATGACCGAATTTACACCAGGTCAAGGGCGGGAAGGTGATATCGACGGGCTTTAACCACCAGAGGCCGAATTACGACACGCCAGGGAACAACGGCAGGCCCGTCTCCATGCACGCCGAGATGGCCAGCATATTTAACGCGACTCGTGGCACGGCCCCTGCGTTCAAGCAGCAGGTTCAACCGGGCAAGTGCACAGCGACACCCACAACAACACAACGACAACGGACTGGTGGCAAAGCACCAAAGCAAAAAGGACGCCAAGCGGTACCAGGAGGGGTACCACAGGGATTTAGAGTATCACCGGAATACGGGTCGCGTTCCTTACGAGGGGAATGCGAGGCGTCCGTTCTATCCGTCGCGTCACTACCCTCACTATCAGGGTCAAGAGGCAGGGCATGCCTATGAGGCCGGCCGTGTTTGTCCCGCCGTGGTGAGGCCGCAGGGGCGGTCGCGGTGTCCGAAGCTCAACGGCTGCGACCTCTATGTATGTCGGACCACGAAGAACGATGGAACGAAATTCGGATGCTCCAAGCCATGTTGGCGCTGGTGAACGTTCTCTCGTCAGTCTCTTCAAAGCAGCGATTGACTCTTCTTTCCTCGTAGCATCGACTGGTGTGCGTGGGCGGGTATCAGACGTATCTTCCATTGGAGCGCGGAGGAGGGACGATTCATTTGTTTGAAGGTTAAAGACGCGTCTCCGGCGGAGTGCTACGAGACTACTGCGGATGTCCGTTTACTCGCTCGGGCGCCGCTGTTGTGAACAGAAAGCACATTCGCGTCAATTAAATCTCTACTTGTACAGTCGTCCGCCTGGTGCGGGGAAATGATAAATTGGGCCCGATCAGCGCTTCATGAACGCTTTGAGCTGCGCAACCTTCTCCACATCCCGGCATGTTAAGCTGTACCTAGTTGCGCGCTTTAGTACCCCTCCTTTGGACATGACGCCAATCGCATCTGCCCCGGTCACCCTATCCCAGTTCGCGATCGGCACACCGAGGTCGGCGAGCACAGGCGGGGATGTAGCGTTGCCCGCCGTAATGGTGTCTTCTTCGATTTCACGTATTCTAGGTAGATACAAAGGGAAAGTTAGCATTTGCAACGTTAGCGCGCTCACGACTCACGCGTGCAAGTGGGAGGAATATAATGCGTGCTCGGAGATGACCACCGACCGAGGTTCAAGGAGGATAGACAAAATAGGTGCGGTTTCGATACTTCGGCCTCCTGTTCCGCCGTCGGCATCGTTCTTGTATTGGTAGTAGTGGAAAATACAATGGGAACCCAGAGAAATCGTTGCCACCACGGGGAAGTATGCGGGGCCGTCTTCATGCGGCTGGTGGAGTTTGTGAACGCGTTGCAAAACGGGCTGGCAGAACCTACCATAATCCCTTGAACGTCGGGATGGTAAATGAACGCCATAGACGATGTTGAGGTACCGTACCTTGTCCTGGGAGATACTGTCCGTAAATTAAGTCAAAGAGGCCGTAGAAAGGATCAAAAAGACAAACTTCGTTCCTTAAGAGATATCAGTCGCGTTTAGGGGACAGCGAAAGCGGGATTACATGATAATATGGTTTGGTTGCCCGTGCGGCGAGCCCGCCGGCGTGAAGACGGTACGTGTGAGGCGATCGATAATATCGGGACTGACAAATTAGGTAAATTACACGAATTCAAGGGGTTGAAGTGCCGTGAAGATACTCACTATACTTCGACGAAAGGCGGCATCGGCTGCGCGACAAGGACATTTTTCGACGTCAGTTCCCCACCTGTAAAGTTACTTGGATCAATGGACGGTCTTTGAGGGCGTGAAACTTCAGCGACGGCCGGCACCCACCCCAGAGCTGTAATCTGCCTCCAGCGTCAGTCCATGGGCACCAAGAGGTGATAATGAAGGTCATAAAACATGCCTGCGGTTTGCCAGTTGCTTCCAGCGCTGCTGAGGGTATGCTTTGATCTACATGAGAATCTCTTAGCGAAGCTTCTTAAGGTTGATGTTCTACGCCGCCGTCGCCAACCTTTCGAATCAAATACTCTTCCTCTTCTTCCTGGATTTAGATTAATTCAGGCCAACGTGGCCGCCAAAACGAGCAAGGCGCCTACGGTTAAGAAATCAGGGAGGTAATAGCATGCATCGTGGCCTGGGATACGATAACTGGACAGATCAACGGGGGGAGATGTTGAACGACTGGTAGTATTCATTTATTGTCGCGCTCGACTCAGATACAATGCTGAAAAGTAATTGTGTGAGTCGGATGTGGAAGTAAGTAAGAGAGAGCGGATCGGAGCCGGGTCGGCCGAAATTGATCCCAACATGTTCTCAGAATGCCGACAAAACTCGTTGCATCCTATTTTCGGTGTATGGCTTTCTGAAAGTCATGGTCAATTCTCGGTGTTTCCTAGTCCTTCGCTGTCGTACCCTGGAACCCAAAACTCTGGCGCAAGGGGCTGGTGCCACTCCAAAAACGCTCGTGTTTTACTTATGTCGGCAGTACTTGGTTGAATAGGTATTGCTCGACAACGTTGAAGCAACGAACTTCCTTGTTAAAGGGTTGGTCCAAAGACAGTCTCTTACCAGGCATTTATCTTCCTCAATCATCCGCCGAGGGGCCGAAGATTTCTTTGACAAATTTATGCAGTGCTACCCAAGAAGTTCTGATTTATCGCCGCGTGGATGAGAATTGATCATTCCCCAACACGGGTTCGCATATTATTCAAGGCTCTCAGTCGTCGCGGAAGAAGATGGCCTGGGATAGAAATCATGGACGTCCCACAAACTCTTTACGACGTATGCCGTCTCCTTCCGTCTGCGTTACGACCTGCCTGAAGGCATGTGCCAGGCATTGAATCGTCAAGCTTAATGCGAAGCCACCGATCCCGAGCAGTACCGTTCATTCGGACATCAGGAAAAACGAAAGCGCGCGGCGCGAGACAATGTATTCAAGAGAGACGGGTACAATCGGCAAGTTCTAAATCACAGCTCGTTCATCTAATGGGCATGCCCGAATTTTTTGTATTAGACCGGACGGACGGTCGTGCATCTCTATCTGGCGGCTTGGCCGGTGGAACCCCTGGCACCCTGGCGTTACTACGGGACCAAGATGGACTAACAGAAATCGAAACTTACACGGCGACGTAGTTGCAGGGGATGTTGCGCCGGTTGCAGTTGCTGCACTGGGGCTTCAGGCCGTCTGGAACAACGAACGAGCATCAGTAAAACGCTGCTCCGGCTGCGAAGAACTGCATACCGCATTTTAACTTGCGACCTAGGAACAACATTAGCACTGCGACCGGAGGTTTGTAACCATTTTTCGCACCTCGACAAAACTGGCACGCCATCGGGGTCCTGCGAGGGGTGCGGGGGTTGTCGTACGGGTCATACTGGTAGCCGCCAGTGCTGTAGCTCGTCTATGGTGGATGAGTGTGAGAGGATGAAGGCAGTGGAGAAGGGGACGCAATGACCTGGGAGGAAGACATTGCGATATTGGGAGCGGTGCTTGGAACTGGGGTGGGTGGGTTGTTGGATTGAAAGACGGAGAGGAACTGCAGAAACTCGAGTTGTTAGCGGCTTTTTAAACCTGCAATGGCGCCCTGTACGTACGAAACCACCTGCATTATCGCAGCAGGTCTCCAGCATTCTGTTCTGAATCAGGAAAAGAAAATAACATCCTCTGCATTGGAGCACGGTATTGCCTTTCGAACATACACAGGTAACCCGGGTAGCCCTGAGATGTGTCGAAGCCTGCCCGCCAGGACGTCATCTTTTTGTCAGATCGAGTTTAAGACTCATCTAATCGATATGCATGAATGCGGCAATAGGTCGCGGCCACGAGTTCTTGGAACACCTCTTGAAAGCGATGCGTCCATAAAAAGCATTCAACATTGAAGAGCTTTTCCATTTTCGAAGTATGAAAACAATTCTCGCCTACGTGGCACCGAAAATTGAGCAATGAAGGAAGTCGGAGGCTATAACTGAGATGCATCGTCCTTACGCGACTCTAGCCCTGATCCGGTAGGACGACGGTGAACCTGTTTCAACGCAGGAGCATTCGCAACGAGCCTCGAGGAGTACAGCAATAGGCTTGACGAAACACAAGCATGGCACCTCCGTCGATGGTGGTGAACAGGGACCTACCGGGCACATTCAAATGGAAATCCGACCGTTATTAAAGGTATTGTTGGCGAGTGCCGCGGTTGACAATTAAAAAAGATCCGGAGGCCGTCCATTAGATTTGGCGCGCAGACGAAGACTTGATGAACCGGTCCGACATCCTCGAAACTTTGTCAAATAGATGCCTTTGGCGACCCGCGAAGAAAATTCTAGTCCCCGCAGCTCAGAAGCAAAGGGTGATATTTCAAACACCACACCGAAGTAGAAAAATCCATGAGATATGGTTCCTTGTGAGAGAAAGAGAAGGGCGCTTACCCTTTCTCCGAGAGAAAACTTGGCGAGTTCAATGGAAGAACATCAAACAAAACACGTCAAATGCGCCAGGAGATATCGGACATCAAATCCTTGAATTGTAGATACCGAGTGAGACATCATGTGTGGGAGCATCATCCACTGAGGAGAAGAGAGGTACGTTATCTCTCACTCGGAGGAAAAAAGTTGCGGCCGAAAAGTCTGGATCCAACCTCCAATTTTGTTAGCCCTCGTGGGCGGGTTTCAGAGGCTACAGATTCCAAGGAGCATTAGAAACAAAAACGCGGGAGTCAGGGGTCGACGGCGGCATCGAATGGCACTGTACTTAACCCGAAACCATATCTAAAGGGTTGGCAGTCGTGAGACCCAGGAGCCGACCAGCCTCATGCCGATTCGGGTGAAGCCGGGATCGCTTGTGGGATATATTCACGAGTCGACTTGGAACGAGAACTACGCAAAAGAGACTAGGCACGCCGTTAATTAAGCCACGAGACAAAGATTTACGTCTTGCAGATCAGGGTCGGCGCAATGAAGAAGATTTACAGCCTGGCAGTTCTTCGCAAGTTCCACCGACGGTTTTCTTTTTCTACCAGGGGACGCAGTTTATTAGGAGACCCATTTTCGGATGGGAACAAGATGTGGCGCCGACACAGAATGAATAAAACAGTTGCACTGCAGTCCTCGAGTTCGGTGTGGCTTTAGCGGATTTCTCGACCGGTGACTTATTTATTGCGGAGCAAGGTAGCAGTGGCGCATCTTTCCGAACACAAGAAAAAATACACTGCTTGAGCCGAGGCGTTGGTTGATGAACTTGAGGCTGTAGTCCAGCGGAATGGTCGTGCCAGTGTCGGAAAGGAATTTTTGCTTCCACGTCGGCGAATTCCAGGGTTGAAAATGCTCTTGTCCAAAACAGGGCGTCGTTTAGAGATCAAGTTGTTGGAGATTTCATTTCAATCAGATGAACGGCGAAAATTTTCCTGTGGTTCAAAAAGGCAAGCTGTGTGATGGAATTGCAGGGTGGTGCCCCGACTGTTGGGCCGCCAGCGAGAAAAAGGCAGGAGCGTTTGATCTCAATCCTTTCATGGTGTTTGCCTGAAAAGGACCGCTGCAAACGTGGCCAGGAAAAACACGGGGCTTCGCTAATGGAATGATTGCGTGGCTCTAGCCATGCTGTTGAAACGACAGCTGAGAAGACCAAATACCTGGATGGAAGAGCTTGAAAAGGCGAGTTTGGCGGTGTCGGTGCATGTGTACTTCTCCCGCCGTACTTCTCCACACCAAACACTCAGGATCAGCAAAGTAAAAACTATATAGACCCCGCGAAGAATCTAACGAATTCCGTTGACGGCAATAACGATAGTAGTAACGTGGAAGACGATCCGAGGGGAACCGACGTCGGCGGAACACAAGCGTCGACGGAACGAGGGTTGCAATAGAGTCGACGGAACAAGGTCGTAAAACAGAGATGCTGCACCCGCGCAACCGTCAGGTACAGTCGCGGACGAAAAAGACCCGCGACGAGGGACCCACACAGCGCACGGAAACAGCCGCGACAGCCGCACTATGGACCCACACCCCAGACTTCCAGGCCCACACACTCGAAGTTGATATTGCCGTTCTTCCCCGCAGCACCAGAGCACAGCGGCTCGTTGTCAAATGTCGGGCAGCGGGCGGAAGAGCCGTCGAACAGCGATTCATCGAGGTAGAGGCCATAATGACCGTCCCTGCAGCAGAAGGTATGTCAATGCCGGAATCTCTAACGGAACTCGGAAAGAGCAGGACGAAAGCTGATATTTCCTCCGTTCCCCATGGTCTTCGTCACACCGAATGCCACCAGGGATATCCCCTCCATCCCCACCGCCGTCAGGGATTACGGGTACGGAGAGATTAGAAGATGGTGATGAGCGTCTCCCGATATTCCCTCCATTGTACCCCGCGGCCGTCACACCGACCGCGACCAGGGATTATGAACAGGGATTATGAGCACGGAGTGAATGAGGCGTCGCACCCAACGCCGCCAGCACGAAGGGACTATGACATGTGGAGCGCGGAGGACGGGGAGGGGGCGAAAAGCGAAACTACACGAGCAAGAAGAAGTAACGGCTCCTTTTCCACCCCTTTCCACCTTGGCTGACCCTACCACGGGGGAGGGGTGTAACGTGAGTGGGCGCGCGCACATCCTTCCGGCCCAGCGGGGTGAAAGGCGAAACCAAGCGGCGGCCCAAAACACGCGAGAGAGACTCGCAGCAACACGAAACGAGAAACAGACAAACAGACGAAACGAGAAACAGACAGGCAGCAGCAACGACTTACCCCCCGCCAAACGAAATGAAGCCCTCTTCGCACAGCGCCACATAGTCGTTCTTGCCCGTCCACTTGTACACATCGAACTTGCCACTCGACGGTAGATAGCGCCAGAGAAACCTGCAGTAAAATTCACCCATCCATTAGAGCACCGCAAGGAGGAAGGAGGAAGGAGGAAGGACGCACGACTCGCCGCCCCCATAATATCCCCCCCTTGTGCTCCTTCGCACCCGTCCGCGACCCACGCGCCGAACAGCATTCCGGCGGCATCCTGCATCACGACCAAGGCGCCCTTGGGGTGCGGCGGGCGCGACGAGGAGGGCGGGGCGCAGCGCGCGTAGAGCGTGTTGAGGGAGATTCCGTGCTGGTCGAGGGAGTAGAAGAGCGTCCATTGGCGGGGGAGGCGGAGGAGGGCGGGGAGGTGCGCGTGGATCTGTAACGATAATACAAGAGTGGATAGTGAGTACGAGAATGAGTAAGACAAGCAAGCCAAGCGCCGAGAAGAAGGGAGACCCGGCCGATGGCAGAAGCACGCGCAGACGCGGAAAGAGGGGCGCCAAGGCAAGGCAAAACGCCTCCCTCTCCTTCCTTGTTATCCTCTCCTCCTCCCTCCCTCCCCCTTCCTACAACTCCTCCCTCATGCGCCCCAGTCACACCCCAGAAGGAAAATAAAGTAAGCTGACCCACTCACCAACGCAACCAGTTCCTGCGTCAACACCCCCACCGTCCCCTCCCTTCGCCCCGTCAGGCTAATCACCCCGCTCATCTTCTTGTCCAGCAGCACCCCCACGCCCTCCTTCCCTCCCCCATTCCCTCCTCCATTCCCGTTCCCGACTCCACCAACTCCACCGCCTCCGCGTCCTTGCCCATTCCCCCTCCCATTCCCATTTGCGGGGCTGGGTCTCCGCGGGTCCGATATCACCTCCTCCTCAAAGTCCGCATACGGCACGCGTGTCCGCTCATGCGCGCCGACACCCAAATCCCGCTCCAGCGCCCGCGAGTACCCCTTATCCCAGTCATACGCGGTCGCCCCGCGGAAGCCGGGCGCGCCGCTCGGGGGCGCGTACGTGTCCGTGGGCTTGGCGCCGAAGGGCGTGAAGTGTGTGAGGTCGGGGACGGGGACGGGGACCGGTGCGCGGGTGGGGTGGGGCGCCGCGGCACTGTGGTTGCGGTTGTGCGTGTTGTTGTTGTAAGGCGGTTATCGTCTGCCCGTGGTGCGGCCAATCGCCGTCGGGCCCCGCAAGCGCACTCGGGCTCTCGGGCAGCAAATTGGTGTTGGGTATCGACGCGGAGGGCGCAGAGAGCGCGGTGGGGAGGAGGGACGCGACCCACTTGGCGCCGGAGGATTTGGAGAGGGAGAGCGTGGCGAGGGAGGCGTAGCTGTTGCTGCGCGCGGGCAGGACGCGTGCTGGCGTCGATGACGAGATCGACGAGGAGGAGGAGGACGAAAGCAAATCAAACCCCGGCGCGTCCGCGCTCGTCCCGGTGCTCGCCACTGGCGGCGCCAGCACCGGCGCGCTCGGTGCCCGTGTCGGCGAGCGCAGATGAGATGAGGCCGACGACGAGCGCCGGTGCGGCTCGGCGGTCTTAAGCTGCCCCGAGGAGAAGAACTCGAGGTCGAAGGTCGGAGAGCGAGTCGGTCATGTATTTGTTGGGTTTCTCGGACGGGAGGAGGTCGTCGTCGTCGTCGTCGTCGGGCGGGGGTGCTGCCGAGGCAGCTGTAGAAGCAGACGCAGCCGTGGATGTGGATGTGGAGGTAGAGGCAGTGGACGACACATCCTTAATCCACCCCAACGGGTCCTGCTCGTACATCAGCAGCTCGTCCAGCAGCCCGCGCCCCGTGCTCGCCGTGCTCGCCGTGCGCTGGTGGGCGCCTCCGCCCCCGCCTCTCGGACGCGTCGCGGTGGGCTGCAGCGGCGTGTCGAGCCCATGGTCGAGGTCTGCGCCGGGCGTCATGAGGGAGAGCGAGAGCGGATCTTGCGCCGCGGGGACGGAGACGAAGGAGCCGAATTCGGAGTCGGGGGATAGGCCTCCGAAGCCCTGAGATTGTGAACGGGAATAAGTTTGAATTGGGTTGCGGTGGGGTTGGATGGGGATTTGTTGTGTGGGCGCAAGCGCAGGGAGAGATAATGGGTCGAGCACGGGCGACGCGCGCGGCCGTCGCGGGCGAGAAGAGCGTGGAGAATTTGTCGAAGGCTTCTTCGGCCTCGCGGTCCAGTTCTGCACGCGTTTTCGTTGTCGTTTGAGTTTGAGGTTTGAGGGGAAGGGGGGCGGGGGTGGATGGTTTGGATGAGGATGAGGATGGTACAGTGGATGTGGGGATGAGAGCAGGGATGGAGTTGAGTGGGTCGGACATGCTTGAGTGGTACAATGATTGATGACTGGGTGGGGGAGGAATTCAATTAGGGTGAAAGAGAGCACGGAGGGACGTGCATACGTGAGACGTGAGATGCGAGAGATAGATATTCAATTCGAGCAGAGCAATTATGCGGTTAAAATATAAGAAACGCTGCGGACGCAGCAATTGTTGAGTCACAGGCGAACGTCAAACGAGGCACAGTCAACACACCTGGGGCCGATATTATGGGGAATTGGTACTCCAGAGACTGGTAAGCGTAACCCGGGCTTGATCGTGGTTGCTGATACGAATGCCGAGGGGCGCTAATTGCAAAGCCGTGTTCAACGCCGTCAAATAGCTTTGCGGTGTTCCGGTTGCAAGAGAGAGCAAGAAGGAAGCTTCAGAGAGCCTCCAAAGAACGTGGTTTGACTTGGATCGCAGACAGCAGGAAACGTGAATGCCAGGAGTCACAGATGATGGTTATAAGTACAATCTGGAGAGCCTGAAAGCAGAGATTATGAGATCCATATTCCAAGGAAGCAAAGTACGTACCGTCAAGTTCCCGATACTTCTCAACCAATCCCGAGTCGGTGGAGTAAACGATTTGGGCGAAGAGAAGTCGCAGTGGCTGTGTACTCGTGGCTAAGACGGCGGCGTTTAAGTAGGCGCTGTCGGCATTCAATTTCACCCTGCCGAAGGGCAAATCCCTCGGCATATCCGATTTCCGGCAATATAACTGGACCAATTTTTCTTTGACCCCTATCTTAGAAGCCCTCCAAATCCACCGCTCAGCACACGTCTACCATTGGTCCACCCGTCCCGAGCATCTGTAACCCCGATTTCTCGTCGTCTCACATCCCACCACCCAAGAAGACTGACTTGCGACTTGAACCGTAGTGTATTTGGATGCATAACGATGTTGTATAGGAAGACAAGAGCAGAAATCACTACATACTTCATAATCTGTCGTGCTACTCTGGAAACATCTGCTGTTTACGAAACTGAAACCTGGGTGGGAAGGTGCATGGAGAGGCATTAGATCATGAGATAACGAATATGAAGGCAACCGTACTGGCGAAGGGGAGGGAACAGGCACCAGGAAATCCCAGAGTTCCTCATTCGCATTGATAGCCACCTGTAACTCTTCCCCCAAAAAGTCCGCAGCTACACACGCAAAATCAGAACGACAACGGCTATAGCTTGGATGTCACTACGGCGTACTTGCACCGTTGGTGGGGTAGCGCATAGTGTGCGGCTCTAGGTCTTTAAGCGCTAGGCCAGCATACTGCCCGAAGCGCTCGTGCCATGTATTCTTCCGCTCGTCTGACAAAGAGGTAAGGCGACAGAACAGCTTGTCGGAAGTAGTGGCGTCTTTCGGGTAGGGAAAGAAGGAGATGGCGAAGAGATGCGGGACGGTGTCGTCACCGTCTTCCATCGGCAGGAGCTCGTAATTATATCTGTCGACGTGCCACTTGAGCGCGAAGACGGGGTCGCCTCTGTACCTCCTGCGGAAGGCCTCATCGCAGATGGCGAGGGAGATTGCCGTCGGCTGGGTATGGTTTAGGATGAATCCAGTGGCATATACACCGACACCACGACGGAACTTGTGGGGGTGCAAAGAGGAGGGCTGGGGCATGGTCGGCGAAGGCAAACAAAAATATACGCACGTGCAATCATAAGGAAACCACGCGGGCGAAAGATGATTCAAATATTCAACCGCGCATTTTTCACAGTCGTAAATGTACGATATCTCGCGATGACGAATCGTAGAGACAATATCGCCTCCTTGCCAGTCGTTTACATGTGATTTTACAGATGTTGGATTTTCGGATGCTTGGTTCAACTTCGGATTCATTTCCGTTCTTGAACTTCACCCTGCGCTCAGTGGAGCCATCCATTCCTTTGCCACGATCAATGCAAGTATCCCGCAAGCCGCAGGCAACTCACCCCCGACGCGACTATATATACAAATCCAAAACAAAACAATGAGTCCAAAAAACCTAGCGAAAGACTTTCTTCGAAAAACGCACCGGCCTCGGGGAACCTCGGTGTCCCGTCTTCGTTGAAATGGAAACGTCTGTGTGTGCGCGGTCGTCCAGTCAGTGCTCTTGCTTCATACCGAGTGTCCATAACAGCGGCAGCGGATTTTGAGGAAATAATGGAGAATTGACAACGCACTGAGTTCGCACCTCCCGGCTGCCCCACCCCGCCGGCGCGTCCACGTCCCACGCGTGGTAGGTGATGTACGGGACGCCGTTTCTGCAACGCATTTATTTATGCGTCAGTTCCACGTTATTCCCCAAAATCAACTTGAACTTGAACTTACGGCATCCCGCGGGAACGACGCGTGCCCCGTCCCCACGGTGAACTCACTCTGCCTAAACACGGGCGCGTCGTCGTTCGCCCACCAGGAGTGCGGGTCGAGCGGGTCGGCGTGGGGTGTGAGACCCATAATGCCGCTGCGAAATTTCAAATTGACCTCCCGTCAGCCGACCAACAACAATCAAGTAAATCGGAAGAAGAGGCCAATAAGGAGTGAGGAATGAGGAAGGATGCTGAATGAAAAGAAAAACGCACAGCGAATAACACGGGTCCCACGAGCCGCATGCCGAATACAGCAGAAAGACCTGCTGGCCATTGACGAGGATTTCCGGGCCCTCGTTCACGCCGTAGTCCGTGTTCGATGGGGACTAGCTGGCGATGAGATCATGCATGTCAACCACTGACAAGACACACCCATTGCCAGTCCTTCCTTGTCCCATTCGGCCAGTATGGCGAATGTATGAGGACCCGCTCGCCGACCACACTGTGCGGCGTGTCCATCTTCGCGATATACCTGGTCGGTTGGTTCGCATTCAGTTTAGTGAGCAGAATGTTGCCGGCTACATACAGATATTGCACCGTATCGAGCTCCCTCGTCTCCTTCCCGGACCAGATAAAATAGTTCGCCCCGTTGTAGTGTTGCAGCACCGTCCGTCGATCGCATAGTTGCTGTCGGGCGTGCCGATCTGCCCCAGATCCAAAAACGGCGCCGTCGGGTCCGCGGGGTTGCTTCCTTTCAGGACGTGCATCCGCCGATCGGCGTCCTCGTCCCCGTCCTGGAGGGCGCAGTAGATATACAGCTCGCCGTCGATCAGATGCAGCTCGGGCGCCCACGCGGCGGGGTTGGGCGGCACCCAGACAGTGACGGGCGCGACGCCCGTGAAGTTGTCGAGCGTGGGCGACTTGAAGACCGCGACGGACCCGTCAGGCATCGTCGGCGTCAGGTAGTAGTAGTCGTTGAACTCGAGCACCCAGGGGTCGGCGAAGTTTCCGGGGAGCTAGGTTAGTGTCATGAGATCCAACTTGCTGGTTGGGATTGGACGAGGGAGGAAGTTGAAACGCACGATCGCTAGAGAGGCGCTGAGTTGTGCGTAAAATGAGATGAAAGCAAGGGAAACGTACGGTTGGTATATGTAGCGGCCGGTTTGGAGCAAGGCACGCGATACGACGCGCCGACGGGGTACAGGTTGAGGAACGCAGAGGCCATCCAGAGCAACGAGACGATTTTACGAGCCATGGTAGCGAGGATTTCGCGGGGATGAATCCAGGAGTAGAAGACCTCGCGGATGGATTGTGCAGAGAAGACCTCGGTCTTATGGTGCTCCAGATACATCGGATGCATGTGCAGATCATCACAAAGAGCCTTGGTGTCTGGCAATCAGTGATGGTCGACCAATGGTCGACTCAACCCAGCCAAGCGAAGTCTTGGAAGCACTTCAAGAATACTGGAATCGATCAGAGTAAGGAAAGGCGCACCCTGGCGCACCGAGGCTTGGAGTTGTGGAAGGACGAGGACGCCGAGCGAATCTTATCTTATCTCGGGCGGTGCCGAGAGACAAAGATCCGCATCTTTGCTTCATTATACTTCCACCACTTCTCAGCGCTCTGTTCACGGGCTTATCGACATCCAGCCATGGCTATCCACCTTACCTGGGCTTGATTGATTTTATAATATGAGCTGATCCGAGTCATGTTATGTATCGCCCGGGCTGTAAAGGATTCACTCAGGTCTCTGACGGAGATAACTGGCCTTTTCCCGTTACGAATCGGGTTTCAACTGGGCAGCGAGACGGCGGCGTTTATTTGGTTCACGCGGATGGGCGGTGGGTTTGATAGATGCGGGCGAAAATCGCCGTGCGTGTATCTTATGGTGCCAGCTCCTCGTTCAGACTCTGTGGCATTTTAACTGTTCCTTGGGCCAACGTTCTGCTTGGGAAAACAAACGAGTGGGAAACCCCACTAAAAATGGCCCGATAATCATGTCGTGCTCCGTTTCTTCTGCATCTACTGAGCACTTTGTATTAGGGACGCTAGACTCGTTGACGATCTGTTTCCGCTCTTCAATGTATATCGCGAACGATGTCTGGAGTTGAATTCAAAGACAACCAAGAACTTAAAGGCTCCAACCGTTTCCGTGTACTCGTGGTGGAAAAAAGTGATGGACGGTTGGTTTGACGGCCATATCTCTACGATGGAGCATCTTTTGAGGCAAACTCAACTATGCAGGACATATACCGGACAAGTGGCAGTATTTGGAACCATTGATGGCATCACTGACAGCTGATGTCCCATCAGAAACTGCCAACAACCAAAACAAGCATTTTTCAACTCGTTCTAAAAAAATTTCTGGTAAAATTTATGAAGCCTAGACTGAACCCTCTGTCATTCGGGTAATTTCACCAGTCAGACGGTTGTAAAATATGCATCCGTTGTGGAGATATGAGGGGTCGTCATTTGACTGTTTTGTCCTGTTTCGTTGGGAAGTCGGCATTTTTTGATGGCATCAATAGGCTACAAATGTTCTTCCAGCCCAGTAGAGCTCCCCTGTATTCGGTTTTGGGCCCTTACCTCTTCTTCCAGCTCCGGAATCTGTCAGCAAATTCCACTGTCCATCACTTTTTCCACCACGAGTATAACCGTTTATACATGGTTTTAACTGTTTTCATTTCCGTTTAATTTACGGGAAGGGGCAAACAGTTTACAAACCGTGGTTCTGACGCGTTTTATCGTACCATGAGCCCCCAGCCTGCTAACGGGAAGCCCGCCCCCAAAGCGCCTCGCAAGCGCAACGCGCCCATGCACCTTCTTGATGGCTCCAACAGTGAGGCCTTGGTGAGGCCCCGAGCGCCGCACATCAAGCCATCGTGGACGCGACTCACGCACGTCTCAATGAAGGTAAGTCGCGTTTTTTTTTACACAGATTGACGTGTCTTCCGGATCCTGTACAGCCAGCACCATTGCGAGGTTCTCTGTCATGAATCACCCGGGTTCTACTTTTTTCGCGCGACACGTCTGTATGGATACGTCTTAGTGGCATGGGACTCTCATGATGCCACCACGTGACCTTCTCACGGTTGAAAGCCGGCCTCGGATTCTAAAGCCGCAGACTCAGGGAGTCTGCGCCACGGAATACAGAAGACGTTAGGGACTAGGAGCCCGTACAGACGGACTCTAGTCCCCAGACGCACCAAGAGCTGGCACAGGAGAGTACACGGAGTACAGGAGTGGCTGCAAACCCGATCGGGGTTTGAACCACTGGATACGATGACACTTAGGACTAGGAAACCCGAACATCGGGTCTCCTAGGTCCACCGACGCCACGGAAACCAACACAAAGGAGTCCAGGAGCATCAGCATTAATGCTCCTTAATGCTACGGTGCAGGAACTGATCGCGATTGACCGCGATCGCTTTAATTTATTAGAAGCCTATATAAGCATGGTAGAATCTCCATGTACAGTAGATTCTACCTCATCTAATCTCAGGCTTCTACCTTGGCTTGACATAGGCATTGTCTCCACCCTGCCCCGCTTCCCTCGCACCGTACTACAGGTTGTATCCACACCCCGGGTTGTATACCTGAGTGGATATCACACCCTCTTCGACTCGTTCCGGGTTCCGCCTCGCATCCCGACTTATGACATACGGCCTCCTAGGGAGGACGCCGTACAACTGGTCCTACTGCTCGGGGAACACACGAGCTACTAAGCGTCTATCGGGTTTATCCTGGTTGGGGTTCTCGTCGGGTTACTCGCTGTTTAGCCGACCCAGAGGCCGTTGCTGACATTCTCGATGCCGTACTACCCACCACTGCTGCCAAAGGCACCAATGAGGATGACATTCATTGCGTCCTTACCACCGTCCACGGCCTAGACGAAGACTCTCCCGCATCCACCTTCACCCGGCGCTTTGATATTATTTTCAAGGAGGATGCACAATGCCGTGGCTTCTGCATCTGATCCGGCACAGCAAGTTGGGCATGTTGATGATCGTCCGTGCGCGAGATCAAATGGAGGGCACAGTAATCAAGTTGGAACAGGTAGTGGTGGAGATGGAGGTCTGGTGTGTGCTGTACTTCCGGCTCACATTTTTCTCTCATTACTGACCGCGTGTGATACTTGTAAGCGAGTTGAAGCGCTTTTGGGACACCTTCAACACGAAATTTGACAATCCAGATGGGACGCTGACGTGGTGGAAGGTAAATTTATCTGACTGCTGCTTTGCAAGTGCTGATCAATCTTTTCGTTGTAGGAACGTGAACACGAGTTTCCAATCATCTCAAAAATGGCACACGACTTCCTTGCCATTCCCGGTACCAGTGTTTCTGTCGAGCGTCTGTTCTCAGGTGCACACCATCTTTGCCACGAAGCTCGCGCGTCATTGAAGCCCAAGACAATCTCGGAGGCGATGCTCACTCACTAAAATGTGGATAAGGACGGGTTACTCAAGCGGGTGTTATTGGATTGTGGTAGAGGCTAGTACAGTCGAGTCGCTCATATGGAATACTCTCGGGAGAGGCCCAGAGGCTATTCCATATGACGATTATTCCAGAGGACATTTTTTATTATTTTCCAAGAAATAAATTTGCTTTACACTACTGGGGCTGAAGAAGGATAATATCTGTGTCTGAACCTTGCTTTCCTCGATCTCCTCACTGCGGGGATAGATTAAGTTTTCGCCCTGAAAAACGGGCTTTTAAAACGGGACATTTTGCCAAGTGAAATTTTTCCAAAATGGAAAATTCAGGGAAAGTTTCCGATTTCCTGTGAGTTTTACGCTGCAAAAAAATTGAGGGTTTTTCCAGTGGGAAAACAGCAGGTAAAAAATTACCTTTTTCTGGTGTTTTTCGATCCCGAAAGAGGAGAAATTTTGCCCAAGGAAAAAGCCATGCAACTTTTTCAGGTAATTTTTTACCTGCTGTTTTCCCACTGGAAAAACCCTCAATTTTTTTGCAGCGTAAAACTCACAGGAAATCGGAAACTTTCCCCTGAATTTTCCATTTTGGAAAAATTTCACTTGGCAAAATGTCCCGTTTTAAAAGCCCGTTTTTCGGGGTGAAAACTTAATCTATCCCCGCAGTGCCTGCTTCAGTTCACCGCGAAACTTACGCAGCTGGTCCCCCAAGGGAAAAGCCGCATTGAAATCCGGTTGAAAACGAAGCACCCTTTCGAGTAATTCCGCCGCTGCCAATACCTCTTTCTTGTCAAAGTCAAATTCCACCTCTGCAGGTTCCTCCTCTTCGCCCTCATCTCCATCAGCCCCACTGGTCTTCATGTATTCCAAGATCTCGGCTATGCCCTCTTTTCCATCAGAGAAGCAAAGATATTGTGCATCAAGATCCTCGTGCTCAGCCATGGGGGGTGGGTTTTTGTCTCTTTCACGGACTTTGCGACTCTTCTGAGACTCGGTTGGAGCCATGGTGGTGGCAAGAGAGCAAGGTTATTTGATTTTATCACAATGGCGCGTCAAATTCACTTTAGCTCGCAGAAATTTCCATTTTCGGCCACCCGCACAATGGAATATCGACCTCAAAGGGCTATTCCATATTCCAGAGCCCGGTTAGTAGAATAATTGGCTTGTCCCACCCTGGGAGATGCTCAAAGGTCATTCCATATAGCGAATATTCCATATGATATTATTCCATATGAGCGACTCGACTGTAGTAGTACTGGAACAGCTTGACCGGAAGTTAACTTTTTATCAACCCAAAAAATACCGTTTATAAACTATTTTAAACTGTTTTAAACTGTTTGGGAACCGTTTCCGTTTAATTTACCTGGATCCTTACACGAAAACTAAATGGTTGGAGCCTTACCAAGAAACAACCTCACCCCCTCGAGCCCCCGCCGCAAAAGTAAACCGTCTTGAGCCGCCCCCCCCCCCGCGCGACGGCATCAGGGGCGAACATGCTACGTAATATTCAACATCGGATGATCCGGATGAACTGTACGCTCATGAATTTTCATTAGAATTTACTCACGAGTCACCTGACGAACTTTCATAGAAAATCATCGGAAGTAACGAACTTTCCCCTGGGATTCCCTATATGCGATCAAAGTGACGAGGTTTCTTAAAAATAAGCGAGGTAACGAAGTGACGAAGAAGGCTACTACCCCGTCTGTTTTCCTAGTTTGCAACACTCGCCACTTGGGGGTCCAAATTTTACTTAATCCAGAACTCCTGAATTTATGACAGTGACAGGTATTTTCAATCGTCAAGGCAAGATGCGGGATGGGTAAATCTCAATCCCCGTTTAGGCTGTGTCGAAAACTTCACTCTTTGCCAACTCGGAAATTTCTCGCCGGATTCTAAAATGCTCAGCATGGTCGCCCTCCAAGGCTCAGCTCGATTGCTTCTGCTCCCTTATCACAATTTTTGGCTCGCAAAATTCTTCAAGCTCCGGGCCGCTTACCTCGCAAAGCCTTCACTCGGCACTGAGCCAATTCGTGGATTGGTGAGAGAACATTCTAAAAAGGATTTCAATGATGGAGAATTGGATCGTTAATGGTCTCGAACTACCTCGGCAGCAGTGGACGAAGTGATGCAAGGACCTGATTTTTTTTGACGGTCAATGAAGTTTGTCAAGATCGTTTACATTATTGGTACATAACGGTAACTAAAAATATGAACTCGTTTGCTGCATTCCACAGCCCCACCCGCACGAAATGTCGTTTTATTCAAGCATTTGCCCGTGTGAAGTAGTGAAGGGGAGAGATTACCTTTACCACTCCGTCATCCGAAGCATACTAAAACTAATGCATCAGAGAGAAAGTTCAAAAAGGCACAATGGCCACCAACTTATCGATAGCGCCCTGATCAACCGGTGGGGATGCCCCCGTCCCAACAATAGTCTTGTGCCCGAAGCTGGGAACGCCGCCGGCAGTGACAACATACAGGAAGGCAGGGCCAGGAGGATAGATTCGGGAAGTCGGCGGCCCCGTCACTGTGAGTGTCTTTTTGTCCGGTGACAGCTTGGACACGAGCTTCACAAAACGCTGGTCCATATGGGCGCCGTGCGTCGCGAACCCTAGATCCATCAACGCGACTGCTTACTTGAGTACCAGTGGTTTTCGGCATGGAGGACCAGAGGCGTACCAGTGACTCCGGTCGTATCTGGAGGTAATTGAACGCTAAGAGTGAACTTGGAGTCGTAGTTGACCGTAGCCGGAAGACCTTTGTAAGAAGGCCGGGGCTTGCTCAAGTACGCAGGGGAATAAAACTCCAATCTGAGGTTATGATCAGCTGGACGCCGTAGGTATTATCGAGCATCAATGACCTGTATTCAGTCTGGTATTCGGTCCCAATGGTTACGTCGACATTCGGATTAGAGCCGGCTAAAAGTCATGTTTTTTTTATAAGACTCGATTGGTGGACTAAATATGTGCGAACACACCCAACAAGATCGATCCATTGGGCGTAAGAGTCGCCGTGGAATGATACAGTCTTGGGATAGTCGAAGCCGGAATGCCTTGTGAGCTGAAACGGTGCCCAGCAGCGCCTGTCGGGTCATAGACGACGGGCGTGAATGCCGGGTGGTCTGCATTGCTGATGGGCCCAAGGGCGTCTGGTACCTAGAAATTATTTGAATATCAGTTTGCCTCTCGATTGACAATACCAACAGTTGCGTAAGCCGCCAAGCCAGTCTGTGCGCCGTTGACGATGACAACCCGGCCATCGGGGAGAAGAACCATGTCGGGCATGACTCGGGCTTGCGGCATATGCTCAACCTTCCACCCAGCAGCAATGCCCTCTGCGGTTAAGAGCAGCCGCGAGCATTGAGCTGAAGCGGGAAATTGAGAACTGAAAGTCGAGGGATCGGCGGTGTCTAAGAGTGTAGTTCCACCGCATATCATCACCTCGGGCGCGTAGTTGTTCTCCGGTGTAAGCGGTAGTAGAACTGCGGAGCCTGAGAGCGGATTGCTTACAGTAAAATATGAGTCTTCAATATTCAGAAGTAAATATATGGTACCCACGAGAACCGGACACCATTCGGAATACCCGGCAACGGCGTCTCGGTGTTTGTTTTCCAGTTCAAGATCATAGCCTTTCGGTCACATAAGCAAGGTTACGAGTGGTGGTCTGAAGAGGCTACCGTACCCTTTCGTTTGCTGCGACGAAGAGATTGCCGTCGGGGAGTTGCATAACGAACGGGAACAGGTTGGCGTTCAGCGTCGAGGCCAGGAATGGGCTGGGGATCTTGAGACCGTTGAAACCTTGTCGTCCCAGTCAGCACTGACGAACAGAAATAGAAATTCCAGGACAATGGACTCGCCGTTGATGTTTTTGGGAGGATAAAACTCGTAGGACGGATTGCTTATAGTGGCGTTGTTCATCACTCTGTTATCATTGTCAACATAAACACCCAGTTGTCTTGAAACCTCCACTTACACAATATCAGTCGACCCGCTAAAATTTCCGTTTAGCTGGATACATGGCGTTAGAGACCAGCAAGACACATACCCGAAGATAATGACGGATCCATCCTCAATTCGCACCTGAAGAAATTATCAGAGAGTATTTAGATATAAAAAAAGTAATTAGCTTACCGAGCCCGGATACCACCTGGGCGACGTCGTCCGGACGACAGACGAGTTCTCCCAGATATCACATGTCCCATCTTGGCACGGCGTGAAGAAACGCAGTGCTTGTAAACCGTTTTGGCCTAGATTCAGAAAGACCCTCAGCTCCATTTAAGCCGCAGACAGTCAAACTTATGTACCTGTAATCACGATGGGGTTCCCCCCCGAGCTGAGAAGCGTTCCATTGCCCAGGAAGCTACCTGTCGCGCACCATGTATTGCTCAGGGCGTGCAGCGGGCGGACAACGTGGGTGTTTAAATCAAGCTCGGCTGTCCATGCTGGATTCCCGTCTTCCGTCATGAGGGGATTGTGCTCGCTGCTTCGAATGAGAATCACATTTAAAATAAAAATATTCAGCATACACTTTATCGAAGATCACAGCAGTAGTTTCCGTTACGATCGCCAGTTGCATGCCGCTGACACCAGAAGTCCTGGAGATACGTATTGTGGTTAGCGGTAGTTTCTTAAGTCGTGAACTCTGACGCGACGCACCCTTGCTGCACTAAAGACCAGGCCCCGGAAGCGAATGTGGACGGAGGGTCCAGAATACTTGGAAACGAACCATCGCTCGACAAGGCGCAGCGAGCAAGACTTGCTAGAGTTACAAGAAGCTGGAACATCCCGAGGTCTGCGAGCTTGAGAACTTGTACCGCCTTTATATCCTTGCTGGGACGGGGCCCGTGTGTCACTGTTGCGCTTCCATGCGCTTCGAACAGGGTTCCGTGCCATTCAACCAGTCTTCCCTGCGATTCAAAGACGGGCCGACAAGCTTCTTGTGCGGGAGAGGTTGTCATGTAAGGTGCGTTTCCACAAACGCGTCGAGTACCCGTTGTGCCCGGAGAAGTGGGCCATTCATGGGCCTTGAATTTGAAGAAATGCGGGTCATGGGGCGACCCATGAATTCACACAAAAGACGACCTAGATCTTAACCAGAAGAAGCGAGCGAAAGAAGGGAAGATCTTAACCAAAAGAAGCGAGCAGAAGAAGGGAATGCTGTCGAAGTAATAGGGGGTTTCAAAGTTAAAATTCGGGGCCCAACTTGAGCTCCAACTTGAGCTCCAACTCGCGTTCCAACTTGCGAAGTTGGAGGTCAAGTTGGAACCCAAAAATCCAAGTTGGAGGTCAAGTCGAGCACAAGAGCTTGACTTGACGTCCAACTTGACGTCCAACTTGATGGCCAACTTCGTCTGTAACTTCGGCTAATTCGGATCTCCGGCCTGCATCACCTCGGTTATGGTACGCAATGCCTCGACTTCCGAAGTTGTGCGTGCACACGTCTGTTGCACGTCTGCTTACAGTGATGTACCACCTCTTGGGACGGCCAAATAAAGATTGATCTTGGAGTAATTGAGGCGGGCTCCGGCAGCCAATTTGACCTGGCCAAACACATCTGTGGTGTCGAATCTGTATTCTGTATGCTAATTCTGAGAAAATGGGGCGGGACTGGTTGATATCGAGCAGGATCAAGCAAAAATTCTCTTATCAATCATTTACCACCACTTGGGACGGCGTCACAATCATCGGTTATTTGATCTAAGGCTAATCCGCCCCCACTTTGGGATCCATAGACGCTATTCTCTGCCTCATCCTCGTCCTGCTCGTCTTGGATGTTTTTTTTTGGGGTCTGGGTAGCAGTACCTCAATCTCGTAGTCTGCGAGTTTTGGTTTCAACCACCCAGGCTTGGTGATAGACCAAATTGGGAATGTGATGTGACATACCCCATACACTGCATTTTGACAGGGTCTGGACCCAACTTAGCCGAGAGATGCCGAGCCGTTCCCGAGGTGCCTCGGCTAACCTCGACACAGCCGTCAAGGTTAGCCGAGGCACCTCGGGAACGGCTCGGCATCTCTCGGCTAAGTTGGGTCCAGACACTGTCAAAATGCAGTGATATAGAGTTCCCCAGCGAAATCCACCTTTTGTAATAGATAGAAGCACTTGGTCACGTTGGAATTGCCCCAGGTGGAGGATGTACATTGGAAACTGAAGTATACCAACTTACAGACCATTGATTGAATAATTGCCTGCACAAATCCGAAAATGCACATCAAATCATTTCATGTTTTCGGCACTTTTGATGGTGATGCTGAATTTCAATGGGATCCGTTCCCTCGATAATCCTCAAACTATACTACAGTATACCTAAGACGTATCACTTTGCATTGGAAAAAACTCTGAGGACAAAACACAAGTGGGGAGGCTGAAAATGGCCATCATCCCAAGTGGTGGTACATCACTGTAGGTGTTTCACAGACAAAGGCCCCAACTTGGGCTCCTGACTCCATAAGTTGGAGGTCAAGTTGAAGGTCAAGTTGGGCCTCAAGTTGGGCACTGAGTTTTAACTTTGAAACCCCCTAATGGCCGCTGCTACAAGCTTTGTTGAGTTGAATGGGTGAAGATGAGCTAAAGTGAGAACAAACACACCTCAGGGTGCACCGCCAAAGTTACGTAAAGGGCCCTTAAGGGGGTTGTTTTGTAGTACGCAAACCCTCCTTAAGGGATCACATCCGCCAGGCAGATGCTAGTCAATGATGTGTCATGTTTCCTTTTGGGAAACATGCGGCAGGCGGACCACCTGCCCCGCCTCAATTAGTGCTGTACCCGTTGTTCTACCCCACACTGCTGCTTCCCCTCTCTCATCAGCATCTTGGCTAATGTTTGCAGTCTTTTTAGGTTCATTTTGACTCGAAATTTGGCACATGGAAGACCGCATGGACACGTCTGCCACCACCTGCCTCGCTCTCAATTAGCCCACCTACTGGTCCTTCATTGCATAAGTAACTTCCCGTCCAGCTCTCAGAATCGAATTTGATCTCCGCCTTCCCTCTAGGTTCGATTTGTCCCACAATTCAGTGCCTGGCACATCACACAGATGTGTCCGCCTGCTGATTATTGGCCTGATTCCAGGTTGAATTTTCATTCTCTGGTTATTCAGTCTGAATGGCCATCTTCCTACTGAGATCTGGCTTTTGTCCAGATGTAATATGTTGGAATTCTGACTTATGTAGCAAAGTGGCAGACATGCCTGCCAATAAATTGTTGGCTTCGCCGTTGCCAGTGCTTTCTTCCACTGGTATGGGGAGTTCACATGCAGTTAATATCTAACACCCCTCCTTGAACTAGGTTCAATTTCACTGACTTTAGGCTTCAGGGCAATGTTGGCGGACACATCCGCCACTTGATTGTAGGTGTACCTGGCTCATTGATTTGACAGTTCAGGGAGCTATATACCATGTTATTAAAGAGATCCCTTGTATCAGTATGCGACTGTTTGGCTTTCCCATGCCATTGCCGCACCCTAATTTTTGGATGTCAACCTGCACACTGGAGTGAAGCACAGGCATGTCTTATGTTCAGAAAGCATTGCTTTCCTCAAGGTTTAGTCTGACCTCTGGTGTAGTGACTAACAGGTTCTTGCAACAGTGGAACAGATCAGTTTGGATTTTTGCCCATTGTGTATATTTTTTCCTGTACTCTTTACAGTTGAGTTTTAATAGCATTCTGTCCCGGGTCTTGTATTTTGCGCAGGTGATCTATTATTCATCAGCGGAGCCTCAGAGGTTGAAAAATCAATAGAGAGCTTGAGCCCACGCGGGATGCCGCTTTTTAGGTTGTGCAAAAAGCAGCATGCCGCTTTTTTGCAACTTTTGTGTGCACCTCAAATTCACATACCCTGATGCTACTGCACCTTGTTAATGCCCTTTAGAGGAAAAAAAGAAAAAAGTGGCATGCCGCTTTTTGCACAACCCAAAAAGCGGCATGCCGCTTGGGCTCAAGCTCTCTAATGATTACGGCTGGATCCATAGTGGTTGCAGTGAAAATTCAAGCTTACACCCCCAATCTCAAGGGAGATAAACCCTTAATGTGAGTAATTGCTGCCGCTATGTATTTTTGCTGTTTAAATCACCTGGTAGTCCCTGATAACCGGTCTAATTAGAGGGACCACAGCCCCCCCAGTGTCCCCACCAGTTAGAGGCGATTCAGGTCGTTTCCCCCATGTTGCAGAATATGCTGCAGACATATGCTGCAGATATGCCCCAATATGCTGCAGAGAGACTGCAGCATATGGACTTGGAGCTTTTGAGCTCGTATGATCCCGTGACTGCGCCTCCCGCCCGCCCGCCCCCCGACGGCGGCCCTTCCCAAAAAGGAAATTCCCCAAAAAAACTTTGTAAATACATCCAAAAAATGAGAGAAAATACATGTAATAATAGTAAAAATAATACCAGCCCACGCGCCTAGCTCTCCTCCACCTGCTGCGGCCCCTTGTCATCCACAGCAACCATAGAGATTGTGTAGAGCAAGTCGGACACCGCCTCCTCCATGGCGTCATCGCCCTCATCCTCCTCCTCTACCCACCCCTCCTCCTCCCCCTCGTCCCCGGCGCTGACATCAACTACGATCTCCGTCTCCTCGTCTGAGCCGTCCGACTCAGACACCCCACCACTTGCACGCCGGCCTGCCTGCCGCTGCTCCCGTGCCGCCACCCGTTCCTCTCTACGTGCCGCACGCATCTCCAGCGAGACCCCCGGCATCACCGAGCCAGTAAACCCGGGCGTCTTGGCCAGTGCCCAAAACCTCCGCATGTGGGTGTCGTCGAAGCGACCACGCTGCTCGCGGTACAGCCGGACCTGCACCGCCATTCCCCGGTCTGCGTCTGCTTCCTCCTCCGACTTCCCCTCTGCAGAGCTCAGCTCCGCCTCCTTCTTACGCAGCACCCGGTCTTCGTCGCGGATCCAGGTGACAACGCGAGGAATCTCGACGTTCAGGCGGCGAATCTCCTCCCTCGCACGCAGGATCTTGAAATATCGGTCCATTGCCAGCCGGTAGGCAGGGCGGGTCCACGGGTGTGACTGAATCTCTGCGCGGGTATCCCGAAGGATGTCGAAATCTGCGAGGAACGCGTATTCGACGACTTGCTCCCAGGTGAGATGGGGCATCGGTGGATCGAGGAGCGAGGCGGCTGAGTTATAGCGGTCGATGGCGTTCCTTACCGCCTTTGAGCGCGCTTGCAGCGCCTTGGCAATATGCTTGCGCATCTTGTAGCCTATAAAATAAATGTGTTAGCACGGTTTCCATTGGCTTGCACCAGGGCGTACCTGTTTGCGACTGATTCATCTTGGTTAGCTCGAAGATACGCTCGACGATCAGCAGCTCGAGCGCATCGAGAGCAAGCAGGTACTTGCACTTTTTGATTGCAACAGTGGTGGACACCCACCTCGGCGATGCTGTTGTCCAACGGTCGGCGATATCGAGCTGCCTCTCCAGCTCCTGCACGGTCTCCAAGTCCTTATCCACCTTTTCCTTCCCGTGCCGCCTCGCCAGCTCAGCTTTTCCAACACCCGGTGCGTACGGTGCGTCATCGGCCCTTGCGCGTCTTGTGTCTGCAAGCAGAACCGAGTACTTGGCCCTAGAACACATTAACAGGGGTGGCGATACACAGGAAAAGAGCCGCGTACTCGCTCGCGCTCAGGTTAATCAGCTTCTGGACATACTCCATCTCGAGCGTCTCCTCGTTCGTCTTTGGGGCGTCCTTGAGGCCTAGAAGGTAGTCTTTTTCCTCCTGTAGCCACTCGTGGAACCGCGCATAGTCGTCCACGCCCTCTTGGCGCATCCAGTTCTGGAGCACGGGCTCCGTCTTGAGGATGCCAAGGGCCTGGCGGTACTTCGTGCATAGAAATTTGCCTACACCACTCGTTAGGATAGAAGTCTAAGAGAATCGGGAGCAGGGCTTACTCAGATTTGCGTACGTCTCGAAAGAGTCGAAATGCTTTGCGTAGGTCGTGATTTCCTGCTGGCGGTGGAACCTGCTTGCATATCGACAAGACTTGGCGAGACCGTTTGACCACGAGAAGTAGCGCTCGCAGCCTTCGAGGTCTTCCAGCCCCATTCCCTCGACGTACGTGGCGAGGAAGCTCAGCTGGCAGAGCCGGTTGTGCGCATGGCCGTGGAAGGAGCCTACCAGGCATTTGAGCTTGTTCCTCCTCGCTTGCTCTCCGAGCTCGCTGTTCTCGACAGTTGCCCCGAAGTTTCAGCCGATATCGTACCCCGCGCCGAGGTTCATCCCGAATGTGTCAAGGAGCTCCTCTACGATTGCAAGCGGATACTTTGCCCTTCAAGCATGTTTGTTAGCAAAGACCACGTGCTACGGGCGGCAAAGAACCCACAGTTCACCGCTCCTGATCATATCCGCGATGACCAGGACGAACCCGTGGCGACACAAGGCCAAAAAAATACCCGTTTCGTCGAAAATCCCCCACATCTTCGACGTCACGTCGTTGATCATGTTCTTCCATCGGTCGGCGCACGGATTGTCGGCCGTCTGTCAACAATCAACGTCTGGCAGGATATCTCGCGCAGTAGTCGTCACTGACCGAATTCCCTGACCCCATGGGTAACACCTCGGCCAGGCGCGTCTTCGCCCATCGCTCCACCCTGTCGCGTGGGTACATGTATCCATCGCTCGCGTCCCTGTTATCGACCCGCTCCTTGGACTTGCCAAGCACGGGCTCGCCCCCCTCGTCTTCCGCCATTGAAGTCTTGTTGCGTCGCAGCACGCGCTTCAGGGAGTCGTTGCCGTCCATGGTCGTAAGCATGTCGAAAATGAGCTTGTCCTCGCCCTCGAGCTTGTACATGCAGGCGGGGCATGTGTGTTTCATCCGCCACTTGGAGTTGCGACCGAGGATCCCCATAACGCGCTCATCGGTTCGGCGGCGAATGTCGAGGTAAAGGTCGTACGCTATAGAAAATTGCTGGCACAGATATGGGCGGTGCGTGACCTGGATGGACAATCAGCGGCGGCAAACCATGAAAAGAGACGGCCACCTACCCCATGCATATCACAGAGACTTTTAACAAACGATTGAATCGCCAACTGGGGGCAATGCGCATGCTGAATGTGGTACGCCTCGAGCACGCGCACGGTGATCGCGACCGTGGGTTCCCAGGGACCACAAGGCAGCAAGCCTTCACGCACCAGCGCCGGTGCTATACCGTTTTCTGTGGGCTTGAGCTTCACATCAACGGTGGACGTTTCTTGAAAATACCATCAACAACTGAAGTTCTTTCCAGAAAAACGACATACCGAACATATCTACCACCCCGAATCTCGTAGACCTCTTGCACTCTCATCTCCTCCTCGTCTGGCGACGTGCATAGAGGGCCCCCGGCGGTGGCTTGCTCAGCGCAGTAATGGACGTACGAGGTCACCATCTCCGGCATCTGGGACTCAAATGCGAGGTTGCGGCGCTCCGTGCGATCGCGCCGGGTCCTCCAATCCTCGGCCTTTCTGAATTAATGAAGCAAAGACGATCAACACGCCAACACCATTGAGGTTAAATAAGTACGGTGCCTGCCTTGTCTTTGCCCCGGCACTCTCATCGTCAGTATCCTCCTCCAGATCTTCTTCCAGGAGATCCAAGCTCTCCGCCAGCGTGGCTGAGTTTGATTTGTTCCAAGCCATTCAACACACCCTCCATGTTCACGAAGTTGGGCGTATTTAAATTGGTGGGGTCGAAGTCATCGTCGTCAGCCAGCCCTTGAAGGTGCTCGAGTCCCTGAAGGCCATCCGCATCCATGTCTATCGTACATAATGCGCAATATTAAATCTTTTTCAAGCCCTGTTGTTTTTAAGAAAAAGACCCACGCTGAAGGCAGGTTCGCAGCGATTCTTCTTCGAAACGTCGATAATCTTCGATTCCCTTTGGCCCCAGTGTGGTCTTATTGATGGGAGCACGTCCCGGACGGGTGGTAGACTTCAGTTGTGTACCCAGAATTCGGAGCCTCCCCAGGGTGGATGTGCCGATGGATTGAGCTTTTTGGCGGCATGGTAATCAAGTGTGACAGGAGTAACAGCAGTGACATTACACGTATACCAATCCCACGTGGTTGCAAGCGGGTGGAGGGTACACGCCCTTTTCCTCCTCCTTCTCCCTCCTCCTCTGGGGCTGAAGACACGGGGTCTCCCTTTCCATGGCAGGTAAGCATTGCACCATTGCCTTTCTCCCCCTTTTTTTCCTCCCCCGCGCCTGTGTGCAGAGCTCCGCCCCTGGAACTCGAAATCCAAGCGCATTTCCTCCCCGTAAACCGCCAGACCCGAGCTCCGCCCCTGGAACTCTAGACTCTGCGTTGGGCTGTCTGTTTTTTCCCCAATTTTTTTGGACTTTCTTTTTGGACCTCACGTTAACCCTGAACCCACAGGCCGACGCACCCTTCGATTGGGTAAAGAGTACTCGGCCTTCGACCTCGCCGTCGGCCGCGCAATCCCTTCCCTCATTCCCTTTGACGTTGGCCAACGCCTCAAAGAGCGGCTGCTCGAGCAAGATGCCACGGGCCTCGTGGATGAGGCCGAATACGACGCCGAGGACATCACCGCGTACAACGCCGAGGACGACCACCCCGTTCTGGCTGGCAGAACACTCCCCACGCGGCTCCTCCTCCTCCCTGCGTCCCATCCACCTCTGCTGCTCTGCCCAACCCCCCTGCGCCCTCGTCGCCCAACCCCCCTCTCACCGCCTCGCAACGCAACAAGATGAAATTCAAGGCCCGGAGAGCCCAGACACGGGAAAAGGCGCGCCAGCAGTCGGACAACCCCCTCCTCAAAGCCGTCCACCGCAAGCGCATCGAATGGTGCCAAGCCCTCTGCACTCAACCTCGCCGTCGATGCTGGCGCCCTTCCGCACACCAAACGCGCGTGGATGGGGCCTCGCCCTTCGGCGGGCGAGAATGTCGAAGACGGGGATGAGAGCGCCGACTGATAGCGAGCCCCAGCCACCACACCATCTCGACACTGGCCTGGGGGGAATCTCGTATACGCAGGCCGAGGTGGACGCCCTCAGCGGCACCGTTGGATTCATGTACATAGCCTGGCTAGGAAAGTACGTACACTCACCCCCCAGCCCGTGCATTGCCTTACTTACTGCCCCACAAGGCTGACCATCCCCATCCTCGACTCGCACCGCCGCGTCATCGCGCTGCTGGGCGGGACCCCTCGCGACGAAGCCGGATGGAAGGCAGCCACCGATGGAGCCGCAGGGCTCCTCGAGGAACGCCTCGCCCGCATCCGCCTCAGTGATGAGCGGCTGCACCACCGCCGCGCACAGGACTCGTTCCCAGCAATCGCACGCGGTCTGTCGCACGGCGGTGGCCAGATGGAGCCCGGGGAGTTGTGCAACAACGTGTCCAACACGCAGCTCACCGACGAGCTGCTTGCCGACCCATGCTTCCAACGCCTCGCCGGCTTTGCCAATCGTAAGTTGTGCTTTCCTTCATGCGGAACAGATGCTCACCTGCTTCTTAGTCCTTTTTGCCACGTGGGCCCCCATCCTCTTCGCGTTCTACCAAGCGCAGATGGCCCTCCTCGCCGGCTGGAACCTCGCCCTCCGATGGAACTTCGTCGGCAGCGTCTTTGCTGCCTGCACATTCAATTTCGGGCCCGCGCGCCATCTGCGCGCCCCACCTTGACTTCGCCAACCTCTCCTGGGGCTGGTGCGCGATCACCGCCCTCGGTGACTTCGACCCCGATCTCGGCGGCCACTTGATCCTTTGGGATCTGCGGCTCGTCATTCGATTCCCACCCGGCTCGACCATCCTTCTCCCCTCCGCCATTATCCGCCACTCGAACGTCCCCATCCAGGCCCACAAGCGCCTGATCCTCTTTTGTCCAGTACACTGCCGCTGGCCTCTTCCGATGGGTGCGAAATGGATTCAAGACGGATGAGGACTTTGAGCTGTCGGCGTCGAAAGAGGAGCAGGCTAGGTGGGACGCGGAGCACGGGCGGCGGTGGGAAGAAGGGATGAAGATGTTTTCGGTGATTGACGATCTGTAGACGAGCCGTAGGGTATGCATGTACACCTCAAATATTCTCTTGGCTTCTTCAATTTTATTGGACTTTCTGTATCTTGAAATGTGGTCGAGCGAATGGCTGGAGTCAGATCGGCCGATGACTCCGATATCACGAACGCGTCAATCCGATATCACGAACGCGTCAACGCCCATCTGAACAAAATGAGTCTAGATAATCGTGGGGACGCCAGTTTGCACCGGGATTTCTGCTGAGTGCGTTAGTGTTATTTTGCTGTTGATATTTAAATAATCCTGAGGCTTTGGGTCAAGGCAAAAAATGAAAGAAATGATTTTAGCGATCGTGAATGCCGCTAAAGGGCATGTAATTGATGCTGTCTTCTTCTTGCCTCTACCACCATGGACGAATATATCCCTGCCTCTATTGAGACTCCCGAGCAACTCAAACACTACAAGCACGCCGAGGCCCAGCGTCGGTACCGTGAGAAGTCAGTACCCTCAGGTATCCCTTCATTCTGGAACTCAATTTGCTCCAGAAATCTTGAAAAGACTCGGGAAAAGGCACGCCAACGGATGCAACTGTAAGTTCTATTTAATTTCCACCTACTAATTAAGGAGTTCACATAAGGCTACAGTCTACGATCCAGAGCTCCCTGCACAGCAGAATCTATGGCAATGGCCGCCAAGAAACGCTATGCCCGCGACGCTGACTATCGTGAATCGTAAGAAGCTTTCACCCTCCATTGAACCCACCTTTATCTAATGTTATTCATCCACGGTTTAGTTTGCGCAAAAGGCGAGTATCTTGGCCGTTCGTCTTCTACCCCACTCATTGCCGAACTATCGACAGGAAATTCGTTGCTAAGTTTGGGGAGGATGCCTTCTTTGATTTCTATCTCCCCCAGCACAACCTTCGCGGTGCCGAACACCTCCCTGGAATTGCTGTCGAATACTCCCAACTGCAGAAGCACGATCGCGTGAAAGAAAAGGGAGGTGGCAGGGCGGCCAAAGCGCCCACACTTTGAGGCTGAGGCGCAGGCACAAACGGTGGGCAAGGGTGTACAACCGCTGGAATATATGGGATAACTGTTGACGGCAGGGCTCTAACGAATGTTGACGGCAGGGCTCTAACGTATGTTCGTGAGACTGGCAGGTGGCGATACCTGAGAGATCAGGGTTATTTTTGAGAGAACTGTTCTAATTTTTGTTCTGTAACGATTGAGCCCGAAAACACAGACTCAAGGTGAAACTAAATAATAATATGAAAACTGGCGAGCGCAAACGAGAACACGACGCTGGGAGACATCACCCAAGGCGGCACGTGGACAATCCAAACCATTCCCTCTACTTCCACCCTCACAATGGACGCTTGTGATATGCCGTTCTTCCCCAACGCCGGGAACTTCACCGGATTCAAGGAGCACGACAAGAACCCCCGCAAGTTCTGGTTTTTGGTGCTGAGCGATGGCCTGTTTACCAAAAAGTGCGTATCACTCACATATTGTCCCTTGTCGTTGCTGACGCAAACCACGACGCAGAACCGATGCGGATGCAGCTGCGGGCTCATCCAAGGTCTACATATTCTTCACGCGGAAGGAGGCTCGGGACAAGTGGGACCAGAACTTGCCTTCGGCGACACACTCACGATGGCAACGGCCGGGTGGTCCCAGACAGCGAAGCTGAGAACAGCGATGGCGCCTCAGTGAGCAGCGACGAAAACGGCTCCTCCATGCGCTCCACTGCGTCGAACCCCGGGCGCCCCACTGCGTCGACCCCCGGGCGCCCCACTGCGTCGACCACCGGGCAGCCCCACTGCAGTCGACCGCCGGGCGCGCCACTCCCGTACGCAACGCCGCTGCGCACCGCACCGCTTCACACAAGAGTTACAGTTCGGCACCCAAGGGGACACCTCCCAAACGCGAGTCGCCCCGCGTTTCAGCGCCGCTGCGCATGGTGTCACCCCTGGCCCCAGAGCCGCGCCCCCGTCAAGAAGGAGGTTGTACTCCCGCTCTGGAGGGAAGACACACCGCCTTTGGAAATGGAGGTGGACACGGTGCCCGTCCACGACGCCACCCCCAGCACCAGGGTGTCTTCGCAAAACCCTAGCCTAGCATCTAGCTCGTCAGTGAGCTCGGTGTCGTCCATCTCTGCGACATCCTCGGAGGGTGGGGGACAGCCCCACCCATTTCGCGACCTTGCCGCCTCCGCTTCCACCCCGCGTGCAGCGCCCTCACCCTCGCGCCTCCTCAACCGTTTGTCCCTGCCTGCTGCTCCTAAAAAGGGTGCTTCTGTGCCCTTCCCTCCTGCAGCCCGCGCCTCGACGACCTGGGTCCTCGGCATCTGCGGCTGCCCCGTGCTCGTGCAGGCGCCTCCAACTCCGGCGCCTCCAACTCCGGCACCTCTAATTCCCGGGCGCCGTATCTGTACAACGAAACAAGCCGCAAGCTTTACAAAGACGCGTAGGTGCCCCTCGGTGTTTCCGAATACGGGGGAGCTGACCTTCTTTTTTTTTTTTTCAGCCAGAAGGCCGTGGAAGAAATGGGCGACACCGACACGGTGCAAGTCGTCGACTACAAGGACGTCGTCCAGTGCTTGTCGGCGGGCGGGCGGGGGCCGAAGTAAGGTGTCGCTGACGGCATGCCTGGTTTTTCTAATGCTGGCTATATTTTTGTATCGTATATTTGGGTTAGATAAAAACAATTTTGCATCTTGAGATTTCGCTTGGAGGGGAACTTGAGACGAATTAGATGCTTGATAGTATGAGATGGAAATAAGACCCAAAAAAAAATAGCGTGCTCAGGAGTCGAACCAAAAGAGTAACAGATGATGCAGCGGCCGTGGAAGCCCTGCTTATCATCGTAATGTGAAGAGGGCATCCACTGCCGCTGCACCATCTAGTTACTGATGGTGCAGTGGTAGTGTGGATTTTCACCCAAGATTTCCCACCGCACAGCATGTACGTCAATCACTTCTATGTCAATCACTTCTATGTTTATATTTTATTCAATGTCTCTAATTTTGTTCGGCGCCGTAAGCCTTCTTGTTCCCACAGGCTGCCGTCATCCGCTCTCTCTCTCTATCCTCATCGTTCACCGTCCTTTCTGCTGAGTGCTCGGCGCTGTGTGTGAACAAAGAACAACGTCGTCTCGTCTCGACTACTGGCTGGGTTGTGTGCCAGTCTCAGTCTGCCGTGTTCCCGCTGGCTGCCGTCTTTGGCTCTCATCAAAGCGAATTTTACAAATTTTACCTGTTCTCTGGGCTGTGGGCGGCTCTGGCTTTGCGCGTTCGTTTTGCTCTGCTCAGTTGGTCTCTCTCAGGGGTCTGTTTGTTTGCCAGGCGCACGGTGCATGTGCGCCTGGCAAACCCCCGCATCTTTTGTCGTTTGGTTTGGTGTTTTCTCCTGTTTTCTCCCCCTGTGACCATGGCGAATTCCAATGCCGACGAAACTACACCTGTGCTGGCCGTCTTGGACCTACCCGCTGATGACAACGACGACGACTGGGTGGATGAAGACACCCGCCTACAAGGTCTTGGTACTACGACCCACCGTAGCCCACTAGACCAAGTAAGTGTTTTGCAAAAAGGCTGGTTATGACTGTCACATCTTTTGCAAAAGTCCACGCTAATAAGTGCACTGCCACCGGACATCCAAATAAGGAAAGGTAAAAGGAAAGTCACCAGTGGGATTCGAACCAAAAACCTTTGCATGATGGCCATAATTTGTGTTCATGTATTAACCACTACACTATCATAGCTGTATTGACCAATGAGTTTGGTGAGGTCATATATGGGTGGAAAATACAGAATAAGCCTTGCACCACCCCTGTAGGGCCCGCATAGGGCCAGGTTAGGGGTTAGGGTGGTTAGGGTTAGGGTTAGAAGGTTAGAGTTAGGGGTTAGCTGCCTTGTCTCCCAGGTATATTGGAGTTCTTTGGTTAGGGGTTTGGGTTGGTTAGCTTGGTTAGGGTTGGTTAGGGTTGGTTAGGGTTTTTTACCCCATCAAAACACTGAATAAACTGTGCAAAACAATTTTCAAAGACCTAGGGCAGCTTGCCTGCCCTAGGTCTGGGTATGAGCAGTCCCAGTTAGGTCAAGCCTAGGCTTGACCTAACTGGGTAAGCACACAGGCCTTTATAACCTCCTTGGTGTAATGGTAATGATGCCGGATAATATTTTATCCGAAGGTCAGCCGTTCGATTCTCGTTTTGCGCATTTTTTTTACCTGGGTGGCGGTGCACTTATTAGCGTGGACTTTTGCAAAATGTCCGACACTTAATACCGTGGTGTTTGCAAAACTGTTACCATACCAGCTGCGTAGCCGCAACCCTCTCAAAGCGGTGATCCCTCGCAAGCGTCGCAGCCGCGTTGTTGGTGCGAAGAGGACTGCTGATGAGGAGGCGGCGAGGGTGAACGCCCGCGCAACTGCTAAGAAGCGTCGCGAGACGCGCCTCAAAAATATGGAGGGCTTGGCTGCAGACCTGGACAATTTACACCAGGAGACCGAGGAGCGAGCCCAGGATCTGGCTGCAAAGTACGGGATGAAGGTGAAAGAGGTTCGGTGCCGTGTCCACGCGTCCTCGGCCTTCAAGACCAGGCGTAAGGTCAGCCTCTACAACGCGAAGATATCGGCGCTTATGGCGCGGCTCAACGAAGGTGCGTGCTTGCCTTCTTGGCCTGCTTGCTATTTTCTTTCTTTCTGTTGACCGGTGCCACAGATCGCGACGTTGGACGTCGCTACACGATGCCCGACATCAAGCGGATGGTGAAGGAGGACCCCTCGATGCTGGAAGGCTTCTCGAAGGAGGAGGAGGGGAGCATGCTCGACGACATCCGGGACAAGCGCGACAGGAAGCATCGCGGGGCTCGAGCCAACAACCTGGCCGCCAGTGCAGATGCAAAGCGTACAGTCGAGCGCTTAATGGAGGAGGTACGTGCCTTCTCATCGACGTTTGAGACTCGGGAACCCATCCGCTCCTTTTTCGCAGATGACGGGCCTTGCAGAGCGCTCGGGGATGATCGGGTTTGCCATGTTCACCCGTGGACATATTCACGACACCTCGATCCCCGTCACCTTGGAATCATGGGGCGCACTCAGCTTCTTTCGGGAGGTATTAAAGAGGGACCCTGCGGACGTCAGCGCATTATTCGAGCTGTGGGGTGTTAGCCGCGCGCGAGGCAAGCCGTTTTTTTTTTCTTTTTTTATCGCTGCACCTGTCTGACGGACTTTTGTAGGAGATACGGGGGCGGAGACGCTGCTCTCCATGCAGAAGGAGTGCACGGAGATGATCAAGACAGGCTTGCGTACGTGCTCGGCTTAATCGTTTCTTAGATCAAAATACTAATGAGCCTTGCATTGCAGAAACGATCGCCGGCCGGACGAAAATCGCGATGAACTACGACAATTACATCAAGGCTATCGTGGAAGGGAAGAACTTCGGCCTCCTTGGCTGGCCGCGGGACGTCGACTTCAAGCGGATGTCCAAGCAGTCCGCGATCGGCCCACTTCGCACCCTGCGCGATGCGCTCAAGGCCGGGACCTGCAGGTGGGCGGTGCTCTCCGCCAGCCAGAAGAAGAAGCTGCTGGCTGACTTCCAGGTGATGGTCGATGAGGGCAAGGCGACGCAGAAGGCGGCGAAGCCGCGAGGAAAAGGAAATCAAAAGCAGGTGGGGGAGCCGAGGACATCGACGCGTACAGGGAAGAAGCGGATCGCCGCACCACTGTCGGACGACAATGACGACCAGGGTTTGGCGGAGGAGAATGAGGGGGACGCGAGCGAGGGGGAGGAGGGCCCACGTCGGAAGCCGTCTGCGGTGACGGCACAGGAGGCGCAGCGCCAGAGGCTGCTTGCCCTGGTGGGTCGCAAGAACGCGGCGGCTGGTAGCGAGCGGGACCGCGGGGGGAGAGGTGCCAAGTCGACCCAGACGAAGGGTGGGAAGCGCAAGCGCGACATGGAGGTCGACGGAGCCCCGGCCGCGAAGGCGAAAAGTCGAAAGCGCAAGCGCCTCGACGACGACAGCGACGATGACGATGCCCCCCCCGCGAAGAAGAAGTCTGCCAGCGCCAGGAAACACGGGCAGCCGCCAGACGAAGAGAAGGACGCCCCAGCAGCGAAGAAGCGGAAGACCTCGGAGCCTTCAAGACGCACGTCGAGCGGGCCGGTGCCCGGTGTAGCAAGGCCGAAGCCAAGGCCCTTGTACAAGGCGTCCGCGTCGCGCACAACGCGTCGCTCCGAATCCCCCTCGCGCAGCACACCTCCGTCTCGCACTGGATCCCCCTCGCGCACCACTTCCCCTGGACGCCCTGCACCCGCGTCCACCTCACATGCTGCATCTCCCCCGCGTGAGCCTTCCCCGACGCGCTCGGCGTCCTCATCCACACGCGGGTCATCCGGGGCCTCCCGTGGGCGTGCCAATGTCGTCAAGGGAAGGCGCGGAGGGCCGCCCGGTGTTCGGGTGATGTAAGGACGACATAGAATTGGTTTATGTACATGTTGCGAGCACCGCTAATATGATCATACATTTCTTCTTGGCTATTTGGTTATGACCTTTTCTTTAGAACGGGAATAGGTGATTTCCTTTTTGGGCCATGCATCCCCGACGGTGCTGGCGGGGGCGCGTGTGACATAATGCATGTGACACAAGGTGACACAGTAGATGGAATGGACCTCTCTCAAATTTTTTAATGGTTTGGGGCAATTTCCTTTTTGGGAAGGGCCGACGTCGGGGAGCGGGCGGGCGGGAGGCGCGGTCACAAGATCACGAGCTCAAAAGCTCCAAGTCCATATGCTGCAGTCTCTCTGCAGCATATTGGGGCATATCTGCAGCATATGTCTGCAGCATATTCTGCAGCATGGGGGAAACAACCTGAATCGCCTCTAACTGGTGGGGACACTGGGGGGGGCTGTGGTCCCTCTAATTAGACCGGTTATCAGGACTAACAGGTGGCCTGCACCTATCGCAAGCGGCAGACGACGTCAGTAAAAAGGTGAAATGGATAACGTGTCATACGCACCATGTAAGAAGCCATCCCGCTCCTCGTATTCCTCCTTGCGGTCAACCCTCGCCTTCTTTGGCACCGTTTTTGCCTTCCCCGTCCCTTTCTGCTTCTTTCCGACCTCCGCCGCTTCTTCCGGCTCCTCCGATCCTTCTCCACCCTCGCTCTCGTCACCGGAATCCAGCTTCTCATCTGGGACATCATCCACGTCTGGAGAGACCGCGCGACGCAAGAGATCCACCGCATCAACGTAATCCATGGATTGGAGATTGCCCCGCTCAAAGCGCTGGCGCAGCTCCACGATTTGGTCATGACGGTTCGTCACTTCCACCATGTCATCTTGCGTGGTACGCAAGTTTGCGTCCGCAACGGCAACCTCCGCTTCCGCCTTGCCCTCAAGCTGGATGAGATCCTGCAGATACTGCAGGAACTCAGGCTCGGTGTGCGTGCATTCCACTGCCTCCAGCGACATCCCCCCCCGATGATCCCTACCCGCAGCTCCTCGATTTCCGCCATCAGGCACGTGGTGCATTCTTGAACGGAGTCCACAGAAGACTCGTGACTGTTACGGTGTGATAAGGACCGCAGTGTCGGTATCGAAAGATATGTGATTTGAATTCGACTACGTTCGTCCTCTAGAGGGGAAGGTACAGTTGAATGATAGAGCGGAAGGTCAGTGCGTGAATCAGCCTTGTATGAGTGATGGGTGTGTGTGTGTGTGTGAACGGTGGTTCGTGGAGACCGTTCATCTCCTAGGTGTGGACGTGTGCGGCGGACCTGTTGTTTATGAAAACGGTAAAGAAGGTGTGAACACCTAAACCTGGTTCCCCGTACGAGAGTACTGGAACCCTAAGTGTGTTGCCCTGTCTGCTTTCCTTCGTGCGCTCTTCCCCTTAGAACCAGCGCTGGAGATGCAATGTGTGTCGCACAGACGATGGCACTGACGTCTTTCGGTCGGCGGCGAGACGGTCGGTCTTGTTGGCTATGGACGGCAATTTGTATGTGATGGCTTCTCTCCGGGCCTGTTTTCTACAGAGTGAGGCTTGCGAGAATGGTGATCCTAATCGAGGAAGCCTGGGATTGTGACACCGGGTCCGGTGAGGAGGGACCCTGCTGATGGAGGTGTGAGAGGTGAGACACCAAGGAACGAGCAAATGTGAGATGTGTGGCCTGCCTCCGGCAGTGGGCGAGGAGGAGGGTGCACAAGAGGTACGAGTGGGAGTACCCCTTTAGATTGAGCTGAGAACGGTACAGAAAGTGAGGAAACGCCCCGAAAGCTACTTCTGCAGGCCAGAAAGTACTGACTACTCCTACTAAATGTGCTACCTTTTATACCTCCTCAACGACTTCCCACGTTTCCAGAGGTGCCATGTGGGTTGCAGGTGTTTCCAGGGTGCCAGGGGGCAGGGGATGTCATGAGGCATTTCGGGGTGTATATATGGCAGGAGAACGGGTGTCTCTGCTGAGCAGACCAATCGTCTCTGGTTGCGCACGAGGCACAGTGAGGCCAAACAGCCTTGGAATACGTCTGGAGCTCCAGGCACGGCCTGGTGGTTGCGTCGGTGGGTCCTCGAGTGCTCAAGAAGGGGGAGAGACGGATGGTCTCCCCTCGGCTAGTGATGCGTCGTGTGAAGTGGGGGACGGGCTGTGTCGGGATATCCTCTGCCTTGTCCGATGGGTCAGTATTAGGCACGCGGTAGGTCCGTCCGGCACTAGGGATCGTCCGAGAACAGAAAAGAGGGGAGGTCGTCCATGCGCTACGGGAGGGAACTGGTCGTATCCTATCTGAGTAGTGACGAACACAATTCGTGTGGTATGGGGACCGCCGTTCGCTGGAGGTGCGTATAGCGGAGAGAGTCACGTCGTAGGAAGGCGTTGAGGGTCCCGGATCCTGGTGTACGGGTCGTATCTGTGTGATGATGGTGCAGGAGCGAGCCCGAATGGCGGGGGGAGACGATGCGGATGTGGGGGAGAACGTTGGTCTCGCTCGGAAGCTGGTTCCGGTAACGTGGAATCCCGTTTAGGAAGATCCATCGTGTACGTCCGAGCTCGCCCCATTACTCATGCAGATGGTTCGCAGGGGCCATGAGGCGACAAGCGATGCGTAGCACACTCGGAGACCTCACACCTCCCACATAGTGTTAATATCGACCGGCAGGGTCAATGTTATAAAAGAGCATCGCAGGCGCTCCTTGTTAACCAAACCTCCTTCGATATGGACTGCGCCGCGTCCCGTCGTTTCACTGCTACGAATGTTTACTGGCTGTCGAGTCGTTTCTTCATCCCCGATGGTGGTCTTGCCGACTTCCTTCTCAACAATATTTGACTGAAGGTGTTCCTGCTGATCCCGCAAATATTCACGGATGCGTATGTCACCGACACTGTCCGATTTCTGACGACGCCTCAGAGGGAGGAACTCCGCTGTCGCGTCCGTGAACTGGTTCGCCATGTGGTGAGTATCGGAGTGTTGGTGCTCAGCGGGGTCTGACTCATAAAGCAGATGTTCACCGCCAAGATACGACCAAAACAAGCTCCGAGTATCGTACACCGTTCCCACGATCCCTTCCGAGGCGGCGTGGACGTTCCATGTGATGCAAGTGATTCTCGTCGTCATTGGCTTTGACACCGAGACGAACTGTCCTTCGAAGGCCGACGGATCTCCCGTCTCGGCAGAATCCCAGGGTGCGGTGGCGCAATTGCAGGCGACATTCTTCCTTAATGGCACGTTGGCCACGTTCTGCGAGAAGATGAAAGCCGGCGAGGCCGTCTTTCTCGACTACCCGGAGTATGATCCTAGCCACTGGGTGTTCAATAACTTCACCTATCGCAGCCACCTGACGAGTTTTGTTCCTATCCCCGTCGACGATAGCCTGGTGGATTCATTTGAGTATAACGAGGCCATCGCGCAGTGGCGCGAGTGTGGAATGGAGGCAACAGTTCCTGGTGTCCTGCGTTTTCTGTGACGACCATGCACTGCCGCGCATCCGTGCGAGAAGGCGCCGAGACTGACGGTGCAAAACCTGTGGATGAAGCGGATGCGGCTGCCAAGGCAGCTGGCCTCACGGCCACGGTAAACATCATCCATCGGCTCCTCAAATGGGGGCCTACTTGTTGCAGCGTGCGTGTATTGGCGTTGTAGATTAGTGGAGAGGGGATGCCCGGCGCAATCGACGTTGATTTCTTCGTCAAGGAGGAAGAGTGGGTGAGGAGCAAGTCATCCCATAGTTCGCTGCTAGAGCTGGTTACTCCGCTGCCATCGAGCGAGTACGAGGAAACAATTAACGTAGCCGGCCTGAGGTGTAGAGGCGAAAATTAAATTTCTGTGTTTCACATAATGGGTGTCTCCGGAATTGGAATCGAGAGAGGAGTGCGCTAGTAAGGTCGAGAGGAGGGCAGGAGGCGGCGGGCGTCGATGGGGGGAAGAGAGGAAGGTCGCATGGGCCTGATTCGGGCATGATCAAATTTTACTTCCGCTGTTTTCATAAGAGGAGACCCAAGATCTCCTCATCATTTCCCCTCTTCGAAACCGCCTCTACATGCGCATGAGAGCGTCTTAGCATTCCGTCGATATTTTGAGTGTCTTCTCTTGTTCGGACGAAGAATTTGGGAACCTGTCCTGGGAGCCTCCAGGCCGTCTCGAAGAGTTCTGCTGCGAAAGGCTGCATCTGGCTCTCCTACTAGTCCACTGGTGTACTTTGGAGGGTACCGATCCTCAATAATTAGCATGGACATTCCTCCCAAAGAGAAGGAAGAGCTGCGGCTCATCCTTCTTCGTCTCGTGGGCACTATCATGAGTGCTGGGTTTTATTTGCTGTTTTTCTTCTAAGATTTCGGCATAATCATATTGACCATAATTTGGGCAGAGGTTTCTTTTGTGTGCGTGCCTCACTCGCTGCGAGAATATGCGGATTCCAGAGCTCACCCGCCACGTTCCTGCGGCGCAAATTACGGCCGCTGCTAAGAAGTACCAGGTGCCGGGGGAGTGCGCCGATCTCTTCGTGTTACGTTGCTCGCATTCGACCATGCTATCGATGGGCGGGGAGTGGATTGGAAGGCTCTCAGTGTCGGATATGCCATCCTAATGGATTTCTACCAGACGGCGTCCGAGCAGGCACTGGAGGATGGATGTCCGACCAACTTCGCCGAGTTTCGGCAGGGCAAGGAGCTTCGTCTCGACGTTCCACTGGAGGAAATAATCCCGGCCGAGCTCCTCCAGTAAGGTGAGTATGATTTCGCAATTTTCCCTTGGAGGGAGAACCTCGTTCTCGCTCGTTCACCTGATGAAATTTCTTGTTTAGGTAATGATCGGCTGGGATCCAAGTCCGGTTTCGGGTCGAGATGATTGATGAGATGGATTGCTGTTCCCAATCAGGATTGCCGAGTAGTTCGTAGACAGTTGGTGCGAAGTTCGGAACGGATAAAGAGAGCCAGAAACGAAAACAGCAGGGAAAAACCCTGCCAGTTCGTTTTCGTTGGAGTCTGATGGCAGCCTTGTTTCGTACGCGAATGAAGGGTGTTCGTGACGAATTCTTGAACCTCAACTTCGCATGCATGGCACAGATTATCGAGCATTCCAATCGCCCTCTGATGGCAAGACATCAGTCACCAGATACTGGAGCCCATGTATCAATCGTTCCTGGTTATTCACGTGGACGCGATCTGGAATCCGGAGACGAAGTCCGCCAAGGAACACCGGTTCCTGTGGGAAAGACGCGCGTGTATTTGGAATTGGCGGGGTAAGGTCATCCTCGCAGCCGCTTGTTCTTTTCTGACGATTGAGGACCACTCGTCTCCAGTCTCCAGGGCAAAACTATCCGATATCCTGATCCAGCATGGTGTCTGGCGGCCAATTTATGGGTTGGCTCTTCGCATGGCGTGGCTATTGTCTGTAATGCGAGGGGACCATTTATATGGTTTCAGCGGGGACGAGGTCCGGATACGGCAGGTCATCTTGAGGGGCAAGATGGCTTCTCTCTACCCAATATTCGGAAAGGCTCTGTCAGCAGGCAGCTGATTGCCCAGCCAGCGAGGAAGACGCGCTGGCGCAAGGGGCGCCCAGATGGCAGCTATGTCCGAGAGTGAAGACATATCGGAACAGGATCCGTAGGATGGAGATCTGTGCTGGGTGAAGCGGGGGAGTATAAAGATGCTTTCCATGGGCGCGAGGTTTTGGTCGAAAACATTCCTTGACATCCCAGCCGCTGTACTTTCCTCGTCGCTTCGTTTTGAAATAAATGTTCCAGCAGCAGATTCTTTGTCGGCCCGGACCGTGGCTCAAGCCATCGTTATCCCGCCGCTGCTATATCTCGTGCTTGACAATTTCCGATCCGCGGAAGTAAATCGTGACGACTATTGCGGCTCGCCACAGGGGGATGGGTCGCATATGTGCGCAACTTCCTTCGACCTTTCGCACACGTTATTCGGTCCTCGATTCCGAGCATGGTGTGCGGACCAGACAATATGCCCTTCGGACATGCGGCTGAGCTGGAGAAGTACATGCTGGTGTACATTGAGCGTGCTGTGGGTGTCGTCAATATTGCGAGGCGAGCCGCCACGGGGGCTGACCGATTTCACAGGCTCTCCTTTACGCGATATCGTTCGAGGTATCTCGTCGCTCTGAGCAACCAATGACACTTGATCCGTCGGTATACTGGTGCCTATCGCAGGCCGTCACATTCGATTATTTTCTTGGGAGGCTGACGTATGCCACGTTCCGGGTTGCTCGCGACTCGTTCCTCTCCCACATAAGCATGGCGGCCAATCTGGCCAATAAAGCCAGAGGGCCCTCATTGGTGTTGGACGTCCCACTGACGCCGGACTTCGCCAGCCTTCCACAGGTTACTGTCGTGGAGTCGTTCGCAAATTGCGTTGCTCAAGTCGCTGGAGTGATTAACAGCTGGGCGTGCGAGAATGCCCTTTCTCGAGGACGGGATCGGGCAAACACAAAATGTGGACGGGCTCTGGAGAAATCCGTGACGCATGTGGACATGGAATATGCTCCGAACCCGAGTGGTCGATACTTCGTGTGTAGGCGCTGCAGGAGACCAGTGGTCTCGGGGCATAAGGCGATAATTCTCTAGGGTGAATGTTCATAGTGTGGTTCTTCAATTCGAGTTTTCATATAGTGGCCTGGGTATCCTGTGAATTGTACTTTTTCATGTTTCCTGATCGCGAGGGTAGTCCTTTCTGCAAGTGCCGGCGATGTTGCTGTTGCGCAGACTGATTAGTATCTTGGGGGGTTCAGCAGGAGACCGGTATTATCCGCTCGTTTAACCGCTTCCATGGGCATATAAAGATGGGCTTCTATGGTGAGCCTGCATAAATTTTTCGTTTTGACGCTAGTTGTGCCCTTTCATGCTGTCGTCCAGTAGGCCTGCTCGGCTCAGGTCAGCCAAGCGGCTGAGTCGTCCCGAACTTGTCATCCTCTGGATCCATCGCGCCCGTCATCTAGCGCAGGGCCTTCATCATACCACCAATATCGCGACATAGGAGGAAAAATCACACGAGACCGTGGGCCTCATTTGCGATGTGATCAGCGTGCTGCTGAAAAACATGGTGGCTCTCGGGAAGGCGAGCCTGAAATATGGTGCTATGGAAGGAGCAGAATCCCACAGGTATTTCGTTCCGTCCGAGGGTACGACACTATTCGGGATGGCCGAGTGCTTTGTCGACTTGTGTGGGTATCACAGGGATGGCTCGCCGTTCGACCGAGCGCTCATGTTCGACAACCTGAACACCCTCTTCCGCGCGATGGTCCTGGACAAAGAATACCTCCAGTGCGGAGTGGATTTCCCAAATTTTGAACTCTCGAAGGTGGACCTGGAACGATACAGGATTTACGAGTTCATAAAACCTCGTCAAATCGCCCGTGTCCACGCTGAAGACCCGAGGATAATTTGGCATCAATTCGGAGACCGCCTCCTGCGATGTAACCCGAAGCTAGGCGAGGCTGCTCGGTATACGTTTCCTGACCCGTCGCAGGAGTGAGTACGCAGCGACCCGTCCGAATACACCGGTGCCCTCGTTGCTCGCAGAGATTGCCGATAGAATGGAGGAGGATGGGGAGGAATTGGACAAGGAGAACGAGAGCCCGTAGATCGCGTGATAGTTCCAGGAGGCGGCGAGACGCATAGTCTCCACCGGGTATTTATCCACAGTGTTGTACATGTCGATGATCCTTCCATGGAATAATCTGATCGACCGAGTCTTCAGGTGTAGGTTGCACGTGACCGTGGTGTATCCGTGGTATATAGGTCGAGAATCGAGTGGGGTGCATCGTAAAATGCAAGTCCACCCAGCTTCTCCTTCGCGCGCCCAGTGCCCATGTTCCCTTGATTTCGCGATTGCTTCCGCTCCTTAATGCGTTGTCGCTTGAAGATAACACGTTACGACTTGTCCGTTGGCGTCCGTCGGAGGGGTGGGCGAACTTCCTTGAGCTCAGGCTGCGGCCCATGATATACTTTGTCCATGCAGCAGTCACGCATGATTTCACCCTTGTCGGAGCGAAAGGCGTTGTACTCATTGGTGGAACTGGACCATATCAAATACTGGGTGGGACGGGTTCTGCTCTACTGTGTTGGTAATTTCCCATCGGTTCTGCTTCGAGGTAGCTGATCCTGGGCATAGAGATTGGTGCTCTCGTCCCGGTGCGCCATTCGTTCGGTGTATATGGACGATGTCTGCATCTGCACCCTCCTGTGATCGGGATGCCAGGCGAAGCAATAGCAATGTTCGAAATTATGCATTGCGTATGTCGCTCGATCGGGTACCCGTTCAACCAAGAGTCATGGGTTCTGAACCTTAATCTCCTGGTGGAGAGTGCTCGTGAGACGCACGCTGTCCTTCAGACCGAACTGGATTATCCCGCATTCGACAAGCACAGGCAGCTTTTAATTCCCTATTTTTACTCCATCGAGGCATGGCCGCAAGAGGGAACCTTTGGGATAGGGAAGCACGGGGAGGGGGGTCGCCTCAGACGGCTATGCCGTCCGCGTCTTGGGCGGTAAGACTGCTGGGGTCCATGCTCTGTAGTGACGCGTGTTATTACTTCACTTGGCCGTGTTTTGGTTGCACGTGGGGGCACATGTCGTTTTTGTGTTCCTTTTCATCAAGTCCGTCGGTTATACTCATATCTTTCCACTGAATCCGCTCCACTTATTTCTCCCGTACGTGGTGTTTCCAAACTGCATAATTTGGCCGGGGAGATGATCAGTCTCGTCCGATGATAAGCAGGCTATCTGGCCTTGCCTGGAATCCCGCTAATGTTGGGATTCCTGTGCATTACCAAGTTAGATATACATCTCCAGGATTAACATGAGTCCCGAATGGTTAATCAGGCACATCCTGCATGAGGGT